>AP028433.1:4017304-4404290 GCA_036509395.1 Antheraea yamamai
AAATGAAGTACTCTGAGCTCGGCACAACACGTTTTATGTATACATACTTGCATATGCGGTAAACATCTCATTCGAAATCCTTTGAGTATCAATGAATGACGTGCCTTACGTTTATAGTTTCGTTCGTAGGAGGAAGTGGAACGAGTTTAAACTATACCAAGGACGTATTGAAACTTGATTTGCATCGAAACGAATTGAATTAAATTCCATGAGCGACCGGTTCCTCTGGAGATAGTTCGCCAACTTTCGCTCGTATGATATTAGATATAGTTATGAATTTAATAATTAACAAACACTGATTACTTGAAAACAGTAATTAATTGATTCACAATTAAAACCTATTCGCATACAAACCTACATATACAAATAATTTCATATTACTATATTAATTACTACCCTCTGCCCGCGACTTCGTCCGCGTGGAATAGTTACTTTGGGCTAACGCTAACACGCAGCGGAAGCTCTTAAGAGGAAAATAAACCCGGTTTTCACATATTCTTCATTGGTGTTCCGTTCCTATTAGTCTTAGCGCGATGATATACATATACCCTCTATAACGTCACAAACTCACATATTTTACCTCTTCATAATATTAGTATAGATAGTAATATTATAGTGACCTAATGCGAATGTGGATTTGTTTGCTTGTTACGTTTATACACCTTAATTACTCAACGGATCTTTATGAAATTTAGGATACAGGTAAGGACATGTTTCAAGGAGTATCTTTCATACAGGAAAAAGTACTATTCTTGAGCCGATATCTTTAATAAGTACATTAATGCAAGTAAAACCGCGAGCAATAACTAGTGTTTTATATATATATCCTTTATTTATCTTCTTGTTTGTAATAGTTTTCCAACAATTAAGTCGTTTTCTTTCTTTCTTACATCTCAGTGAGTAATGAGTATCGTGCTTGGCCAACAAGTTGAACTATGAATGAGCCTGCGCCTATATTGAAAGTAGATATCATGATTAAGCCATAGCATTGTTGTAGGTACCGCTTACATGATAATCTTTGAAGACACAAACTGTCAATCAGCTGCCGAATACCTATCGAAGTGTTTTGGAAGCAACGCTTAAGATCTAGTTTCATTTATCATTTTTCATCACCTATCATCATCTAATTATGATCAATATGAGAGCTAACCTCTCGGCATAAAAAAAAACAAGCTCAGAGACAACTTACCAAAATCATATATTTCAAGACATGAGCGGATGCCAGTCAACAATAAAAACACTTGACACTCTGTAACGCTATCTTCCATCCGGCATTAGGAAAAAAAAACAATCGGTAGGAATATAAGGAACATAATAATTAAGCCCAGAAGACGGACATGCTAACCTACTTAAGTCGGCGTGTCTGTACGTACAGTAAAGGGATTATCGGCTAAACTAATAACTTCGTTTAAAACATCTGGTAATGTGATTTCGTATTTTACTGCGTTCTATTTACCAACAATGCGGTCACTTTGATAAAAACTACAAATGATTATTAAACGAGATAAACATTATGGACATGCTCATATTTAATTCACTTAACACATTTTTTATTGCATCCACATGCATTATCATATCAGCTTGTAAGAGACCCACTGCAGGGCCATAAGCTTCTTTCCGAAGGTAGGTATGGGCATAATCACCACGTCATCCCACGACTTATTGGCGATTTCAAACACCAAGAACAATTCTCATGTTCAGGTTTCCTCGCAATGTTTTCCTTCACTATCAGCCGATAGTGTTTCCAATATGAATTAGTAAATGTACGAGAAAGCCGAAAATTTCGTTGGTACATGCCAGAGCCCGAGCCTGCTGATATCGGTCAACCATACCATACCATGACCACCACGACTTTTACCACCGGTTTCCACTTTACATTTCATTGTCAATTTACCACTCGCCGTATAATGGAAACCAAAAACAATCAATCGGTACTAAAAAAAAATACGTTTATCTCATTAATTATCTAATTCGTTTCAAAAAACTAAATAAATTTTAAAACTTTCAGCTGTCCTGAAACTGAAAGTAAGCCTCTAATGAAAATGAGATAATTTAGTAGAAAATTAAGAAAAGAATTCAAATTATCTTTATTACAAAATTACATACCTATATTTATATAAATCTCTCACTTTGGCGCGATTACAGTAATATGCAGCTAGAAACATAATTTAAGAAGAAATTAATTTTAAAACGACTACTTATAGTTCAATATAACAGTTTTTCATTGGGCTCAACGAACGCAATTTTCAACAGATTCGCAATAGTTGCGAATACAAACAACCAATGTTCAAATTAGGATTTAGTAGTCCGGTGAAGCTGTTAAGACCTTGCTAGGTCAATAGCGTATTCAGTTCGAGAAAAAAAAGTCGCATTATATTTGCGTTGTTGGGAGGAGTATATGAGCAATTAATCAATACATTCAACAAACCACAACAATGGAAAAAATCTGATATTGTATCAACCGCGCTATTATAAAACATAAGCGCTAGCGCCGATTGGCACGATCATTGCGAAAGCTAAATGCGTTTAGGTCGACGAAAACAAATCAGAGTGTGGAGCCAATTCAGAATCAACACAATAAAAACACGCCCATGCTACAGATTGATATGCTATTATGAGTGAGGAATTTATATCACTCTGTTATTGCTCATTCGCGAAAGTGGTTCAGTGGGATGTATTTCATTATACAAGTGCACCTACAGTAATTCAAAGTTTTATTTGCGACCATCTCTTCATGTTTGAACCAGTGACCTACTTCGCAAGGAATTTTTATACAAAGGTCGGAGAGATTATAACCATAAGGAGTCTGCTTCGGAAAAATATCTAAATGAATACCTGTATGATATGTGGATAATTAAATACTAAAATCGTGAAATATTCAGATATCCAACTTTTTTTTTGTTAACAAAAATAATCTAATTAAACCGATATATTTAAAAGTGGAATTGTGTATTGCGAGCTTATTTCTTTTTCTTAAGTACTATTATAGTCTCCCAAAATATATAAAAATTTTAGATAATGAGATTTTGTTTTTCAATTCATAAATGTCATTTTTTCTCATCAGTTAATAGTGTTAGAGATCTTAGCCTTTAGGATTTTACTGTTTTATTAGTACCCACTTATCCTCCGTCATTTTCACATATTTAATCAGGACAAGGTTATACCGCTAATGCCTGGTTTCTGTGGTACTTTAATTATAGTTTATCTGTTCAATAGCGTTATCGGTTCGATAACTTGTCAAATTGCGTTTCTGAACACACAATCGTACGATAAATATCAGTAAAAATCAACGGGCCATTTGACAGTTTATCTTATAGATAACTTTGTTGAGTCAATAACTATTGGTAGTTTAACGAAGTATCTGAGAAACCGGGCATAAGACCTCTATATTTAAATAATTATCACCAATACAACCAATTAGGTTTCGGGTTATCTACTAATTAGAACCTTGTAACACTTCTTTAATGACTTTAATGAGTTTAGAGTCCGAATATACGAAAGTTAATCTTTGAAATGGTTTTATTTTTTCCTATATCAATAATAATTGATAATATTAATTTGTGAGCTTAAAGTTGAGCATATGAATAAATTTATTAAACAAGAAGCCATAGTTTTTTTTAGTGCAAATACACTATATTACTTAAATGTTACAATTTTGGTAAAACCAGTCTTAAACAATTTCGTCATTCACTTTCTTTAAATCTTATTTCTTTTAAACCGACGGTTAACCGACTGGCTGATAACAATATCTTTATATCAAGGCAAAGTACGGATCGAATGAAAGTTCAAGGGATCGTAAATTCGTGACTAAGGATTAACCCTAACTCACAAACAACGATCTCATATTTTAAGAGAGAATTACATTTTTCGAATTTCACAAGCTGGAAATGCTCAATCAAAAATAATATAAAAATATCAAAAACAAGACTGTAAACTCTCTTTTTTTATTCACAGTAATCATACATAAACATAATATAGCCTATAGTATTCGTACAGCTAAAACGAATTTAAAGAGACCTACGTTAAAATCCGTCAAGCTTTTTAAATTACGGAGCGTACATGCACTCGCAAAACGTCACACTTCTTCAGCGTATTCATATAAAGTGCAAAATGAGAAAAATATATAAGGTTTTATTTAAAAAAAACTTGCTGATTCGGGATTCCCGTGACTTCACCTGTGTTTTCCTAGGTAAACACACAGTAACGCTTGCCCCAATCCTCTACGTGTAGTAGTTTGTTAAAAGTTCAACAACCTTATAACAAATTAAGCTGTTTTCGTTTCATTTTTGGCAACCAATCTTCTAGACTATTACTGCCTTTGTCGAGTAGCTAATAATATTACAAGTTTCTTGTGATTATTATGTTCAAAGTGTTTTAAAAACATGGTGGCAACTTTGATAGAACTTTCCAGGAAGTTTTGTGGTATCTCAGAATTCATACTCCGTAGTATTTTCCATCCACTTGTACACAATAATCGAACTATATTACGTAAAATGCCACCAATATTACAAAATATAGAGCCAAATAACACACCATTATGGATAAAATATAAAAGTCACTAAGATCCGGCCAAATACTCCATTAAATAAATTTATGATATTTAAAATATCATATTTTTAAAAAGGACATGAAAATAGTGAAAGGGAAAATTATGGAAATCTATCCAATTGTTTTGTTAGGTAATTAATTACACAAAGAATGAGCTCTACCATTTTGTATTATTCTTAAAAATCTATCTTATAATTTTCGTAAAAAATAATTCACAACGCAAATAGAATCTTAGTTCATTTACAGACGAACGTAATCCCGAGGAACGATAACAGAATCAAATTAGCATTGGTTGTAAACACAGGCATGCCTATATGCGTGATCACTAATATTAGCGATTTAGCAATCCCTTCGCGACGACAATCTACGCGATGGAAACAGAATAAGATACGTATACGTGAACAATGCTTCATTATAGAGCTGTGTTGATGCCACCGTTGACTGAACTAAGGAAGTCGATATCTATTAGCTCCGCACAATAGCTGAGCGACATCCGAAGCTCATTATTGGCGTTCGTTTCCGTTGGCGATTCGCAACACGCCACTAAATCACAACTTATAGAAACAGTCATTATCATATCACAGATGCGACACTGATATACATAATGTTTTTTTTTTTTTTGTTAAAATTATAGTTATTAAAAATGTTTTATACCCGAAAAAGCATGAACGAAGTCAATTACATTAACTTTAGTTGCGCTATCTCATGACGTGCTACAATTAACTTTTTAATCAAATGTATACAAGTAAAAAAAATGTATTGTTGTTTGTAATACTAAAACAGTTTTTACTAAATACGTAAGATAGTATGTAAGGTATTTATAATAAAAAATCAATTTTTATAGTTCACGTCTGTCTATTTGTTTCTTCTAATCTCCGAAGCGTTTGGTCAGATTATGACGGGAATTTGACTGGAGATAGTTGACGTTATAAGGAGTAACATAAGATAATTGTTTTTTCTTAAATGAGCCTCCGTATAAATATAATAAACTAAAGAAGCAGTATCCACATGTCATACGACTCACATGCAGACATTTACACTGAATAAAACATTTTTGCTAAACTCCACGCAGAAGAAATCACCGGTAACAGCTAGTTTACAATACTTTCATTCTTCTATCAATACCGTGTTAGGTGGAATTTAATCTATTATGAAAACGAAGATATAGTTCTTTTTCTAAACAATTACCGTTTAAAATGCCCATGAATAAGGTTAATTTTTCAAAATGCGATTCATTCAAAATCTATGTACGTAGAGATAACAATTCTAAATAATAGATCAAATACTCGATAAACATCTGGCTTAAAAAATACATGTATAATAACCGGGACAATAAATATGCTGTTGTCACATAATGTAGCTATTTCCTTTTAGCATAGTTTTTGGTCTATTTTTTTTGTTAGTAGCTACGTAAACATAGGCGGCCTTGGCGAGTGCTTGTTTACGGAAACTAAATGCGCTGCCAAATGAATACATTTATTATTTAAAAGTATCACAAAAATATTGTGTTCGAAGGTTCAAATATTAAAATCTAAGTCGAAATTTTAAAGAGGCACAAGCATAAACTTATACAAATAGAACGTGAGGACGCATGCATCCGAGTGCTAGCTATCCGTGCCAGCAGCGGTCCTTAGGACATAAAGTAAGCAAACATGATTTGTTTTATGCAAACACTGTATATTATCTCGTGGTTTTACTCACGGGCTTATCTGCACACGCCGACACGCCACCTATAGCGCACATGGAACTAAAGAGGAACGTGCTTTCTGTGCTCGGCAAACATTTACTGTGTCAATATTTGTCGCGAGCCCCCGCGAGTGTTGCAAGAAACCGCCCTAAGGGCAACACGACCGTATCGCGTACACATAAACATACAAGCGATCGATCTTAACGTGATATTTGTAATATTAGATTCTTTTGGTACTTTTTTTAAATTACATACGCGTAATTAGAAAATAAAAGAAAAATCAAGTTTTTATTTTTGGAACAGATCACGATTACTAAATAAATATAAAAAAGCGAGGCAATCATAAGGACTGGCGACAGGAGTCAAAATTTAAAACAATGAAATAAATGTGTTCTCTTTTCAATTTTTATATTAATTACTTATAGTATGAATGGCAATATTTAAATTTCAGAATTTGTATATTGAAATTCATAACATTAGTATGGTTTTCACATGAATTGGCACTCGGGGCAATAACCTTATACATTTTTATAAAGTCTATTAATCAATCAAACGTATGATGACCTGCAAAGTATCAATATTACATGTAAACGACCCCCTATACTACGCGTCGCTAGCCTGACGAAAGCCGCGCAAGCGCAATACGCTCTGTCATGTATTATTAGCATGTCATGACGCGAAATTATAAATTTATCTCCTGCTAAAATTACCGATCAACATGCCTAAAGAAGTTTTCCCTTCAAAAACATAATTGTGTTATATGCCCAACGGGAGTGATATAAAAAGTGAGAGTATACAAATGTGGCCGAATCATTGGAGATTGAACGATTCCAGTCACCGTATATAACTATGGATTTATAAGATATAAGTCCCATTTATTAAAAGGCAATGTATCTCATTTTCCTTTACTTTACTGTACCAATAACTTAACAATATTGAACTACCGGACTACATGAAATTTTTTTGTAATGATAATAGATTTCTCTAGCCAGATGTCAGTTCATATTTTGTAACATGGAATGATTATAAGATTACAACATTATTAAATTAAATTAATAAAACATAACTACCAGTTAATTCAGATGTAATATTTTATTTATACCACTAGATATTGGTCAATGTAATATAACCGAGAGGTATTTAGAATGAAAATTATTATAAAAAAATCGGCAGTATCATAAATTTATTTTTTATATTTAGATCACAGCGACCGCTCTTACGTGACTAAGCAAACTGAATATGTTAAACGTGACCTGCAAAACATTAATTCTAAACGAATTAAATAATTCTGTCATCATTAATTAATAACAAAGTCCTATACCACGTCTGTTTGTCTGTTCGCAATATACATAAAAACTACAAAACGGATTTTCATGCGGTTCTTATCAGTAGATAAAGTGATTCATGAGGTAGGTTTAGATATATATTTATTTGTCAAAATTTTATTTTATTGTCAGGGCGGAACAACGTCCGCCGGGCCCGCTAGTATTATATATAAAAAGGTCCTGTAATACTTAAAACAACTATTATATTATTGTTTCCTAACAATAATTCACACGAGCGGAACCGCGAGCATAGCTAACAATTATAATACACTAATCAAACCGATGCCGCGCTGGCGAGATACTTACATAGTTTTAAGCTTATGATATAATGATACTAATTACAATAATAATAGTTACGCTTAATAATAATATAGTAAGTCATGCTTACAGTATTTACTATCACAGGTGCTCTATATTTAAAACGGTTTTTAAATAATAAACAAACGAAATTAGTTAAAAAGTTCGGACGAAGAATTAACAGTGAAAACAATAAAAAAATGGAAAAGCCAGTCGCTCGTACAAATTGTTATGTCGTAGCGTAACATAGTCAAAAACAGTAGATAATCTCCAAAGCAAGTATAGAAGTACATGGAAATTTAAAATAGATATTAGAATATCTATGAAAAAGGTTAACCAAATAAAGTGAGGACTCAATCGCTGATTTAATGAATAAATATTTAATATAGAAGTACATCGCAGAACAGAAAGCGTATAATGACTTCCGTTCCTTAGGCATCGAGAGCATTGAAAAACAACGCGGTGTATTTAACGGACTTGGGGTTTTCGAGGTCAGCAAATCGGATAACAACACTTTTTAGTACAAAAGAGCAGTGAGAGTGCTAAAGTACTTATTTTAAAAGAAATTCAGTTCACGTGAATATTGTATTTTTAAGTGATTGTTATAAAATTCAAAATTAGATTGGTTATAAGCAAATTCATGAGAAGATCGAATAATATCTTGGTGGAGGAAATACTAATCGTGTATACAACATCTATAATTCACTCAAGGTGGGAGAGATTAAGGTTTAAGATTTATTGGGACTTTGATAAGCGGATATGGGAAGTGTGGTCGACATGCTACAAGTTGTCCAGCTTTCATCAGCTTGCGATTCTAATTCTGATATATCCTGCGCGGCTACCAACCGCACGCCTTTGCATTGCCAGAAAATAAACTTTTCAATGTAATTATCGCAAAATGTTACCACTATTTACGTTTAACGTACTATAGTCCTAAACCAAAATCGTTATTATGGTGGATTAAACAATTATAATTTTACATTACACAATTTGTTGCTATTCATATTTTTAATTTTTTTAAACAAATACGATTGTTTTTTTTATTTAATTCTGTCAACATTCTGTTGACCAATGCATCATGAGGTCTACATTAGTTTGTATTAAGAAAAGTTTAATTTCGTATCTCCATTTTTTTTTTCATTTCTATCAACGTAACTTTAATATTACTTATTCATAATAATGAAATACATAGACTATATTAATAATAAAATAAAGATTCCAAGTAACACCAAGGAAAATAATATATTTGATAATCTCAGAGAAAATAATAAATAATTTGATGCAATTATAACTGCAAGTTAACTAAATTACACAGAAGTTATATTGTCTATTCAAGAGAGCCATGAACGATAACAATCGTTCTATTAACAAAAACACGCTGGTTCGTATCGGAATGGGCAGTCGACACAGACGACAGTTTGTTTACACATGAGGCAGACTATAAATATGAGTGCGGCCGCAGATCCGAATCCGTTGTCTAACGCATTAATTGCAAATCATTAGTACCATAAATAAATCAACATGTTTACATAACAGAGTCTGTTTATGCAACCGGCGGTCAGACAAATTGATTCAAAGCGTAGAAGAAAATGACCAGAATTTAACTCGACTAAACGAACCTATGTATATGAACGTGATGTAAATAGGTTCCATCCATATAAAGATAAATTGATTCACATATTCTCCGGAACGGCTAACTTAAAGCGTCTTTTAGCACCTATTGTTTCCGTCGATGAGCGCGATTTTTCCATCGAGTACCCCATGTTACCCATTGATAGTTTCTAGGAACGTCGATTGTTTCGTTCCCAGGACGGCCTCTTTGGCCCCTCTACACGAGCACAGAATATCTGCTTGATCATTTCTACGAAACGTCGTTGCAAATTATGCTGACGAACTTAAAATTGAGGAAAATTATAATGGGAAACAGATTTATTAGCAGAACGAATATTTAAAGTTCGAGACTTTCTGGTTCGCATTACGATATATATAATTGTTGATACTTATAGCTACATGGTACGATGCACACCAGCTCGAATGATGTGAAGACGGTCACAGTTGAAGAATTCCTCGTGGGAACACATCAGATTACGGAGTTGCAAACCCCAATGAATATGTGAAAGTCCACTACCTTATAATATGTACATGGTAGATAAATACCTATTAACTTGAACTATAACTTTAGCGTTGTATAAAATAGCTTTGAGCTCTGGTTCTGCATTGATAAACAAACGTAATAGAATAATGGGCAGATTACAACAGAAGGGCGTTAGTAAACAAAAAAGGATCATGTAATTAAACGAGAATACTTAAACAACTATACATTTAAAACTGAATTTGAAAAAACAAAAAGACAGTCATTATGATAATTATTGGAATGAACTATTCATGAGATAAATTGAATAAAACGAAAAAACACACACAGTTTACATCCAGCGTGACAGAACAAAAACATATTGATACATGTTCGAAAATGTTAATGCAAACCATAATCATGTCACTAATGCGCAGACAAAAAAACAACCAAGTACCACGATCACTTATATTCATCATAAAAACATAATTCAGTATTCTGATACATTTTGAGACGCAATATTTTTAAAATATCCAAGCGAGCAAAAAGTCTATACCTTAAAGTATAATCAGTTGTGACTGGAAGACAAGCACGGTAGGGGGTGCTGCACCGTCGTTTCATTTAACAAGCTATATTTTATGGCGGTTTTTCTACAGGATTCCTGGATCTCGGCCCGTCATCGTTCTGATGTCGCGAGACAGGAAGCTGCCGAGGGACGCGGGAACACGATACATGATATCCCTTTTACGCAGACCAATTAACGGACCCTTTTCGGACCGGATGTACATATACAGACGCATTAGCACCTACACCCTCCAATAATCTTTTTATGGGAACCAGAAGAAACAATCTTTGGAATTGAAAACGAAGCGCGAAAATTGAGGGGAGATCGGGTGGATGTGAACAGTCACGTTCGTGTGGCAATATGACACATTGATGCGTGTTCTACGTGACTCTGTTGACCGGATTACACTGTGAGTGTCCTTGGTGGTACAGATCCAAAGTCGTCTATGGCTTGGGACAATGCAACCGAGATCGTTAAGCGTCTAAGGACACCTTAACTACTGTATTCAATTCACGTGTCACTAAGGACCAACCATTTCATAATAATAATACATTAATTTGATTTCGTTTCAACCTAATTCATTTTTTTTTGCCAACCAATCTTCTAGTAGATTATCACTGCCATTGTCGAATAGGTAATTATATTTTCTTGCGATCATTTCAATGTTTTAACAAGATGGTGGCTCTCTTGTTAAACCTTTCCAGTGAATTTTTGTAGCAAATCAGAATCCATTTTCCATGGTATTATTTTCCATTCATTTCACTTCTGCAGAATAACCAAATAAACATCACCAATATTAGAAGATATAGAGTTAAATAACACACCATTTTGAATAGAATATAAAATCCACAACATGACATTTCAAGATTACTAATACGACTGTAAGTTTGTTTGTTATGCTTTCACGTCTTATCTGCTCTATCGATCAAAATGAAAATTTCCTGACACATTGTTAAAAGTACAAAAAAGTGACGTAGTGTACCTTTTATCCAGAAAAAAAGTACTGTTCGTATTAAATTGTTTACATTAATACGAGCAAAGCCGTGAGCAAAAACTAAATTCTAAAATAAATGAAAATATAATTTATTACGATTAATTAAACAATTACTCCTTATTCGCGTCACCTTAAATTATGCAGTTTAACAACACCCTTGGTACACAAATTTCATCATAGTTAAAACTGAAACGACAAAGGGAATATTCGACTATTATTAGATCTCCATAAATGAAACCGGAAATGCAGCCCGTGCCGCCAATTACGAAACCAAGGTATGGCGGACGTATGCTACTTCCGTTTTTGCTTCAATGGCTTCCACCCTCTGCCGGGGGCTGTTCCGGAAAGGACAAATATTAATAAACGTTTAAAAGTCAACCGGTCCTTTGTTCCGATTCTGAAGACTTCCGTTTATATTTTGTTCGCAGAAACGGGTTTACGACAGTAATATAACATTAAATTATCACTGGTAAAACTTAATTATTAATTTAAATTTTATTCAAACAACGATAATTTTTTAATTCCAAGTTTTCAAAATTTTTAATTTTACACATCACAGTTTACAATTTTTGAAATAAACTAAATTTAATACAACTGTTTAAAACTGTGTATCAAGTATAAAAATATTTTCACTAACTTTTTCTCGCGGCTATGATCACTTTAATATACCTAGATTTCGAAAATAAGATACAGCCAATTTTATACGCTAATGTAGCTTTTTATAGATGAGATATTTTTATAAATCGGTCAAACATTTTTTTAATTTATTCGTTACAAATAAAAGATCAAATACTTTCTCTTTATATTAATAGGTTTTTTTTTATATTATAGGAGGCAAACGAACAAGCGGGTCACTGATGGTAAGTGATCACCGCCGTCCATAGACACTAGCAACACCAAGGGAATCGCAAGTGCGTTTCCAGCCTGTGTTTGAGGGATGTGAGGAGTGGGAGAAGGGGGGGGGGGGAAGAGGAGACGGGCCTACGGCGCTCTCACTGACCGAACGAAACGCAACAATGCAAGCACTATTACTTCACGTCGGTTTTCTTGAGAGGGTGGTCCTACCCCGGACGAGCCGACCCATTCATGCTGAAACCAGTAATAGCTTCAGTGTGAGTCTACTACCAACAAAAAATAGTAAAGGTATCATTTTTTATTTTTTACTCTTTTATAGATTACAGAGTTTGACCACAATCTCACCTAATTTCATAGAACAATCAGACATAAAGTGTTATCCCGTAAATCTAGGCGAAGACCGACTCTCAATTGGAATACCCGGAACACACCAGATCTACATAAAAGTTATATAAAAAAGATTTTAATAGACCACCACAAACTATAGAAATTGTTGATATATAAATTGAAAACGTTAAAGGTTAAAACTTCTTCTACTTCCGACTCTTATCCCAAAGTAGCGTCGGCACAACTTGTTTTCCTTTTCCACTCTTTTTTTTTTTTTTTTTTAACGTGGGGAAATCCCTTATGGATACCCACCCTCCCGGGGGAGAGAGTGGGTTATGTCCGACTCGCACGGACTAAAACCCCACGGTGTACCGACAGACCGTTGTGTGGGGGCGGCAAGGGATCGTTCAAGCTAATCAACCTTGTAGAGCCGCCCCCACGGTCCGCTCGGCGGAAGGTGACCGCCGGGCTCCTACCTATGGAGGGACAGACCGGGTACACACCGGCTGCCCCCCCTCGTCCGCCGGACCTGTGCAATGAGGAGATGGGCCCCCCGGCCCACCCCCTCAGGTCCGGCTACGATGGCGGGAGGAGTTGGGCGAAGCGCCGCCTCCTCCCGCCTGTCCTCCTTTGGCGGAGAGGGCCACTTTGAGGATCTGCCTCGCGGGCCCTCTCCGCCTCCTCCTTCTGCGAGATGACGTCCTCGCAGAAGGAGGACATCGCTCGCCACGCCTGTTCGCTGCCGAGCATGGCCGAGACCACGCTCGGCAGCGATAAGTCTGGTCCTACCGCCGCCGCCAGAATACGGCGCTGCTCCCCCCACGCAGCACACTCAGACAGAGTGTGCTGCGCGGTATCTTCCACAGCGCCGCACTCGTGACAGGCGGCGGTCGGCTCCCTGCGTGCGATCCGGTGCAGGTACCACTCGAAACAACCGTGTCCGGTGAGTACCTGCACCAGTCGGAACGTCAGGGAGCCCCACTCCCTTCCAATCCATTCCCGCAGGACCGGGCGGACGGCGTCTACGGTAAACCACCCGAACCGCTCGTCCGCCAGGTCCTGCTGCCACCTTTCGACGGCGTCTCCTCTGAGACGCCGTCTCTCCGCCTCTACCTCCCTGGGAGCCGGAGGCTTCCCCCCCTCGTTTTCTCGCCGCCGTGAATTGGTACACGGCGGCGAGAACTCCTGCCTCCAGCTCCCAGGGTAGGGAGCCGGCGAGCGTGAAGGCCGCCGCTGAGGACACGGTCCGATACGCCCGGATCGCCCTCCTTTTCCACTCTCCCTTATCAGATATCATCTCAGTATTCACTCCTTTTATACACATATCATTACACACACAATCCATCTACACCTTTTTCGGTCCACTATCATCTAAACTTTCTTGTTACATGACTTTCATTTCATCTCATAGCATTCCCGTACCATTCTAACCTATCACTCCTCAACTTCTCTGTCGCTGATGTTATTTGAAACTTCCTCTATCACTACTCATTCTTCATCTCATCCATTCTGGTTACACATCTACCTTAATATTCGCATCTCTGCGACATGTAAAGATAAACACAAAACATTCATGAAAATCTATACTATAATAAAACTGTAGCAAGGTCAAATCTGTACATTAAATATTTTTTGAAAATTTTTATCGGGGTAGACTTTGTTATCGATATAGAAGCCAAAAATAATCTTTTTAGAATTTTTGTCTGTCTGTCTGTCTGTCTGTCTGTCTGTCTGTCTGTCCCTGTGAACACGCATCACTCTGAAAGTACTGAACCGATTTTGACGAAACTTGGCACAGTGATAACTAATATTACGAGATTACATCTAGGATACTTTTTATCTCATAAAACGCAAGGGATTCTCCAGGATCTGCCTGTTTGTCTGTCTCTTTGAACACGTACCAATCTGAAAGTACTGAACCAATTTTGACGAAATTTGGCACAGTGATAACTAATATTACAAGGTTACATCTAGAATACTTTTTATCTCATAAAACGCAAGGGATTCTCCAGGATAACGGACGAAAGTCAAAAATTTGTAGTTAATGAAATTTTTGACGGATTTTGGTAAATTTTCATTGTGCTATATATAGCAGACAGATTAGCTAAAAAGATAAGCTATATTTCCCTAAGCTACTTTAAAAAAAATACCAAAAAAAAAGATTGCCGGGATTCGAACCGTCGGCTCCGGCGAACCATATAATGTCCAGTACGTTATAACTGAGCTACGGCTATATGACGTTTCTATCCGTAATTATCAACCAGATAAAATATGTGTAAACGAAACTGTCACTTATAGGTTGTTACATTTATTTTATTGTATAAAAAATGTTTGCTAAACAAAGGTGACAAGGTTTATTCCTAAAACATAAACCTAGATAATAGTTACATTGCATTGTAGAAGATGAATCTCAACTAGAGTTCTATCAGTACGTGTGTTGTTTCGATATTTGATAAAATTAGTTTTCTAAATGTTGTTGAGTCTTGAAGTAGTTGGGTTCCGGTTTGTGAATCTAAGATTAAAATAAATCAGTTGCGGTGTATGCAGTTATTTTTTTTTTCTCGAACTGACCACGCTATTGACCTAGCAAGGTCACTGCTTAACAGCTTCACCGGACTACTGTTTGCAGTTACTATGTTGTATTTATACTAATATTATAATGAGTGGTAAAGTTTTGTTTTCGAGGAATGCTTGGTACCTACCACTGGTCCGATTTCAAAAATTCTTTCACTGTTAGAAAGGTATATTATCCCAAGTTCAGTATCTCAGTAAAAAAGGTGGTTTGTATGTCAAAAGTAAAATAAATGTGACCAAATTAAAATTGAATGCAGATTTCACGTATACTTTACAAATTCTTATAAAACTAACAACTAAAACAAAATGGAAATTTAATGTAGATAAAGTTCAACTTTTACAGTATGTTACGTGATGAAGTTACAAGGGGTACTGGGAAGACATTTATCGGCAATATATGTAAGTTAGTTTTGATCTTCACTTTGATGACACTACTTTAGGTAATGCTGCGAACAGATTCTAGGCTTATTTTAAAAGATTTCTCACATACCAACTGGGTATATGTTTGAGTGAGTCCCTGGATAGTTTGGATTCACGATTGGAAGTGCTGGATAACGCTGCAATAGGGTTTTAGGTTTTTTAAGATTATTTGCGTTTAAAAATACAATTGAAACCGGTAATAACCGATTTGGTGCAGACGAAGTTGCACGGGTCAGCTAGTAATAAATAAAACTAATACAGTGTAAACTCTTTATAACGAATTTCAAAAGACCGTGCATTTCTTTCGTTATAAAGAGATGTCCTTATTCGAAGAGAAGAGAACAAATAAACGATTTTGTGGTAAACTAACCAAATTAAACTGATTTCTACGACGTAGGTCTAACGAAGGACGTTATAAAGAGTTTACACTGTAATTGAAATTTTTGCTTTATACTCAATGATGGAAATAAATATAAACAAATTCCTTAACGGGTTCAAGCGATGTAGCGCGCGTGAGCATATAGCCCATTACCGGCCGATCGTATAAACTTCGAACATAATTTATCGCTTCCTCTCTATGTTTTTCACTCGGCAACAATGCTCAGCTCTCCATGTATAAAGTTAATGTCTTTACGACGTGAGGAATAATTTCTTTTAACGAGTTCGTGGATGCAACTTCAACAGTAATATGTCCTTGCGATATACGCATTCGTATCACTTAATGAACTGTTCGAATAAAAATCATAATACGATGAAACAGACTGTTTCCGCATACGTTCACAATAATCTGTACACCTAAATGCATATAATAGAAAAAGGAAAGCTAACGTGTCTCTAAATTATTGCAAGTGTCTAGGAATCATTACATAGTATAAAACAAAGTCCCCTACCGCGGCTGTCAGTCTGTCTGTTCGCGATAAACTCAAAAACTACTGAACGGATCTTTATGCGGTTTTCACCAGTGGATAAAGTGATTCACGAGGAATGTTTTGGTATATAATTTGTCCAGGATTTTTTTATAATCAGGGCGGGACAACGTCTGCCGGGCCTGCTAGTAAGTAATAAAATACATTTCATAAATTTTTTGAAATGTCTTTCGGTTTGTTCGATAACAACTCATCAAGAAGATTATAAAGCATATCCACGAGTAACATTAAGTTTTTGTTTCATTAAAATCGGTCGACTCTATCAAAAGTTATTGTAATTTTAATGACGACGCGACTTAAAAACAAGGGAAAAGTATATACGTAGTTTTTTTATCATAGGGAGCAATCAAACAGACGGGTCACCTGATGGTAAGTGATCACCGCCCTCCATAGATACTAGCAACACCTGAGGAGTCGCAAATGCGTTGCCGGCCTTTTAAATAAGTCTACGCTAGTTTCTTACAGGTTTAGAAC
Source organism: Antheraea yamamai (assembly GCA_036509395.1). Taxonomy (NCBI): domain Eukaryota; kingdom Metazoa; phylum Arthropoda; class Insecta; order Lepidoptera; family Saturniidae; genus Antheraea; species Antheraea yamamai. The sequence goes on from AP028433.1 coordinate 4,034,368, forward strand.
TCGTAATGGTTTGGAAACACCGCCCCTGGGAATCAATTCCACAGGGTCGAAGTACGAGGCAGAAATAACCTTGAGAACCTCACCGTGGAAGACCTAAATAACGGACGTACATACGCACGAACGTAAATAGACTTGATACATTCAGATGATTTTTTTAATCGCCGTTTTCTTACATAAGATTTCACGCGGACGAAGTCGCGGGTATAGTTCGTTCACAATAATGAGAAAGGCCGAAAGAGAACTCATTAAAAATGGAATCGTTAACGAAGACTTAAGCGAAATAGCGAGTTTGTTTCTCAGTATGGCAGGCCCGTGAGAAACTCTCTCGACGGTTTCTTTCACTTGTCGCAACACAGTGACACTTAAATAATTACTGCATGAATCTCTGACGAATTCATGAGAAGCATTCAAAGGCACAACAAAGGCAGTTATTTCAATACAATAGTTAGTCAATAGCAAAATTAAACACATGAAGTACTTACCAAAAAAATTACAATCAAGTTTAGTAATCTATACATATAATAAAAATGAAGTGTCTGTATGTAATATCAAAATAACATTTTTTTACTGATTGGGTGTTAAAGTAGACACGCAAGTGATAACAAAAATGCAATTTTTAAAATTTTTGTAGGTCTGTCTGTCTGTCTGTTTGTTCCGGGTAATCTCCGAAACGGCTGGACCGATTTTGACGGGAATTTCACTGGCAGATAGCAAAAATTACAGCGGGTTACTTAGACTACTTTAAATTAGACTATCTGTTTACTGCGGCTTCGTCCGCAATGCTATCTCCAAAACGGTTGTACCGATTTCCACGGGACTTTCACTGGCAGATAGCTGATCTTATGAAAAGTAATTAAAGCAATTTTAATTTATACTAGCTTTTAACCGTGGCTTTGCCCGCAGTGCTATCTCCAAAACGGTTGGACTGATCTTCACGAAACTTTCAGTGGCATATAGCTGACCTTATAAAAAGTAATTTAGGTAATTTTAATTTATACTAGCTGTTAACTATGGCTTCGCCTGCAATGCTATCTCCAAAACGGTTGGACTGATCTTCACGAAACTTTCACTGTCAGATAGCTGACCTTATGTAATAAAAGCAATTTTAGTTTATACTAGCTGTTAACCGTGGCTTTGCCCGCAGTGATATATCCAAAACGGTTAGACCGATCTTCAAGAGACTTTCACTGACAGATAGCTGACCTTATAAGAAGTAATTTAGGTTATTCTATTTTAGATTACCTGCTACCCGCGACTTCGTCCGCATGACATTTAGCAAAAATATGTTGTACGCTGTAAACAAAACTTTCAAAAACAAAAATTTTTAAAATTGCATTTTTGTTATCAGTAGCGTGTATACTTTCACACCCAAACAGTAAAAAAAGTGTTATTTTGATATTACATACAGACACTTCATTTCTATTATATGTATAGAAGATGTATATGTTACATGTCACTGTAGGTGGCATGCGTGTCGTACTTACAATTGTTTTAAAGAGCGTGTCTATAATTGTACATGGTCTCACAATCTTATATTTATTTAAATACAATTTAAAAAAAAACTGCGGATACAGCTAGTATAACATAATAGCAATACTCGCGACTTCGTCCGCGTTAAATTACAATATAAAATTTTATGACGATAAAATATAGCCCAGCGGACTTGAAGATTATCAATCAATAGATGGATGTTCATACTAAAATCCATTTTTATAGATAGATACATTGGTTACTTCAAATTTTCGTATAAATTTTTTCGTGCCCAGAATTAACTAAACGTTTTTCTTATTCAATACGTTATCCATTAAAAAAAAACAATGGTGAGAAACTCCGACAAGAGATACTTAACTAAAGCTTCTACACTGTGAGATAACTTATAACAGGAAATCAAATGTAAATTGGTCTCTCATGTTTTTTTAACACCACAATTCCTTACATTGAGGTAGAAACAGAATTCGCAATTACTTATCATATTAACAGTAGAATGAAAACGATTAATTAATTTACTAATACATCCAACGTTTCGAATACTAATATGGATAATAATTAATTCATAAATGTACCATTGAATATACAAAGGAACAAAGATAGATAATAGAAGCGGAATAACGTACTATGAAAATGAGGGTGTGTCTATTTAATTTCCGTTAGTAATTTATATAACCCGGAGTACTTCGTTTGATGGATTATATTAATACACACTGGCATAGTGGTTAGGGGCATTAATAATCTTCTCTAAATTGCTGTACATTAATTTTGCAAAGTTCTATTAAAGTTTTTCATTCTAGGCACGTTACTATATCGAACGGGGTCTTCATTCTGGACGGTTCGGTTGGTCTAACAGATAAATACTTTTTTCCTGTATGCAATAGCTCATGTTTTTGTTCTATAATAGATAAATCCTTTTTTCCGGCCAGCAACAGTTATATTTTTGCCATATAACAAATTAATCCTTTTTTTCGGTTGGAATTAGGATAATTTTCGTTGTTCTGCAGAAACTTTTTAGATCTTTACTTTGAGTAACAAAACAAGACAAGACGTATTTAATAAAAAGGCTAGACGATAAAAAACTAATTAATTTCAATAATATCCGTTACGTAAATAAAATTTATAATTTACTTATTTTTTATGAATAATAATATCACTGTATATTTTGGTAATAATTAGATATATTAAGTGTTAATTAAATAAATGTGTTCTATTGAATATTCAACAAATTATAAAACTTGTTATATATCTATGTGGCAAGTTGCAATTTCCGTTCAAAGGCGTATAGTACTCGATAATTTTATGAGATATCATCGCATTCTTCTCTATTGACTTCCTCAATTATACATATGGCAATGGGTTTAAATTTAATTTTATATATACATTAGCACTAATGATAATAACACCCAGTAACCATAATGAAGTAATCTAAACTAATATTATAAAGTTGGAGGGTTTGTTTGTTTGGTTGAACGCACTAATCTCAGGAATTACTGGTCCGATTTGAAAGATTCTTTCAGTGTTAGATAGATCATTTATTGAGGAAGGCTATAGGCTAATCATCACGCTAAGTCCAATGAAGAATATTTCAAAAACGGTTTTTTTTTCCTTTTGAGAGCTTCCGCTCGGATACAGATGCAGTCACGGGAAAAAGCTAGTATTGATATATAGGAGATTAACACTTTGACTGCTACGGGACTTTTCACGAAACTGGGCTGGGAAACCATTTTGTTTAAATAACGATATTATTATATGTTACTAAAAATGATAATTATAGTAAAGAGTAATAATCAAGAAGTTAAAAAAAAGGTTGTTTTGCTGTTTACCAATTGAAATTAGTAAATTGACGCGAATTTAGAAAAAATCGTTAGTTTTAGGGTTTCAAATTCGAACCTGCTGACATCGGATTGATATTCCACCGGTCAAACCACTCGACTACCATGACATAGATATAATAAATAATAATCTATAACATATCTTTGTCCTGTGTAATTCAAAGACAATTCACAAAATTGTTAAGTCATTGATACCATGAATCATAAAAATAATGGGGTAAGATGATGAACTGCGATAGGGGCTTGTCTCATAATCGGATGATGGCCGTCTATTGATTGATGGCTATTTTATTAGAACCATAATAATCGAGCTAAAACGGAGCAACATCTTACCATTTGGCGGAAGTGAGTAGAATATTATGAATGTATTTTTGATAATGTAAAATTCAATGCAAAAATTTACCTAACATGACCCTTTCTAATATTTGTTTTCTACCACTTCGTTTTAACTACATATAAATAGGAGTAAATAAAACGGAAGCAGTTCCCTTTTTCTCTCTTATATATCAACTGATTTTCTTTATCTAATTTTTTTCGTTTAGTAGCCATTGAAAAGCTTTAGTGTTATTAACAAAGTCATTTGGATAGTCAACTTTTTCCGTATTATCTTTACAGACCAAATCTTTATTTACAAGTCTTTACGGCAAAGAAAAAAGTCAATGATAATCTTCTATACATATAATAAGAAAGTAAATTTAACGTGTACATTTACTGTTACGCTGTGAAACTGTACATTTTGGATTTTCGTGAAAAAAATGTTGCAGGTGTCTAGGAATAAGTAATAGAATACATTTCAATCATTTTTAAAAATGTCTGTCTGTCTGTCTGTTTGTACGAACACGCATCACTGCTAAAGTACTGGGTTCACAATAAAAGCTCATATAAGAAAATTATAAAGCATATCGTCGGGAGTAATTTAGTCTTTGTTTCATTAAAATCGGTTCACTCTATCAAAAGTTATTGTAATTTTAATGACGCCGTGACTTAAGTATGAGAGAAAAGTAGATAAGCAAATGGACTAAATACGTTCAGATGACTTTATTAATCATTGTTTTGTACATCAAGTTCCACATGGACGAAGTCGCGGGCACAGCTAGTTAAATATAAAAACAAGAATTATGGTCGAATATTGACTGTTGTTTCGAATTACTTGTCAACTGTGATATATACTTAACCAATTGTAATTTTTCTACTACTACTTAGACCTTGTATAGAAATTATTGATTTTAAATCACATCTTTTAAATTACATCATTATTGCTCAGATGCATGGACAAATGTAATGATATATATAATGATATTATAAATCTTCTATTTGTCAGTACACGTTTTATCAAAAACGTTTCTACAGTTTTAGAAATTAAGACAGATAAACAACACACAGATTGTATATATACAGCTTTTGGTTTGTATTGATAAAAAAAAACGCAATTAGAAAAATTCAATATTTATGCGACATCATTTTAAAGTGCAAACAATTAAGAAAAAAATACTGTAAACAGAAATGAATAAAATCCTTCTTAGTTCACATCTCTGTGAAATCGACATAAGTAAAAAAAGTATATCACGGGATTGTGCATTGCGAAATTCGCTCGATATCGCAACGCAAACAATACGGACTCATCAATTTTAAATCGACGTGAATGCGTATGAAACCGTTCTTTGGAAAAAAAAAAAATTGGCGAGAATCGATCTCAGGTAGACAACGCTTAGCGCCTTATTAAGCCGGCTATTGTACTGTAGCGGCGGCGCTTAAAACTTGACCATTTTCTCCACAAACAATACCTACATAAAAACCGTACACATCTGTCCGGTAAGTGTCGATTATACCTTGAACACGTCAGTACAGATTTTAAAATCACGAGCAAAACGTTGAACAGACTGTAATTATTTTAAAAATAAATTATCTGCCGCGAGATCAAAATATAGCTCTCATTCAGCGAGTTCATTATTTTCCTTGATATATCGTACGTACTAACTCATCGAACGTTACCCAGACTACACGAATAAAATCAATTCAAAAACCTATACAGGATGTAACCGTCTGTATCAAGCAGCTACAATCCGACAGTTGAATTATATTAATTGCCCAACTTTTATACATCAACATTGGTTGTCGATTAGGCAAATCGTTCTAGATATTAAAGAGTTCCCTACGTCTTGGTCGTACAACACCTACCTACCGATTTAAATTACGTGGGCACCCACCTACACCCCGACCCACTGTTGTATTTTTCTTTCTGTACATGTATGTAGCCTACGTGTCACCAACCCGACCTTCGTTACGAACCAGAAAAAAAGAAATCATCTGTAATTACTCGCTTACCGTGTAAACCAAACTTAGTGAGTGAATCACTAGACGTTCCTGTTGATATCCTCAGATCTGTTTCAATGGGAATCTCGCATCGCAGAAGGGGATAACGGATGTATCATACGAACATACACTTATACAGTAACAGTCAAGGGAACAACACAACAGAACACGTACGATTTGAAATGTTTAAACTTTTATATATATAGACGGACAGTCGCGCGTTAGCGCGTTCGTCGACGACACGACTGAGAGACCGGAGTGCGGCACGCGCCGGTGGGGGCTTCATTCACAAATCGAGTGGCGGGGCGCGGGGCTCGGCCTATAACCCATAAACTCATTCATGCGACCACCGACGAGACCTGAACGGCGACTTAACGCGAAATACCACTTATGCAATTATCTGCATTCGTCGCTTTAAACTTACATGTCTCATTTCTTGAAAACTTAAAGCATGTCCGTAAAAATTTACCATTAAATTAGATACTAGAAACAGCAACAAATTGGCCATTCCATGCTTCAGGCTCACTAAGACCAGTAACAGATTTTTAGGTAATAATGTTAGGTTTTATTACAATGTTCCAAAGTACATTACCGATTAGCCGGATAATGAGTTTAAAAACCATGTCAATAATAAAATATTTATTATAGGGTGGATCAATATGTGAACGATTGTGACGTCTGGAAATGACTTCCCTCTGTGTGCATCCACTAAAAACGAATGCAACTATTTGTCTTGTCAAAATATATGACATGAAGAGATAAACCACATCGAGTTTCTTGCCGGTTCTTCTCGATGAGTGGGTTGTTTTCCGAACCGGTGGTAGCTTTTAGGTTCATAAGCGCCTTCTCAGGGCCTAAATTGAATAAAGTATATTTTCATTTATTGTTTTTCGCTCGTTAAAAAATATCAAGAAATAAAGTTTACACTTCGTTACACCGCATAATTAGGAAACATGCCATTAGCTAATTCCGATGTAATAATAAACGATAAACAGGTATTAAAAACTGTGTCATTTATATTCACTAAATATTATTCAAATCAATATGTCTTGCATAATTAAACAAAACGTTTAATTGAAATGGGGCCCCCATTGAAAATCAGCGCTGCAGTAACACCCAGTTGTGCTGCAGCACTTAGCTGAATGGGGATGCCTTTGTTGGATATAATATAAGCTATGTATACGTTCATCTTGTTGTAATCCAGCAATAAATACATTTCTTTCTTTCTTTCTTTCTTTCTAGTTGGCCCCCCATTGAAAATCAGCGCTGCAGCACCACTCAGTCGTCCTGCAGCATGTAGCTGAATGGTTGTGTCAATGTTCGAAATATCTAATTAACTATGTGTTTTATTCCTTTATTTATTTTGTAGTCTGTGATGTTTTCCAACTATAAAAATTTTTCTTCTTCGAAGTATATGTACTGCTTGGGCCGATTCGCCGATGTATTGTCAAACACCAATCACGGGTAATGGGCTTCTCTCTACCAATCAGTACTCGTAAAGTATAAGCATTGTGCTGCCATCAACTTAGTAAATCATCATATGGCAGTTATTGTTAGCGTTGATATCGTTACATACTATACGTTGCATGAAAGTTCGTTCGTCGCTGTGTTTGATCGCTGTTTTTATACAAACTGTGTTTCAAAAACTCTTATACAAATAACTCTACATTGTGCATGCCGCGCGGCTCGTATTATTTAACGCTTATAAATGAACATATTCAGGGGGTAATGACGTGCTGAACAATCATAGATTAAACGGCTAATGCATTCATATATGTCTCGTGGATGGCGCTGCGACGTATACGTGTTCAACCTTGACTGTCTGGACCTTAGACCATCATCAGCATAATGAGATCGTTCTTTGCCCTGTTATTGGTGAGAGAGGTTCCAGCGTTGTAATACTCGATGCCACCGGTAGTTTGCTGCGTACCCCACCAGGCCATAATGCGTAACGATAGCGGTCGAAAAACTTAAAATTTTCTAATACGCTGCTATAGGTACTAAGAGGTGTTTTATGACAACAAACTGACTTAAACAAATGTATAAATATACACTTTTTGATTATAATAAAAAGATATACGGACCCTCGCATGAATTCACAATTGCCTGTTTGTAAAAAACTGTAGAAGATTTTATAGCGAAATTTAATTTTCCTCTTTCTTAATAAATCTAATTTATATAATTTCTAAAACAACAAAATAACCGTGAAACGACAGATAACTCCGTTACGCGTGGCAAGTTTACAGTAGTAATAGGTTTGTAAATAAAAAAGACACCATTGAACACCGGTCTAAGAAAGTCACAATGTATAAGCGACAGCGATTCAAATAAAGATCATTAATTACATTATGTGCGTTGGATATTCGCAAACTTCACACAAGACGTGGCTTGTTTTAATGCATTACGGACAACCTCACAGTATCCCTGGGTTGGTAAGCAAGAAAATTCTCCCGAACATCGTTCTCGTAAATTCACAAGGAACAAGGGTGCTAAAAAGTTAGTCTTAGAGGTTTTGACTTTTAAAAGGATTTTGATTTAGAGAAGTTGTAAGTTTTTGGCGAGATCGAGATCTGTCATGTAGTGGATTTTATATTTTATTAATAGTCTTGTGTTATAAGACTCTATATTTTGTAATACTGATGGTGTTTTACGTAATATAGTTCAGTTATTGTGCACAAGTGAAGTAGATGGGAAATGAGCAGGGCATGAATTCCGAGATGCCACAAAAACTCCATGGAAATTACTAACAAGGGAGCAATCATCTTGTTAGAATGTTGAAATTGTCACAAATCACTTGCAATAATATTACCTACTCGAAGATGGCATTACCAATGTGGAACATTGATTGTCAAAAATAAAAAAGTTGTTCTTGATACATTTTGGACTTGCTGAGGTTTAGATATTACCCTACATAATTTTGAGTTACAGAAGTGAAATTAACAAAAACGTAAAAATTTTGGCAAATATGTTAATATTATCCGCAGTATTCGTAAAATTAATACCTTACTTATTTTTTCTTCGAACTATGAAAATCTTTAATTTAAAATCACTTAACTCGAGAATGAAACATGTCCGAAAACCAGTATTTTTTTAGTTATAAAGTTAAACTCCTTCAACTTGTAATGGGCTCCACTTTGAGTATCAGAGGTATTCACGATTGTAGGGAAGTGAAGAAGACATTCTTTCAAGTTGTATGGGTTTTTGACATACGAAAGTTCATCACACCGAGAGGTTTTACTTTACAATGTATTCTTCAAATGTCACGAATAACGTAATAGTTAACCTGCTTAGTGTTTGTACGCTTTAGCGTGTGTCCACAACCTCACCTGATATTAAATGACAATGTAACATTATCCTAACATGGTGAACACCCTAATCCTAACGGAGATATTGGCTGATTTGCAGCTTCCGGAATACACCTATAGATACTTAGCGACAGATAGACCACAAGGTAATATAATAAATTCAATACACGTACGTCTCCTACAACACGTGGCGTATAGGAAACCGCTGCACACGACAAGTTTACAGTATTAATGTGGTGGGTGAAGCAAGAAAACCTAACCGAACACCCGTCTCGGAAATCAATTGTCACAAGGAATAAGAGACAGCGATTCAAACAGAGGACACAAGCTCAATATGGATACATACACCGTACACGCAGCTCTTACACAACACGTGGCCTGCTTCACATCACGTCCTGATGGATTCGCTCATTGTTATGTTTTATATTAATATTCTCGGCACGAATACGATGATCTCACAAGTTTCGACTTATAAAATTACATTTGTATTATATTGTATAAGTAATAAAACATTTTCAGCAGATACTTACAATAAGCCTTGAATGATTACATGTATCGTCGAACCTTCGAATGCATTTATTAATTTAGCTTAAATCTAGACTAGGAGAAATAAATATAAACACCAGTATCTCAAGAGAAATGTTTTCATAATATTGCCTTCTAATAAGCAACAATAGCGACGTAAATTTCTAAGGGTTTGCGATAGATTTTTTTATACTTTATTGGTTTTAACGTTTGACCACGACCTCATCTGATGTTTAACCTAGAGGAAGATTGGCTCACAAGTGCAGCTGCCGGAACACACTAGCAGGTGCTTGGCGGCAGATTTTTAACTTGATATCTGTATCTAGCTAGGCAGACTTAGAAAAAGTCCTATCACCATGCTATGGTTCCATCACGATGTTCTCCTTCATTAGAAGCTTCGAGATAATATGACATGTTTGCCTAAATCTAAACCTTTATCCCGAAAAGAGATCTTTAAAAGGTTAGTCTTCTATGTAACTTATACGTATCTATTAGCTCTCTGATCTTTTCCATAATAGCAGTATTATAAAGTCATTAGGTTAAAATCAGGTACATTGTAGTTCTGGCCACCGGTGAAACCAACAAATAGTTTATTGATTTTATCTGGTCGAAGTGTGAAACGCACTGCGGTGCTTTAGTTTTAGGGTGTGGTTAAGAATACGCAATGGCACACAAAGCGGTTCGAGGCAGTTTTCAGATGTAAAAAATTATGAGAAATAATTTAAAATCGTGATTTTGTTTAAAATGCTATATATTATTTCTATAACTGTTACGAATTGAAGTATAGACTACTATACTGCAGTGACTACATAACTTTGTTTGGATTGCATAACGAGCTGCCATTTCCTAATCGTAGAAAAAAATTAAACAAAAGTGCCCACTATTTTTTAAGCATGAGAATGTCTATCTTAACAATACAATGCAAACAAATTTTAAACAGAGACTACATTAACATTGCCATTTCTCCTAACAATCAACGCATTATAAGCTACTAGCTGAACCGTGCCCAGTTCGTTTGGCGGTAAACATTTATAAAAAACTACTTTTTATGAATTAAATATAAAAGTCTGACATATGCTGTCGTCGACTTTTATGTAGGCATTACCAAGCTCTACAACTTTTTTCTAGAACTCAATCTTATATCTTTTATCGTTAAGGAGCGTTCGTAAGAAATGTTTTCTTTCGACCGTTCTCTCTCCGACTTCCTTTGCAAATCCGACTACCACAAAAAAAAGCTTTACCGCAATAATCATATTTGATAGGCACAATAACTGTCAATGCAGATTCATCTGTTGATAATTGCCAATGGTATTGCTTATTTATTACTAGTTTCTGCTCGCGACTTCGTCCGCGTGGAATAGTGACTTTGGGATAACTAACACGCAGCGGAAGTTCTCAAAAGGAAAAAAACGATTTTAAAAGATACTTCATTCCGCTCCTATTGGTCTTAGCGTGATGATATAGCCTTCCTCGATAAATGAGCTATCTAACACTGAAAAAATTTTTGCCAAATCGCAGCGAAACTTACATATTACCATACTAACTTTCATCCCCTATTTCCTACTGTTATTTTACACCCTTGAGGGTAAAACTTTTACAAACTTTGAATGTCATAATATTTATATCGAATCAACAACCTAAATAATAATTTTCAAGCTTATTAGAAAGTGTTAGCTCTAAAAATGATGATACTTCCATACAACTTTTCATCCCCCCTTTCAACACTTTTTTCGCATTAAAAAGTTGCCTATGTCCTTTCTCAGGCTCTAGACTATCTGTGTACCAAATTAAAAATCGGTTCAGTAGTTTTGCCGTGAAATCGCGACAGACATACATACAGAGTCACTATCGCATTTATAATATTAGTAAGGATTTAGCACCATACCAATAAAAATTACCATGCATTTACATCATATGTTCTTAAATATAGGAATATAAAAATATCTCAATTTTGTCAGCATTCAGACCTTAATCTTCTTTAAAAAGTTAAATCGCCTCTTCGACGCCCTTTACAAAAATTTTGCACAATTGAAGAAGTCTAAACATTTATTATTTCTTTAAAAAAATCTAATCTAATAAATAACAATGTTATATATATGTAAATATGAGGCCTGTAAAACATATAACGTATAAGTGTAAATAAAAAAAAATACTGTTCTAGAGAAAGGTATGTAGACATATCTACATTTTTAAGCTGCGAACTCTTTGTAAGGCAAAGTTAAACAGAAAATTTAAAATTTAGAAATTGCTGATTCAACTTAAATATAGTATGTTAATTTTGTACATAAAGTACAAATGGTTGGTATATTTTGTTCTATTAGCACACACGCTCCATGTTTTCTAGAAGTGCCTACAGAGAACAATCATACTTATCCGGTCTAAAATAAGTCAGATTTATCCACGAGCGTGACACCTGCCATCAATTAACGCAGTGAGCAACCTGGAGCCGATCTATAAAATATTCATAGTACGCCACTAAAGAAGTTATCTTACGGATATCCAGAGCAAAACTTTCTATTTACCTTTGCGGTGGAAAAGTACGGCACTTGAATTAACTGAATCGATATTAAAAAGTCAAGTATAAAACGCAAGTTAAATATACTTGTTATTTAATCCTACGCAGATAGTATATAAATTTAATTAATGGATCACGTCAATCCTTACTATCTTAGCAAAGATGATTATAAATGCGAATGAGAGTTTGTTTTGTCACGCTTTCACGCCTAGCTAGCTACTCAACTAATCATCATGAGATTTTGCAGTTGTTGTCAGGTCACATAAAACAGGTCATAGGGTGTCCAGAAAAAAGTATTGTTCCCGTGGGATAAGTTAAAACTAAATTATAATAATATACGAGTACACTGCAGGATATCAATGACATAGACCCAAACGAAGTTGATGTAGATTGTCTGCACTTGACTAACTTCAGTTGCGGTGACGTTAATACGTTATTCGTTCAGGGACCATGTGATTGTTATCTTGCCGTGTATATTTTAATAGGTGGACCAATTATTTTTCTCAATTTTCCCGTCTCGGTTCGGTTAGGTTGGGTTAGACTTGCGAAACAAAATCAGCACGAGCTCGCGGCGGCAGCGTGGGTATAACAATACCTTATATTGTACTTTGAGAAACGTTAATTCATAAGAATAAAAACTCACCTGCATAACATAGCGCCACGTAATCTTTCGATGAAATACGCTCTTCTGGTACTTTCCATCTTATTTTGAAAACGCCACCTTCTCGTGTCCAGTCTAATACCGCCTTATCATTTACGTTATGTAGTTCATCTTTATCAGTTGTACTGTTCAAAATCTCGTTATTTATGGCACTGTCTCTTTCTGCGGAAATATTGGCACTTGGTTCTACAGTCTTCTCTGCTTCTATAACATCAAGGCTGGATTGATGACTTGCCTCTTCTTCATTACGTTGAACACTATCATTACACTCTGCGTCATGTTCCTCTGACATGACTTCGTAACTAATACTTCAATTACTCTACATCATTGTCCACCATTGAATTTTTCTATCATGTTAAAACAACTGTATTGAGATATGAAAGTCACACGGTGTGCGGTCTGTAATCGCAAGGCAGTAAGTTGCTGAAGTTATAAAAGGTCGTCTATGTGTATTAAAGATTTTGAATTTAAGTAACACTGCTCACAGAACTGCTATAGAGTAGAAGTATTCTAACAAGATACAAAAATAATTTTTAACTGAATATTCCTATTTCCATGAAAAGAAAATTAAAAAAAAAAAAAACAATAACCAATTAAATGAAAAAAATATATTTGGCGGGATGTTAGACTATCGTATTATTTTGATAATATTGGTAGCGTTTTGCGTAATATAGCTTCGTTATTACGCACGAGAGAAATGTATAAGAAATAGAAACACGGAAGTGAGTTATGAGATGTCATAAAAACTCCTTCGAAAGTTCTAACACGGGGGCCACCTTATTTTAGAAAACAGTAGCCAACACAAGACCCTTTTAACAATACCCATTTGATAATTCTAATAATCTTCAATCGTGTGCATTAATTGCCGTTGTAAGAAAAAGAAGGAAAAATAAAGAGTAAGATATATTAAAAAAATCTGTTCGTAATTAAAGTAAATCAATTAAAGACAAAACTGTAAAGATTATAAGAGAGACTGTAAGCTAAGAACACGAACTTATAACTGAGATATCAATTGTTGGCAAGGGGGATGAAAAGACCGCCCGCGCCAGAACGAGGGCGACGTCGCGACGCCAGTCCGACCGGCGCCGATCCCGCACTCACATCCTCTAATAAGTTCTATTCAATATGACTACTGGAAATCTTTCCGCTATAATTTTCATTATAAGACACCATCCACATAACCGTGATGACGACGCCTTCAAACTCTTTGCAAGCCAATAATGAAATTGCATAACTAAATTTACCTATTACCTTCAAATCAATTAATTTCATCAGTAAAAATTCGAAAGATATTATTATAATTTTGAAATAACAAAATTATATCATGTAATTCAATATTGGTACAAAAGCATTAAGTATAAATCATTATATAGTATTAGTAACCATAATGGCTAATAACAAAATACTAAATACATATGTCTTTCACAGTTTGTTTAATATTATTCTACTCTAAATCTATAAGTTTTTCAATATATAATATACATAAATATATTATGCATATTTATTTATTATTCTAATATATAAACACTTTCATATCAAATGAATATTAAAAACTGCAGACATTTAAATTATTTTTACATATAACAAATAGATTCTAAAAACAGGATTTCTTTTAAACAATAGCTTTATAAAATTGAAATTAAATAATGTCAGTCATCTCCGAAGGGCAAAATATATGAAGAAATAATATACTAATCAATCACTCGATTTGAAACTAGGTATCTTTAATTTTTTTTTAATAAGCCTCAAGAATGATATCAAAAACTAAACGCTAAACTAAATATTTAAGATTGGACAGTGCTTTCTATCTTAATTTAAGAATTAAGCGAACATGCTTTCAGCAATAGTTAAACTGCTAATATGTATGGAAAAAAAATAAAAAAATATTTATTAACCAAAAGGGTGTATAGAACTATGATGCAACTTACACTTCATTAACATATTAATTTGCAATAAAAAAGATGCCGTATATACTGCAACTTTATGTTTACATTTTTTATGGACAATAACATTGAACTAAATTTAAAACTGTTTAGGTTTCCCATATGCTTTTTAAATTATATGTGAATAAAGAATGTAAATACTAAGATAACACCTCATGGAAGCTAGTAAAAGAGGAAATCATCCTGTGGTAACACCACTTAGGCGACATCCAGGAAAAAAGAGGATAGGACTTTTAAAATATTTATGTAAATTCAATGTCATTTCATTATCTAATTTTTTAAAAGTAATAATTTTGTAATAGTTTTACATTCCAATGAATATCTTATTCACAGCATAAACTTTTTATGATTTATATTTTGAAGTTATGGTTGAATGAGTATTTTTGATAATTCCAAATTACTTGTATTAAAAATGTATGGTCTTGTAAATGTTAAAAACTTAGAAAAGAGGAAGAAACATAAGAATAATGAAGTACTTGCAATTAAATTAAGGAAACCAGGTTGAAATAATCAATTAAAAAAATTGCTTGTACCAACAAAATTTACTTCTTTGAGCATATTCTAAAAGCAATATAAATTCTCTAGAGCTTACAAATTTTTTAATGAATAATTGAGTTCATCTAAAGTCAAGTCAATATTTTTTATACTGTAATCAATACTTCTGCATTAAAAACAATCTCTCCAAATGGATCTAAATTTAAAGATTTCCATGAAATAAAACAACGAGATAACACCACACACACTTCGACCAAAGTTAATTAGAAATTTTCCATACAATTTTCACTACCGAAACAAATAGATATTTTCCACATTACAGATTTTCGAAAAATTTGGCTTCTCTCCAACCAACGTACATAGGCAATTTGTAGACAATTCACCGCATAGGATAAAAAGATGACATTGACATTTCTATACGTACAAAAACCAATAAGTATATTGTGAAATAGAAGATTATACTTATAAAATAATAATATGAGTCATATATAGTTAATATTATTGAAAAATAAAAAATCTATGATAATTTAGACAAAGTGTAATTGCATATTGGATAAATTTCTAAACGTTATATAGTAAGTCAACTTATTATAGATGGGATGGGTTGCCAGAACTGAAACACAAAGAAAGAATAAGTAATTAATACTACAGGCTTTTCACCAGTTTTACAGGTTCCATAGACGTGTATCACAGAAAAAAACATTACTCTATTTACTTACAACGTCAGGAATTATTTATCGCAGATCAATAAGGAGTAAAATTAAACCAATTGATACCAAGAGTAATAAGCAGGTGATGTTAAAATTCGATATTAACTTCTTTTTTAACTGCCGTGGTTATAGCTTAGTTTATATTATGAGAAAAGGATATGATGTCAATTATAGAAAAGAGAAAGCTTACATAAAGGAAAAATGTGCAATCCAAGACAACCTATTGGGTAATTCGATAATAGTGATCTAGAAACACTGGTCATCATTATTCAAAATATTACTTCGTTTATCCTGTAGGCTGTACCTATATTTCATTTATGGTTTATATAAGGTACTCTGTGGTTTATGGCGCTAATGATACAGTTTTAAAACTACTTCTACGGCTAATAATAGTCCTGTGCATTTTAACGGACTATATTATTATCAAAATTTTTAAATTTACGTGCCCATTTTATCTAAAATGACTTCGGTGGCTCCATCAGATTCGGAATCAAATGTAAGCGGTTTTTTCCGCTATAATGACGAAAATTATATTCATTTATACACTTCCCTGATAAAGGTATGTTTTATTTTTATATTCATTCACATTAGCCTGGGAGAGAACAGCTGTGTAGTAGTATGACTCCGGGAAGAGTCCCAAAGGACAATATAGGTATAATCACTACGCAAGCCCAAGACGTATGGGCGATTCAAACACCGAGAAATCCACAGTTTTGTATTTTCCCAGCAGATAGTTTTACAAATTTAAAAATGTACTCGAATTCCGAAAAAATCAGTTGGTTGGTGGCCAGGATTCATCCTATTTATAAGACTAAAACAGCCCATACAAAGGTTTAACCATCAGCTTGAACTTCGTTTTCTATCATAGAAATATTTTTTAGAATCAGTAACTCCAGAGCTTAAATCCGTTATATATCCAATACAAACATTCACAAAACTTTATTACTTTATAAATTGTAGTGTAAATTGATATATTTTGTTATGTATTACTAAAAACTATTTTAATTACAGGGAATGGAAGCAATCAATCAAAACATAATAGAAGTGGAGAATAATTTAAAACATATTGTTAAACAAGCTGGACCATTAGAAAGTCAACTTAGTGTTTTAATGCGAGAACTACCCAGACCAAATATCAATATGTCCATGGAGATTGATTGATTCATTTTTCATACAATAACTATATTTGTTATTAATTATTATTTAGGTTTGTAATGATAAAAAACAGGTTCTCTTTTATAGCATAAATATTAGCTTTATTTTTTTTAAAGATATTGTACTTAAAATATAAAATAATAAGAGTTATATCTATCCCTTAAAATAAAGAAATTAAAACTGCAAGTCTATTTTAATTAGTAGTTTATTATTACACATGTAATTTGTTTGACTATTAACATGGTTTTTGTTAACTTAAATCTTCTAAAAACATGACTACCCACCCATGTATGAGTATCGAAGCGAGGCCCAGTGTCTGCAAGTTTTTACACAGTTTTGATTACCATAGAAGTGAATCCATGTCATAGCTGAAACTTTTGATGAAGGATAAAACTTTGTAATAAAACCATAGCATAGTCTTCGGGCTTATTGTAAGCTTTTAATAATTTAAGTTTAGTGTTTTTACTATCTTAGTAATTTAATATCAGGTGTGAATATACTCAGACTTTAAAGCTTACAAAAAGGCTAGTTTTTCAGATTAGATGATTCTGATAAAATTATTATTAATGATTAATAATGTACACAATTCGACTTTCTTTAGAATTTTGTTTATTACAACCCTTCTATCATTAATAAGACAATGTACTTCAGAACTGTATATGAAAAATAATAATGCCTTTATTCTAAAAAAGGTCTATTTTCATGATTTTTCAGTATGAATTACAACAAAATTATTGAACTTTCGTAAACATAATGGTTAACTACAGGTACATTCAACCTTTAACAATGCTATAGAGATGATTCTTAGATGTCATTTTTATCTTTTAGACATTGTTAACAAGTAATCGGTTATTTCAAACGCTGTTCTAACAAATGGTCTCATCCAATTAAATACTTTGGTTACATTTCGCGTTTAATGTAGATAATAATGCCCTTTACAGCATATCACTTTAATGAATATTTTATGAGATATCACAGATTTAAAAGCGCCCAATCTTATTTTGTGAAGATTGTTATGTAGTTCCTATGATTTTCATTGTAAACGTCGAAACGGCAAAAAATTGATGAAAATTTCGTAAAACATGCCGGAAGAAAATATCTGAATAAGTGTACGGCGAGAGTGGACGCCTAAATCGAGCGTCGAGTGGGACGTCGCCTACGGCGTTCGTATCAAACAGATGCATTTATACGTAGGTATCCAGAAGATTTTCCGGTCGCTCAACGCATATTTACTCAGGCTGTACAGTGTACACCTAAATGAAATCCGTTGTCCGAAATCCGAACTAATGGAACACCCAGATAGACACGAAAAGCAATTTCATTTTACAATATCTTTAAGCTATAATATATATTGCAAATTTTATTTATTAAATTCAAATTATAAATTTAACCTTATTTAGAGAAATAATATTACATACAATCTTACAAAATCGTACATGATATACGAAAGTTGCATATTATGTCGATTCGAAAACTATCTGATTCAATTGATTATTAGAAAAAATTGTCAGTCACGTAATTTACGATAAACATAGAATAACTAAATTATAGAATAACATCAGGGCTGTCACGAAGAAACACTAATGTCTTTGAGCTGTCATAATCAAACATAAAACTATGCACCCATTTTTAACCAATATTGATTGATATTTTACTTTATTAATAAATAACCATAATGGCTACAATTAGCACGAGAGCCAAATCACCAACACGCGCAGAAGCGATCGCCAAAGCTCTTAAACCCGGACCAGTTTATAATACAGGAGTTCTGTTAGGTACGTACCAGACACATGGATTTATACCTATTGAAACCGCTTGCTTATAAGTATTACATTTTTTCAGGGAACTGGGTAGAAGATAGAATAGAATGTCCTAAAAAAGGTGCTCTATATTTTCCACCGAAATATGAAATAGATTATGAAAACATGAAGCCGGAGTCACGCCAACCTGACTTCCGTTTGAATAAATTGAATAGTTTACAGGTATAAATTAAACATGATATTATATTTATCAGCACCACCATATTTAAAATACCCAAATGATATTGACAGAAATAACGCAATAAAACAATTTATAAGAGTTCTATCTTATATTTTGCTGAATATATAAGTGCATCATTTATTATTTATCCATAGTTATTTTTTACTTAGCAAAATATTCAATCATACTGAGCATCAAAGAGTAAGTTATTAATTCCATGATGTATCTTCATCACGTTTTGGTCGGCAGAGCAGAGTCTTTCCTATTTTATCTCAATAAAACGCGTAGTCTAGGCCATCCATACACAACTTTTGTCTTCATACACACATGACGGTTATTTTCGAAGGCCACAGGATTATTAAACAAAGAAAAAATATGTTTAATAAGTTCCTCACATTCCTATCGGACATATACGCACGTATCATCATGTGAACAGTTGATGAACGAAAGGAAAAATATCACTTTTGCAAATTTTAAGTAGAGTCCTCGTCAAACTTTATGACCGCAGAACACAAACTTAGGTATAAATACGTATCATATTACATATATAACATCGATACAATTTTACGATAAATAAATAGATTCCTATAATATTATTTTAAGTTTGTTTTGTATTCAAATCTTTATATTATGTGCAAGACCACACTTATGGCTATAGTCAGAGCGGCCAAAACGATTAACGACTTACATATTATTATGGGATGTACCTATATATAATATATTCTGCGATAATTTTTATTATCTTCTCGCAGGGAAACTTTTCCACAATTTACCGCCATGACAGTCACGATAGGTGTAGTAATTTCGCCACAACAAACGACCTTGTCTACAATCATCTAACGAAACCCCTGTGCGGTCCAAATCTACGTTATTATAAAAGATGTGCTCATCAGTTCTACCCACAACCGGATATGTTGAAGTGTTTCGTGAGTTTATTAATTTAATTGTTTTGCTGAACATCACAAAGTGAATGCATTGTACCTGACTGTGAGCACGGTGTACTCCAAAGAGAACGGTAATTACCGAAAGTGTTAGATATTATCACACCATACGATAAGTAGATATAAACTGGCTGAATTAAGAGTACTACGCCTACGCCACTAATGCGCGTGTTATACCACATCAGTCCATAAGCGACCCACTTCAGGACCATAGGCATCTTCCCGAAGAAAGATATAAACATAACCACCACGCTAGCCAACGATGTATTGGCTATTTCAAACTCTGAGAAATCTAGTTCTATATTTTCCCACATACGGTGGTACTACTACAAGAACATTACCAAATTCAGGTTTCCTTTCCATGTTTTCCTTCTCCGTCAGTCTGAACTTTCAGTGAAACTAATTTCAAATAGTAAATGTGAAGACACAAAAATTTGCTGGTAAATGGTGGGGTTTGAACCTGCGGACATCGAATTGATATTCCAAAGGTCAAACAATGATGGTGGCCTTGACCTAGCCGGAAACAATTGTCCTGTTTTACCTTCTCAATATGATATTCCTTGTCGTATGAAATATTGATATTAAAAATTGAATTCAAGGTAAATAATTTTAGGGTAATGTAACGGAATGGGGACTAGGTAAATATAAACATTACGAATGGGCATGCACAGACGTATCAGATTATATATCATCACTGTATGAAGATACTTATGTGCCTCCACAGTCTGATCACTATTTGCAAAAAGAAGACAGAAAGGCA
Organism: Antheraea yamamai; assembly: GCA_036509395.1. Lineage (NCBI taxonomy): Eukaryota > Metazoa > Arthropoda > Insecta > Lepidoptera > Saturniidae > Antheraea > Antheraea yamamai. Next base: position 4,054,994 of record AP028433.1, read on the forward strand.
AGGAATTCGTAAGTAAATTTTGAAAGTAAATATAACAAGTAAAGGAAACGATCGCAGCAGGTTTTTGAACTTTTTTTTATTACAGAAGCTTCACAAAAAGTTTCCGATATAAGATGACAAAACAAAAATCAAAGACGAAGTCATGATAACATCAAGAACCATTTTTTTCATCATTTTATTCAAAAAATTACTAGTCTTACAAATATCACATTTTGTTCGAGAAACGGACAGTGACGTCCATATAAAAATTGTAACAATACAATAATTCTTAATGTTTTCATATAGCCATCACCTGGCAATAACACGAGATCAGCAAATCTTATCACCTAAGTTTAGTCTCAAACGTCACTAACCGCTTACATCTAGGCATAGTATAACTTAACAAAATAACATAATGGCAGTATGTATGCGAAACGTTATCAAAATTGTATAGAAGAAAGTAAATAAAATAATGGACAATGAATACTTTAACAAAACTTAAGTGTGATGGAGTCAAAATCTTTTGACTAGTACTCGATTACTATTGAGAGTTAAAAGATTTGACTTGAGGCAATTTTATAAGACCGGACACACCAGGGGCTTTGAACAAGTTGTTCTGTACGTACTGAGGCTGCTGTGTGAAAACGCTTTCTGAAGTCCTCGGCTGAATAAAGCTAGACTGAGGTATGTGCACGTGATTATTATACTGCATCTGTGGATACACAGGTGACCACAAGCGTGACAAATTTTGTTGTGTCTGGTAGTTACTCATTTGACTCATTTTAGGAAAACGATCCAGTATCATCGGTTCACCACAAATTGATTCTTCCCGTGATGGTGGTTGTGAAAACACGTTTCGCTGGTTCATACTGGAAGTTTGAGATTCGAACCCGGAACTTTGACTCGAGGAACGACTACCGTTTATGCTAAACATCGGATGTTCTCCTTCCGAACCCCAATAACCACCGGCAACCCATGACGTACTATGACTTAATTTACTTGGCGATATGAGAGGTCTAGAACGAGTCATAGGCGTAGGCGCTACGAAATTCGGAGAGGCTGTGAATTTCCGTAAAGAGAAAACAGAATTAGTTTTTTTCTTTGATTTATTAGGGCTACCTATACATAAGGAACTTATACTTTCGTCTAACTCAGAATCTGAGTCATCTTTAGCTAATTTCTGATATTTGTTAAATGTTGGTTTGGCAAATACACTATCTGAAACAGAGTTTGGACTTTTGTTTATCATGGTGTTAACACAAAATGTAGAATTATTATGCTTGGGTTTAGTCCATACACTATCCGTTCTAGGTGTAAATGATCTGCCGTTTATCATAGTACTGTTTAATGGGCTGGCTGTTTCATTAGAAGACTCGGAAAAACTGTGTAAACCGAATTTACTCAAAGATACGTCATCATCAGTTTCCATTATTACTGAATCCTCATCATCAATCAAGGTACTAACAGATGAATTTGAGAGGTTTTTTATTCTTTTTGGGGTGATCTGGACTGTTGCACTTTTCTTTTCATATTTTCTATTCATACTTTTACTTACTAATATAATCGTCACAACACTTGTAATCTGAAAAATTAAAAAGAGTATTTAATGTTAGATTAAAAGATTACAGCTCAGTGGTTGTATGTTCATACACCATGTCGACTGAGATTCGAATCTTAAATGAAGTATAGCCTGAAGTGATGAAAACATTATGACAAAAGTATAGAATGGTGGTAAGAGTTTGTCTAAACTCGACTAGCTAGCTACCAGAGGTTCTCTAGAACCTTCATTATGCATAAGCTAGTGTTGTAGAACAGGTTAGCCAGCACGGTTTTTCTCCATGTCATAACATCGTACTTTTCAAGAAGGGACTGAAACGTAGTCTTCAAGTTCAGCAACACAAAACTGATGCTCTTGATATTACAGTTGTTCATAGGCGACGGTAACAATTTACCATCTATGTGTTTGCTTTCAATTGGCTTAAAAAAACCACTCCCTAGTCGAAAATCTGTTGTGAAGCATCTTATAAGTGTCTTTCGGTGGCTATACTTGAGAACTAAACCCTTTCCGTGTTATTACAAAAAAGTTAAATACGTATTAAATACTTGGTTTAAGAAAGTTTCCTAATAAATGCACCGCACTCGCCCGAGGCAAATTCGCGTTATCCTTTTTCACAAGTCTAACCTAACGTAACCAAAGCGAGACAAAAGAGCAAGATGGCGAACATTCAGCGACCGCGGTGTATTTAATATGAGACATTTTTAAAGCCAGGGTTCGATACGTATTTAACTTTTTTGTAATAACACCGTTTAGGTTTAGCTTCTAACCACCTTAGACCATATCATTTAACATTAGGCTAGTTTATAGTCAAATGCTAAAATCCTTGCATATTTTATAAAACAAAGTTCTCTTCTGTCTGTTCATGACAAACTCAAAAACAACTGAACGGTTTTGACCAGTAGATAGAGGGATTCAGGAGGAAGGATTGGGTATATCATTTATCTCTGTTTTTTTAAATTGTCAGGGCGAGATAACGTCTACCGGCCTGCTAATATAAAATAATAAAATGTTACAGCATTAATGTAAAGTAATAATAATACATACCTTAAAACAATTAATGAACAGTGGATCTAAAACCACTGTTTGGTCAATTATAGACATGATTACAAACACTGACCACAGTAGGTCAAATACAACAGTATACTTCAAGCTGTTTACATTCCATATATTACCAACAATTTGTACCATACATACTAAGCCTCCCAACGTCTTCTGTGTCAATATGTTTATATTATCTATGTTCTTATGTTTTATGTGAAACATATTTGGCAACACAATATCTGTATATAATATTTTTGCTATGTCATAATCTTCTAGTATAGGGAATGTATGTAATGTCTTCATTTTGACTATTGAATATACTCTGTCCAGAAGACCAGTCAATATTTCCTTTATATTATTTATTGTACTAAATAAATTCTCATATCTTTTTATATTTTTGAAAATGTCAAATGAAACCAATATGAAAAGTATAAATGCGATAAATACAGAGGTATTGTTTACGAAACTTTTCAACATGCCATTTTTTGTATCTTTAATATGATTTCTGTTCTCGGGAGTTCTTGTTTCTAACAATTTAGAACCAAGAAGGCTTTCTTTCTCTTTGTGCAGTTTCATTTGTACAACCCTTTTACAAGGATTACATAGCTTATATGCCTTTTCAAGTTGCAATCTGGAAGAAATTTTTTTAACCTATGTTATAATATATGCTAATAAACATATCAAAAGTATCAGAAATATATAGGTATATCATACTTGCAATATATGGGATATTCCAAATAATAAAGCACATGACAAGGTTATTCTAGTTATTGTAACATCAAAATTTAATTTGTTTTGACTCCACATTTTAACTACAATATAAAAAGACATTTTTGCTAGCCACTGTGGCATAAATAAAGTACTTATAAAGATAAAGCTCTGCCTTGTGTTTAGAATTACAGAGATACAGGGCAGTGATTTTACAGAGTGGTAACCTCCAGATTCAAATGACTGGAAAAAGGTTCTTAAGCGGCATTAGAGTATGGTTTGGGTTCTGATAACTGGCTTAAAAAGAAGCCAGTCAGAGATATATTGTCTGCGCAAGTACAATGGAGGGTCAACACATTCTACTTGGAGAGCATTTGTCGGGGTTGATTTCATTCCCCCTATGATGATTATAAGGCTTTAGGAGTCAGTTCAGACTGACATGTACTCAGACTAAATGTATAAACTTTGTTCAATTCTAAACATGAGGCAAAGCCCCAGCCTAGAAACACTTGTTATTTTCATTATCAATTAATTACAAGGTCCTCATTTATAAAAAAATGTAGTCATGAGTAACATTTTACTAATATTAGCTTGCGCACATCAGAACCCCTACCCTGGTATCTATGCCCCAGAGTTACTATTAATTCCATATAGAGAAACTTAATAGTGATATTTTTATTTTACAACACTCTCAACTTTAAAATTAATTATGATCAGAAAAATAGTAATAAAATCCAGGGTTATTGAATTACTGATATGATAAAACAGAAAGACAATATTTACACAAGAATTCCTGAAAATGTATTAATAACTAATGAGTTTCTAATGACATAATTAGGTAATAAATAGATGTATACCTCTTATCAAATGTTGAACAAGGTCTCCTACTATGTAAAGTAATTAGTAGATAACAAATTGTACATACCTATAATTTTCTATCTCTTCATCAAAACTCTTGTCATTCATAGGAACAAAATTGGCAAGCTGAGCCACCTTCAATTGTTGGTTTATGTTGCACATTTTGCACAGGCCATTTTTCGGTGGACTCTTTTGGAATACCTTTGGTGTTGTCTTCAGTGTTTGGTCACTGATACTGCTTATAGGTTTATTGTAATCACCATCCTGTAGTTTTAATTATTAATTAAATATTAGATAATTCCTGAATTAAATATAATAGTGTTTGTAAAATATATATTTCATATTTGAATATACGGAAAAGTATGGGAAATTAACTACCATCGCCACTAATATTCCCAGAAGGAACATGACCCACATTGTTGAATGGTTGCCAAATATCGACATAGTCTCGTGACAAGAGAAAACCTCCAGAATTGTAATTCAAACAATCATCATATTATTTGGGCTCGGATTCCAACTATGCGGGGGTAAAATATGCTAAATATAAATAAATTCGGATAATCAAACCTTGGTAAATCCATTGTACTGTTCACACTTCGGGCATATCCAGCTATTACGTTCTGTATATTTAACCCAAAAGTTATTGTTGCAAAACCAACAATTAACGCGCCAAGTTAAGAAAAACCTGTAGGTAAATGAAGATTCTTGTAATTTTTCATCGGCGGGAAAGTAGTCTATCATAACCTATATCAATCAACTTACCGCAATTTATAGATTAACTTCAATAACAATATAGTACACAACACTACTGTTATACTAATTAAAACCAATTCCATTTTAAAAATATATTTCATTTTCTGAACGATTTGAACTTACAGTCCTATAAAGTTCATGTTGAATTTTCTAACCTATAATGACATTGACAGCCATTTTGTCTACCGCTTTTACACAGAGTACATAGAATGACTTTTTTCGGTTTTAAATATTTTCATATTTTATCTATGTTGTAGACAGTCTACGGACCAAGACGTTATACGATGTTTGTACACAGAAATGGATATACTATTTCTTAAAATTTATTAGTATAATAAATGTTAAGATCTTGCATTTGTCATATAATTTATATGATAAACTCAGTTTTCTTTTATAAACTTGTTTAAATTACTCAATATTATATGCTAATGAGGTGTGTAATATAACTTGATAAATGTGCAAAAGAGTGTTATAAATAAAACTTAGAATATTGCATTTTGATTTACCACAAAACTTCTAATTCAGTTATCGTGCTGCATTTATCGTCACGCAGTCTTTTTTTTTCGAACTTGTAGGGTTTTAACAGCTTCACCGCACTACGAGTCACGCAGTCCGATGGTTTGTAACGCATGACGATAATATCTTCTCACACCTGCATTTAATCTGACTAACAAATTTTTAAAATTAAAGAGAAATGACTTAATTTTAGGCTTAAACAACAGATATCCAGTAAACGTAGCAATAAAGAATGTCAGTTTGACAATATTCTCAAATCGCAATTTTTGCTATGTGTGTTATGTGTGGACATGATAATTCAGAGAAAATCCTTGCGCTAACTTAGTAACTCAGGCGCAGTTCACTGCGCCGACTCATTGCACTAACTCAAAATTGCGCCATTGCAAAACAACAACAAAATGAAAACATACCGAGTGAGCAACGTAATGTGCGCCATCTGCACGCCGCGCTCACAGTTACTTAGCAAAAACAGCGCGCAAACTGCGTTGGCTCATTATCGCTTATCGAGTGAGTCAAAGAATGAATAATATCGAACATGATGACACTTGACTGTGTTTATTCGGGTATTGTGTGTGTTATGTATATTTATGGTAAGATGGCATGTCTAAAAATGATGTATTTCAATGAATTTTTGTCTTTGTTATTTCACTACACTTTAAACTTTATACAAAATAAAAACACTTTTGTACACAAAAACACAATAACAAATTAAAATAAATCAACCATGTTTTTCTTTCAACTAGTCCATACAGAATCGATTATAGTTCATTCGCTTTGATTTTCGAACGTAAAAGTATTCCGTCATTTCTTTTACACATAGGTGTTAACACGGCCATCTGTCAAAATAAAACCTTATGGCCAGAACACTGTTTGGTTTACAGGCCATCACGGTATCCCTGGGAACGAATCAGTGGATTCTTGCGCAAAGAATGCTGTCCAGTCTGGTTCCTTGAACTATTATAGACTCTATACAGAAGATATACGTTCTCTAGCTAAAACTAGATTATTACAAGCATGGCAAAAGGATTAGAATTTTTCCAGAAAATATAAGGGCAAATCTTACGGTTCTTTCCAAAATGAAGTTCCTCAAAAACCATGTTTTCTTTTTTAAATTTCCATATCTAAGCAAGGCCGTTATTTCCATCATCTGTCGTCTTCGTCTAGGTCATAACTGTACACCAATGAATTTGTCTAAATTAAAGAATAGGGACCATTCTCTCTGCGAATGCAGCCTAGACGGCAGTTTTCCAGATCATATATTCTTTAATTGTTCGACAAACAGATTTTCCCTTTTTGATGATTTTTCCCATCCTACTAACCTTAGCTTTAGTGAATAATAATCCTTTAATTTTACATGTCATTATTTATTAAAATTAACAAAATGAAACTTTAATCAGATTGTCTATTTCTTAATTGATATGTATTTAAGTTTGCCTTTATGTATATTTGTGGGAAACGTACAATAACTAGGTCTGAACATAAATTAATTATCTTCGTTTTCGAATTACATTTTTTAATCGGACTCCTTCGTTTATGACATTATCTACCACAGACACCGCACAGGTATTTATATCTACATGACATTGGCGGAATTATGTATTGCTTACACACGACGCCATAAATTAAAGAAGAACAAGAAGAAGAAGAAGTAAAGTGAAATCTAGAAAGTAAAGATTACCTAGGTATAATTCCATTTACATTTCACAGAGTTGCTGTTTATAAAAATGATATTCGAATTTCCAGTTCTGTGCTGTGTTGTGAGTTAACACATCAGCGCAGTGAACTGAGTTGGCGCAATTGCGCGGCGCAGCGCAGTGATACACATCTCTAGTTATGTGTAATGTGTATGTAGATTAGGTTATAAAATTTCAAAACACTGCACACGAGAAAACTGATTGAACTTTTTCATTGATTTATACAAGACTATTACTATATTATTGAAAATGTCTTCAGCGCTTGGATTTAAATTGTATAATTTTGATGAGCAAAGTAACGTAACGGGTAAGTTATTAATAATGTATAATGTAAACATGAAATAAGTATAACATCAATTTTGTTATAATGATTACAATTGAACTCTGTTACTGGATGTTTTTAGTGATGATTTATGATTTCTCAAATATCGCTCTTTGTCATAAATATGCGTTAAATTGTAAAATATAAATCAAGATTCAAATGAGATGTACTTTGATGTCTTAAATTTGGAAATATTGCCGACTTTATTTGAAAGAAAAAAAGAAAAGAAAATACATTATGAATAACTATATTATAGTATTTTACTGATAATTTACAGATAAAAGTTGGCCAGTTAAGTTCTCTGAAGAGGAATTTGAATTATGCAAGGAGCTATTTTCAACAAATCTGGAGCATGAGAGTCTAGTTACGTTCCTAAAAAGGTTTCAAGAAGATGGTATAGAGAAAATATCTCATATAGCTATCCATACCCTTTTATCTTTCTGTGATAACAATTGGAATACACATCAAGAGGATTTTAATCTACAATCATACTTTAATATTGACTGGCCAAAAAATATTGTTGTGCAGTCGAAACTCCAATGTGATTCAGAGCCACTATTTGTAAATATTTTGTATCCAGAACTACTATACTTTTCTACCCAAGTCTTAGGTGCATTGCTATCTGTAGACCAAAACATGGTAAATAAACAAAATATTGCATTTTTTTTAGAAATAAAATTCTTTAATGTACAGATATCAAGATATAATTTCATATACCACATTTTAGTTCCAAACTTTACAGCTTGTGTTATTGTCAATATACATTAATTCATCTTCTTAATATATACATTTCTAGTATGTTTGTGTCTATAAATGTTATTCTCCTAAAAAGCTTTATTGTCAACATAGCGTGATGAAATATTTTTTGATCATGTGGATGATTCATAATCATTATACGGAGGATATCAATATTATGGAGGTCTAGATGCTATATATTCTTACCATTTTTTTTAATTCTCACACTAAAACATGTAATTCCCAGTACCTCTCATTCTCTTTTAATTAATTGTGATAATAGAACATGCCCATGACGTATGCTAGTATATCTATAGACAATATAACACCCAGAGATAGAACTGACAATTATACTTCTACTAGCGGGCCCGGCAGACATTGTCCCGCCGTGATTAAAAAAAAATCCTTGACAAATTATATACCAAAAAAATGTTTCCCATGAACAACTTTATCCACTGGTGAAAACCGCTTGAAAATCCGTTCAGTACTTTTTGAGTTTATCGTGAACAGACAGACAGACAGACGCGGTATGGGACTTTGTTTTATACTATGTAATGATGCAAAATGCAAACCAACAATCTTTTACGTCAATAGTAGAAATTATAAAATTAACTTTGAAACTATTAATAAAATAATTATCACTACTACATAATGCATGTTACAAATGCATAGAGTTATAAAAAATAACAAAAGAGAACATCACTAATAGAATATATAAAAAAGCAATATCAAAAAATTTCCAATTATTAGTATTTAACCTCTAAACACAAGCTGTAAGTGTAATGAAATATCTGAAGTGTTTATATGTGTTTGAATTTTACATCATTTTCTTTATTGCAATTCTTTGTAACACTATGTTCATTATATTTCAGCTGCATTTGTGGTGGTATTTTAGAAGCAAAGTAATTCATCAGAGGGCTCTGGAAGACACAAGTGCTAGTTTATATTCAGAATTGGAAATATTGATTGCAAAGTTATCAAATGAACTACCTACTTTAGAGGACCAACCAAGATTACAGATTTTATTGTGTTTAGAACTAGCACAGAGTTATTTATTGTATGGTAGAATTCAGAAAGTGGATGAATTTATAGTAAGAGCAAAAAAAATTGCTGGATTGAAATTAGAATTGACAGGTAACTATGTTCTTATATAGGCAGCAAGATATTTATCAAATTACAGTTTTTGTGTAGTAAAGGGTATGAACCCTATTAGTCCTCTAGTCTCTCTCTACCTTCTTAGTCCTATGATTAGATGGATTTTTCATTAGAAAAATGATATGGTTCATAACAGGTTGCTTAAGTATTTATTATTATTTAACATGTACAAACAATTAAATCAAGCATTTGGTGTATGTCTGTAGGTTAATAGTAAAAAATAAATATTGTAATTGCAGACACAATAGAGTCTACAAAGATTGCTGTCAACATCAATCTCAATCTATCCAATCATATAAAGTTTAGAAGAACTGAAAAATTCATTGAGTATTTGATGTGCTTACCTGTCGGAATTGAGTTGTCTCCTTTCTTTATTTTGGCTTTCATAGTAACATTTTATAAAAAGAACAAAAGAATTTTAGTAATATGTAGTAATGTCAATATTGTAATTATTTTCTTTTAACTTAAAAAATGTTAATACACCAATATCTACATCTGAATATTTATAAATGGTTTTCATGTGCTACTTCTCTTCTTATATCTATCTCTTCTTCTCTTTTTTATATTTTAGAAGTTATAACAGTTGCCACAATTTCACCTGATATGATTTAAGATGGTAAGATGCTAAACCTAGAGGGCAGTTTCCCTCTAAGTAGCTTCCTGTTCTCTAGTGCAGCTGTCGGAACGTATGTATAGGTGTTTGGAGGCAGATATTCAACTTGAGGGTGGTAACTAGCCAGATGGACTAAATAAATAGGCTCTCCTCCCGCGGTCGACCAAAACACACGGCGGCGACGCGTAGGTGATGACCTCCGGCCTCCATAGATAGAGCCTGGGAGCGATGGACACGGGCAGGTCTGTCGCCCTGGCAGCTGAAACTGCACAGGCCCATGTGGTGGATGTGCATTGTGCCGATGCGACTCCCAGAGTTCGACAAGGGGGGCCTAACACCCACTCCGCCTTTGAAGGATCTAACACCCACTCCCCCTTTGAGGGATCTAACACCCATTCCCCCTTTGACGGGTCTCCAATTTTGACCCCTCAGACTGCATCAGGGCCTCGGAGGGCCAACACCTGTCCGGGAGCAGACGCAGTGCCAATTTTCGAAGATGTTAACAATTAAGTCAACATTGTACTATAATTCCTAAAAGATTAATAAAATATTTCAGGTATCCTTGGAAAAAGAACAAAATTTCAGCAAAACTCATTACCTCAGTTAGCTTTGTCGAGTGAACTAGATTCAGATGTGGACCGGCCATCAGCGGAGGAGAGCCATGGTTCCTCACAATTGCCACAAGAGGTTGAATTAGATGATGATGTAAGATTAGACAAAATTCAATATGCAGAGAAAGTTAATCAAGCTGAACTTCCAAGTTTGGAGCAAACACTGTGTCTATTAACTGTGTAAGTTTACAACTTAATTTTTTCTACTCATGGAAAGTTAACAGAGTTAAACCACAATAGAACTCATTTCAGTACTGTGCCGCAATATTAACTTAAATTAGTTTAATCATACTTTTGAAGGTGGTAGAGCCACACTGTAGCTATTACTAGTTTCAGCATGAACGGGTCGGCTCACCCGGGGTAGTACCGCTCTCTCACAGAACACCGATGTGAAGTAACAGTGCTTACATTGTTGCGTTTTGTTCGTCAATGACAGCGACAGAGGCCTACCTCCTTTCCCCCTTTCCCTTTCCCTTCCCCTCCCCCCTACACAGGCTGGCAACCCACTTGCGACTCCCCTGGTGTTGCTAGTGTCTATGGACGGTGGTGATCACTTAACATCAGGTGACCCAACTGTTCGGTTGCCTCCTTTTGACATTAAAAAAAAAATTAAAGAAATTTATTTATTACTTATGAAGGAAATTATTTATTCGCTTCAGATTTATCTTCAATTAATTTAAATCATCAAACAGTTGGTTCCTTTTGAACTTTTAATTTTTTTTAGAGGCAGTTGTCCAATTTAGTTTCATACAAAAATATAATGTAAAATTTTTCATCTTCATTTATTATTACTTTTGAAACTGTATTCCATTGTTTATTCCACCAGAAGGCTGGACAACCTCAAATTTTAGCTTTTAGCTTGTTTTAATCTAATAGTACTTTAATAGTTAATAATACATGTTTGATAATTTAATGTGTAAATAAACATTTTTATAAAACAGTCATAATTTGAAAATTAAAAATAAATAGGAATTAATTATCTCGTGTTTCAAATTATTCAGACAACCAGTTGGTTTTAACTAATAAATTTTTATATACCTTTGATGTTTCGTTTTTCAAATGTTTTAAGATCATAAATTGGTCAAAGGTATAATTTCTTTTTACATTATTATTCTTTATTAACACTACTGTTTTACAGTATCTTACCTTAGTGGAGACATCAGCCACTATAGGTATATTACAAAAATGAATAGTTATAATATGGGATCTGATGAATTAATTAAATCATAAGATCTACTCCCTATATGGGTTGTTTGTCTGAACCGGTGATAGAATTTTCACATTCATTAGAGCTTTCTCAGGGGAATAATTAAAAAAAATATTTTTAATTTTTGGGTCTGTGATATTATTACCTAATTATGCAAGATAGTCACACTGTTTTATACAGAACTTTACGTTAATGTAAAAAAATGTTTATTTATTACAGCCAATACCTTCAAAAGTCTCAGCCTAAAGATGATCTTGCAACGGAAGAAATCCAGCCCTACATTGCATTAGTGCTGTCACAAAAGAACAGTGCTTGGGCTACTCGTGTGTCCGCTCTGCTAATAAGGTGTAAACTGGAAGCAACTCACAAACGCACTGTAGAAAGAGCCATGATGCAGTGTGAGACTATTGTTAATGACAAAACTCAAGTACCAGCCACAACTAGGTAAATGATTTTTTTGCATCAATATTAGTAATATAACGACCATTCGATAGTAACTTCACACAAAATTGCATTGCAAATGCAAAGTCAAAGACATCAGCAAATGAAGTTAAATTGACATTAAAAATATGGAAACAAAAATTTCCATTGAGATTGTGTGTTATGTATACTAACTTAGTTTTTTAGAAAATTTACCAATACCAATAATGAATCGTCCCTTTGTTTTATTTTCGATATCTTGTGGTGATTTAAGGCAACTTTAATCTTAATTTAAGCTTCTTGGTTTTTATACTGTTCGAATCTGTTGTTGGTTTCAAAAAAAGTCTACATGGCACTGACAGAATTGTGGAATTTTTCCACGCAAGCCATAAAAAAAGTGAGCAGTAATTGACATTCTATAAATTAATAATTCGATTATTAGACTAATAATAAATGTTCGTAATTCAAGTGATTGATCTGTAAGTATGTCAATCATCTGTTGTCCGTTGAAGCTGTTCAGACCTTGCTAGGCCAATAGCGTAGTAAGTTCGAAAACAAAAAATGTCAATTATTTTATAGTTTTTTGTCAACATTCAATAAATAAGAGTACTCCATTTGTCATTAAAAACAACAGGTCAATTGAGTATTTTTCTGTGCACTACGGTGTCAAGTAGTTGGAAGCATTCAAACAGCAAATTGTAGGTATTAAATGTGTATTTTATAATAAAATCCAAATTATTAACAATGTTAAATTTATTGTCCCACTTATTTGAAGGTGGTTGAGATTTTATTGAGCTTATAATATTTTGGATGTGGAAAACATAAATTTCAATATTTTCAAGTACCTATATGAAGTTATTTATATAGTGTCGTGTTTTTATTTTGTCTCACATAAAAGTATTTTTGCATATACAGTGTAAACTCTTTATAATGTCGTTCGTTATAACGAAAAACTTTCTATAGCGTAGAAATTAGTACTATTTGGTTGATTTACCACAAAACCATTTACTAGAGTGGTTCCTTGAAATTCGTCATGAAGAGTTTTCACTGTAAATTCTAAAATATTGTTGTAGAGTAATAATTGGTTTTAGTAATTTTTATCTCTTTCTGTTATAATTTTCATGTTATTTATGTTATATCTGTAAAATAACTAAGTATTTAGTTTTATTGAAATTTAATTTATCATTGGAGCATGTCGTGGTTGTCTATAACTATGACTACATTTTAATTTAATTACAAAATTGTTACTATTACTATACTTATAAATGTATTGTCATGTTGATGAATCATAATAAATGAATAAATAGGAACATTTGTTTGGCTTCAGGTTATCATATTTATGGGCTAGTGGGCTTCCACCAGCTTGGACATGGCGACAGCAGCTTGCAGATCTGTACTTAAGCTTAGGTCTAGTGAAGGGTGCTCTTGAAGAGTATCAAAAATTGCAGCTTTGGGAGGATGTTATTGTCTGTTATACTTTGCTACAGTTGAGGCATAAGGTGAGATTATATTAGAATCGAATATAAACCACAAACAATAACTGCCTAAATTTTTACTAATTCAATAACACTATATAGCTACACAAGTTGTTAAATATAATTATGTTAAGATTTCGTAATATAATAATAAGAGTAAGATCAGTTAATATTTCTTTATTGTATACCATATTATTATTAACCCTTGGACTGTCTCAAACTAGAACCGTGTTATTACAAAAAAGTTAAATACGTATTAAATACTTGGTTTAAGAAAGTTTCCTAATAAATGCACCGCGCTCGCCCGAGGCAAGTTCGCGTTATCCTTTTTCACAAGTCTAACCTAACGTAACCAAAGCGAGACAAAAGAACAAGATGGCGACCGCGGTGCATTTAATATGAGACCTTTTTAAAGCCAGGGTTCAATACGTATTTAACTTTTTTGTAATAACACCGCAAGGGTTTAAACTTCACACACGATTGTAAACCTAATCAGGCACATGTCAACAGATTGTTGGCAGCATAAGTTTTAAATAAATACCGTATTTATTACAACATTTGTAAACTTCAACAATAACAAATGATATAATGTAAAATTATAGTTTTAAAAAATTGGTTAGGTATTTATAAAAATGATCCGTCATTTTGAGATCTGAGTATTAAAAAATCAGCCGAGGGGTAAATCCATATTTCTCTCACTCACAAAATCCGTGCTTTATAGTCTCTCCCATACTGCATAGTTTATTGAACTTTGCGATTTTTTGTGTGAATTTGTCGAAACTGAGTTTGTTGCCATACTTCCATTTAACGTAATTTAATATCTTAAATATTATAAAACAAAGTCGCATTTTGTGTATGGCCGTATGTGTCCTGATCCCTTCTAAATTACTTAATCGATTTTGATACGGTTTTTACTATCGCTTAGATAATTCCTTCAGGAAGGTTTATATGTATACACAGGATATTATATTTAAATAAAGTTCCATGTATCCTGATGAAGTTATAAGCAGTTTTCAGCCGCTTACATTTTTAGCGCTGGCTAAAACTTATGAGATAAATCAAAATAATGTATAAAGGAATTGTATATTTCATAAATATCTATAAAAAAACCTGGGATTTCTTTATTTGCAAAGTATCACACAGTAATCATTTTTATAGTTTATTTAAACATAATTCGTTATTTGCGACGCTATAATAAGCCAAATAATATTAATCCGTAATTAAATATCTTAGTTACGTTGGGTATTCAGATAAATATTGCCTTTTACAACATATTATTTATATATTATCCTCCATTTTGAAGTCCGTTAAAAACAAACTTCCTTCATGGTAATAAAATAGCTTATTTTATTAAATAAAAAATACAGTTAAATATCTAATGTGTATTTTATTTATATTTTTTTTCAGGCAGCAGAAATAATTCAACAGCAAATCGACATTGCTCCCACAGTGAAATTGTACTGTTTACTTGGAGATGCAACTGGTATAATTATTATTTATTTCTTTTAAAATCAATATTAAGCGTATCATATTATCACCAAAATATCTATAACGCATTCTAAAAAATGATTAATTATTCTCAATAGCATTGACTTTAGAAAACAGAAACAAAAAAAAATGTTGAATAACATTGAGACTAGTTCTTGAACTTTATTAACTGTTTTTTATCCTTGTACGACACAGTGACTGCACTGTATCAAACGGTGAGCACAGTTCAATTCAAGAATAACTAAATATACCCATATTAATATTAATACCACCTAGAGGTCTATAATCTGTCGGCTGAGGTTGTAGTCATACCAGCCTGTAAGTCTCTCTGCAGATGGAAATACACTATCTTATACTGAAATGTGACAAACCAAAGGAAAGTGACTGTAATGGCTTTACTATTATGTATATGGTTGTAGCTATTCAGTCGGCTATAGATACATTACCTATTAACTTGATGACTTGAATATACACTGGCTAATTTCATAGCCCGAAGTGGCGTATCTTTGCACTTGGTGTGTGGTGATTGCGATGCAATCCAACAAAATTGTCTTGTTATACACTGCAACAACCCATATCAAATGTATCAAAATTCTGAAAACACGGTTCGAATTGATAAAACACCACTTAACTAATAGCCATCCCCTAAGAGAAATAGAAATTGTATGTTGTTTTGATGTGACAACTTCTTTATTTTCTGTTGTGATTGGAAGTTCGATAAAATGGAAAAGCGACATAAAAAAGAGGCAAACGTAGACAACTATAGGATTTAACGTGCGAGAGAATGAGACAGAATAAATTATACAGTGTTTCTTATATTGACAGTCTCCTCATTGTGTATTACACTATATAATACTTGCTTTCGGAGCGTGATTTAATGTGTATGTTTGTACGTTTTGATAGTATGACGCCTTGGAAAAAGGCGTCGTAATCGGCGTTTAGTGTTCACATGTATCGTTTATATGAATATTTTAACATTTATCATATCTACCCCATATCAATTGCATACATATTTGTTTTCTGTCACAGACGATGTAATATGTTACGAAAAAGCTTGGGAGTTTTCCAATTATAAAAGTAGCAGAGCACAAAGACATTGGGGTAACTTCCTCTTCGACCACAAGAGATATGAGGAGTGCATTCCACATTTTGTGAATTCCGTTGAAATTAACTCTATACAAGAGAGTGTTTGGCTGAGATTAGGGTAAGAATCTTCTTACTTTTATGTATACATATTATTATCTGTATTGAGTATTTTACAAATCTTTATATACATATTTAATTCTTCTGTCTGTGAGTATGTGACTGAACTCCTAAACGGCTGGACAGATTTTGGTGATATTTTTTGCGTGTGTTCAGGTGGATTCAATAATGGTTTACATTCACAATTGTATCCGGTAGATGGCGCTGCGGCTGAATATTAGGATTTTTTTTATTATCGAGGCAGGACAACGTCCTCCAGGCCCGCCAGTATTTTATATGTTATGGGAGCTTATAACAGCTTTTAAGAGAAAATGTAACAGCAGTATACTCTAAAAGATAGTTAATATTTTTAGAGAAAAATAATTAACCATGTCTTAAGTTTGGTACAAAGATGAAAATATGATTTAAAGCCATATAAATAAATGTATATTTTCCAGACCTTTTCAAAAGTACTTCATGGTAGAAAATATAGGAATCATTTACCCACTACAATAATAAATTTATTCGATAAACAAATAAATACAAAGCTTTTACTTTTTTTAAGATTCCCGGATTGTATGTACTGAAAACGAAGTTAAAATTTTGCCGTTCATAAGGTCTTTAGCTTTTTTAATGATATTAATATTTCAAATGTACAAAATTTAAAGATATTGAAAAATAACGTAAAATATTAGGAACATCTAAAATTGGATTTAGATTATTTTGATAAGGACTCAATTGTAATTTTTTTTATTGTAGGTATTTGATAGGATATAAGCCAAATACAGTTGTATAAAATAATTGTTTCAATTTTTTTTCATCAATTCTACAATGTGACTGTACTTTTTTTTAGCTTTGCAGCACTAGAAACTCAACAGTGGGAATTATCAGCGAAAGCATATCGTCGGTATACATATTTGCAACCAAATTCCTTTGAAGCTTGGAATAACTTGGCCAAAGTGTATGTAAAGCAAGATGATAAGAACAGGGCTTACAGGGCCCTGATGGAAGCCTTGCGATTTAACTATGATAACTGGAAGGTAACTATAGAATTCATGTTACTTTAGTGGTTTACTTTGATAAAGTGTAATGACCTTGTCTTTCTTATAAACTTTTTAAATTTAGAATCAAGAATCACTTTATATATTCAAACTGAAATGTTTTGTTCTCCTTGAGATTAATAATAAGCATAAACAAATAATTTCATCAAATTAACTAAACAGCTGATATATACATGCATAGATATACAATACTGCAACATAACTGACAATTATGGTCATCACATAAAAGTCAGTTATGTGCGGGAATTGAACCTACAACCTATTTACTCAATATTAGCACTTATTATAGCTACTCCACTAGTATACTAAAATGGATTGATAAATCAAAAAGGACATAAATTAAAACAAGATATACAACAGTTTATAAACTCATATATGTGTAGTGATAGTCTAGTTATTTAATAAACTTTATAAAGAAACTAGCTTCTGCCCGCGACTTTGGGCTAACGCTAAAACGCAGCGGCAGCTCTCAAAAGGGGAAAGAACCTGGTTTTGAAACATTCTTCATTAGTGCTCCGCTGCTATTGATCTTAGCTTGATGATATATAGCCTATAGCGTTCCTCGATAAATGAGCTATCTAATACTCAAAGATTTTTTAAATTGGACCAGTAATTCCTGAGATTAGAGCACTCGAGCCAACAAACTCTTCAACTTTATAATATTAGGTCTTTACCTATGAAATTGCCGTTTAGTATGAAAAAATTTAAACGAATTTTTTTCATGTATTTTTTATTTGTATTAATCGAAGTGATCACCCATGCAATCAATGCATCTTTACCAACACAGTGGCAGTTTATTGATGCCCTTCTTAAAGAAATCAGCTGGACGGGAGCCAACAAATTCTTCAAAGGCATTTTGTACTGCCTCTCGGGTATTTAATTTTTTCCCGCCAAGGAGTTATCCAAATTCTGGAAAAAGTAGTAGTCTGTAGGCGTAAGTCACCAGGAGTAGGGCGGGTGACGGAGAACTTCTAACCCCAGTTCTTGCAATTTGGAGACTGTCTGCTGTGCAGTATGAGGTCGCGCGTTGTCGTACAGGAGAAGCGGAGACGAGCGATTGACCAATGCTGGTTGGAGATGTGCCAGCTTCTCCATCATTGTGTTCAGTTCTTCACAGTACACATCTGCAGTAATGCTCACCCCGTTTGGTAAGAAGCTGTGATGAATCACACCGGCGCTAGAACACCAAACAGTGACCATCACTTTTTTAGGGGTAAGTTTTCGTTTAGGGCATTGTTTAGGTGCTGAACCAGGATCCAACCAACTTGCTGAGCGCTTGCGGCTATCAAACAGAATCCATTTTTCATCGCAGGTAACAATTCGGTTCAAAATTCCTTCATTTGTGTCTTTGTTGAGCAGTGCAAGGCACGTCTCGACGCGTACTTCGCGCTGGCGATCATTGAGTTCGAGGGGCACCCATTTGTCAAGATTTTTAACCTTGCCAATTTGACGCAAATGGACCAATATTGTTTTGACGCTAACGTCGAAAGCTGCTACTAATTCAGCCGTAGATTGTGTATCATCAGCTTCCACAATCGCCTTTAATTCGTCATTGTCGACCAAAGTCTTCGGACGACCGCGAGGTTCATTTTTCAGGTCGAAATTCCCAGAACGGAAGCGAGCAAACCAATAACAGGTGGTGCGTTGGTTTGTAGTGTTAGCTCCGTAAACGTCGTTGATGTTGCGTGCCGCTTGTGTTGCGTTGCTGCCACGACGGTACTCATATTCCATAACTACTCGAATTTTTAACGTATCCATGATGACAAAAAAGATTGAAATGCGATGAAAATGTAACACTAATCAATAAACAAATGACTACTTTTGGAAAAAGAATTCCATGTTTTTAAAATAAAATTAATTTGAAATTAGAATTCTTAGCCAAACAAAAATTATTTTGATTTGAAATGGCCAGTACTGCAGAACGGCAATTTCATAGGTAAAGACCTATTATTAGTATAGATAAAACTATTTTTTATAATAATCTAATGTATAATATAAGTTGTGTTATTAAAATAAAAAGTTCATTAAAGAGATTCAGTTATAGCTCATATTCAGAGTGGTAGGACCTGTGTAAAATGCATATATTTATTCTTCGAATTGCATTCTAAAATGGTGTGGTTGGCAACACATTCTGGAAGACGAGACATACAATCTCAATTCTCGGAGAGTAGTAATAGCTATTATTGACTGACCAAAGGGCTGAGATTCTTTTTTGAGGGTAGCTAATAGAGCTAATAGAGCTAATAGCTATAGAGGCTATAAAGCCTAGTACGAAAATTGTACTACAATCTTGTTTCCACAGCTATGGGAGAATGTAATACTTGTGAGCATGGATACAGGCCACTTTGAGGACGTCATCCGAGGATGTCATCGTCTACTCGATATTAAACAGAAATTCGAAGACTTTGAAGTGATAAAACTTCTCGTGTATGCTATAATCAACGACAATAAAGACGCAGACGGTAACAGTGCTGCCAGGTGAGAGTTTTGAAATTATTTGTATTATATGAAAAATTGGTTAAAATTAATATTTTAATACAGAACTAATGAAATAGTAATGTATATTGTTAATAATTGTTATTGAAGTGTGTATAATTGGAACAAAAAAGATATAATGTACTATTACATAAAGAAACAGTTTTTTTTTTATACTGTGTATGTGAATTTATCTCAATCCTAAATATCTTATTATAGGTTACGGAAGCGCGTTCTAGAATTATTCGGTAGAATTACGTCAATTCATCAAAATAAACCGGAAATTTGGCAGTTATATGCTGATTTAAGTCCAACATATTTATTAAAGGCACAGCGGCTTTTAAAAGCTTACAAGGGATATACACAGGTTTGTATTCCTATATTATTATAATGAGATTAATTAGGCTGCCTTATTATAATTATATACGTTTGTATATAATATGCTATTTCAATAGTTTACTAAAAACAAGGGATAATGAGTAGATGTAATACTCATAGCACTGAATATTTAAATGAACATTCACATATTTCGTTGTTTCAGAATGGTAATTGGTCTAGTAACCCAGATACTTGTAAACAAGTAATTGAACTTGTTCAATCACTGCTGGACAACAGCTTAAAAGCAAGACAAGAAGTCGAAGATAATGACAAACTTCAAGCAGATCAACAGCTGTCTTCAGCTCGGTTAACTAGTCAGGCTGTTATACGGGCTATAGAGAAACAGGATTGGCCAGAAACACAATCTCTTCTTATGGAATTAAAAGAACAGTTTAATATTGCTACAGAATATATGAAATCAATAATGTACCACGTGTTTCCTTTTTCCCTATTTGTACTATTTTTCCTATACAAGTCCCACTTTCGTAAATCCTGTTATTATATACAGTACACAGGTCTCAATTTCTGTAACGAATTACAAATTAGTATTTGTAAATATGTCGCATATAACGAATGTATACGTGTAAGTTAGATCCAAGGTCAAGTATTGTCAAGTACATGTTTTTCGTAAAATTAATGAGCTCGGGCAGCCTACTGGTAATATTATCTAAGGTCTAAAACCTTCATAAAAGGTTTATACACTTTTGTAATTTTAAGTGCCTCTGCTTCGAAATATATATATTTTTTATATGGCAACTTTAGATTTGTTTTACACTGACATTAAAACGTTTTATTTTTCCATTACTTTTGTGTATTCTACTGAATTATATCGCAATATACATATTACCATTACGTTATTCGCTATCGAAAATAAATATCATGAGACACATTAATATGGATAATATTTCTATTGGTTATAAAACTTTATTATTTGTATAAACGTTTCAATTCGAATAGTAAGCAATTCATGTTATAGAGAAAAATAGCAAAATCAAAACGAAAGTCACAGAATATTGAACCCGATGAAAGGTGTCATTGAGGGTGTTTCTTCCACCAACTAAAATTGTTATAGAGCGATAATTATGTGCAAGTAGGAATTTTGTAAAGAACCATGGCTGCTGCCAATGACGAAGAGATTTTAGAAGGATTCCTGTGCCCCATATGTTTAGCAGATCTGAAATCTGCCTCACAACTCACGAGCCACTTCGAAAGCCTTCACCAAGAAGAACAAGACGTTTTAAAATCTCTAAAAGACATTTTCGGTAAAGCGAAAAAGAAAATACTGAACAATGAAGACACAGAACTGCGAGAGACATTTAACCGCGCTTTGAAATTCAATTATCAAGATTTTTACAATGAGGAACAAGTGATAGGTGTTTCGAGGAGTTCATCAGAGTATTTGAAGCGTGTTAGGTCCGCACGCCTGGAGAGGTACGCGACAGAGACCAATAAGTTGTTGATGCGGTTAGACAAGCTAGTGTGTAACATGCCCAGTGATCCAAATCAGAGAAAGCACCATGAACAGCAAGTAAGATTTTAATGACCAATTAACTCTACAGTTAAATTAATCTTATTGTTAATTCTATAAAATATTTTTTTTATTTTGTCTTTGGCCTCTGTGGAAAATTCCACAATTCCGCCAGTGTCATGTACATTAAGAACATCTCCAACGATAATACAACAACAAAAGATTTGAAGTTGATTTCAACCACCACCTTTCATGTCTAACATAGAACTAAAGGACAATACACCATTGGGATTAGTAAGTTCGTAAACAACTAAGTTAGTCAATACATATTATATACAATATATATCTAGTATAGGTAAGTAAAATGCAACAATTAATTAGAACTTAATTTTATTCATATTAATATATTTACACATAAGGGTAATAAAAGGAGTGAAAGAGAGGGAGAGGAGGATTTGCATACGATTAATACCTCAATTTTTAACAAGGCAAAATAGTTCATATATTAAATTAATTAGTTGTGAAAGTTTACAACAAGTAACTCTACTTCAAAGTTTTATTAACCTAGTATTAAATAAAATTGTGGATGTTAAATTTATGTTGGGGTTTTAATAACCTATTACATCTTAATACCAAGGCAGTGATGGTCTGATAATTAGATGCAATTGTGAGGCTTAGATTTACTATAGTAAAGGATGTAGTTCAAATGAAATTGTTACATTCAGACATTCATATTTAAGAAAGCAAGCCCAATAAACTACTTTAACTATATAATAACTGTGTGATTGCTTATTTTAAATGCAAAAAATATAAAATGTAATCAGCACAACTGTATACTTAATTATACCTAACTTTAAAATAAATTGTCATATTTCAAGTATATGAGTATTTCCCTGAATTTTTGGTAATCATTTACAAGTGCCGCTGTTTTGTGTGTACAGTGACTCAAGGCAATCTGTTTGAAAGAGATTAAGAATCACTTACAGCCGGTTCCAATAACCTATCTATCTATAACTGGCAGTTAAAACAACTACCTCAGCTAACTGTTAGCCCGTTTCTGCGTTTCAATAACCACAGATAGATAAAGAATTCTATCTTTCCTTATAAACTACCTGCCGGAGGGTCTATCGTTATCCTAGTAGTTATATAAGTTCATAGAAAAAAAAAAGTAAAGGGTTGCAATAACATTTTTATGGTTAACTTTCCTTTGTTCACACTATCCTTCGTTTGATCTTCCTCTATCGCCGATTTTGAAGGATAATGCATTATTGAAGAATTCTTAAATAATATATTTTAATAAAAAACCATGGATTTATTTTGCGATATTTATGTTATTGAATTGTATGAAGCCCGTGTATTTGTCTATTTAATTGAGACTCAGATGATGGGAATTTGAAGATTATAGTTTTGATACTCGAATAAACTGAAATTAAATTTGCAGAATCTGAACCTATATATTTATAATATGTAAATGTAAATAATATTAAGACACTATATTCTTAGAAAAAGCACAAATAGTGGCAAATCACAGCAACTTTTTTTTAAGTCAAGTCAAGAATAGCGTTTTGTTATTTTACGTTTCGAATTTTAAGTAGATTGTAAAATGACAAGAGCAAACAGTGGTCAATAAATATTACTTATCAATAATAATTATTTTAAAATGTATTTTTTAGGGAATCATAATAATTTTAGTAAATATAAATATTAAATATACTTATAATGTTCATCTTAAACATGACATTAAATATTTTAAACACAGAAACAAAACGTATCTGAGGGACGTTCTTAACTGGAGTTAGAAGATCCTATCTATCTGTGAGCTTATCCGAGCTTGAGGGAATAATGTTATTGAAACACCAATTTATAGATAGATTAGAAGACACTATCTATCTCATATAGCTACTTACATTTAACCAGAGTTAGATTATTGAGACCGGCCATAATTAGAGATTTTACATACTTGTAAGGCAACTTGCCTGTTGTGTTATTGGAGTATAAACTTATTTAATTTAATTAACCTGCTTTAACAATCTCAATGTACTATATAGTAACTTAAATATTGATAGTAAATATTCTTGAAATATTCTTAATACCATAGAGTATTTTATTCTATACTAGCTGACCCGTGCAACTTCGTCTGCACCAAATCGGTTATTACCGGTTTCAATTGTATTTTTAAACGCAAATAATCTTAAAAAACCTAAAACCCTATTGCAGCGTTATCCAGCACTTCCAATCGTGAATCCAAACTATCCAGGGACTCACTCAAACATATACCCAGTTGGTATGTGAGAAATCTTTTAAAATAAGCCTAGAATCTGTTCGCAGCATTACCTAAAGTAGTGTCATCAAAGTGAAGATCAAAACTAACTTACATATATTGCCGATAAATGTCTTCCCAGTACCCCTTGTAACTTCATCACATAACATACTGTAAAAGTTGAACTTTATCTACATTAAATTTCCATTTTGTTTTAGTTGTTTGTTTTATAAGAATTTGTAAAGTATACGTGAAATCTGCATTCAATTTTAATTTTGTCACATTTATTTTACTTTTGACATACAAACCACCTTTTTTACTGAGATACTGAACTTTGGATAATATACCTTTCTAACAGTGAAAGAATTTTTGAAATCGGACCAGTAGTAGGTACCAAGCGTTCCTCGAAAACAAAACTTTACCACTCATTATAATATTAGTATAAATACAACATAGTAACTGCAAACAGTAGTCCGGTGAAGCTGTTAAGACCTTGCTAGGTCAATAGCGTGGTCAGTTCGAGAAAAAAAAAAAAAAACTGCATACACCTCAACTGATTTATTTTAATCTTAGATTCACAAACCTGAACCCAACTACTTCAAGACTCAACAACATTTAGAAAACTAATTTTATCAAATATCGAAACAACACACGTACTGATAGAACTCTAGTTGAGATTCATCTTCTACAATGCAATGTAACTATTATCTAGGTTTATGTTTTAGGAAAAAATCTTGTCACCTTTGTTTAGCAAACATTTTTTATACAATAAAATAAATGTAACAACATATAAGTGACAGTTTCGTTTACACATATTTTTTTCATATGAGGTTGATAATTACGCATAGAATTGTCATATAGCCGTAGCTCAGTTATAACGTACTGGACATTATATGGTCCGCCGGTGCCGACGGCTCGAATCCCGGCGATCTTTTTCTTTGGTATTTTTTTTAAAGTAGCTTAGGGAAATATAGCTTATCTTTTTAGCTAACCTGTCTGCTATATATAGCACAATGAAAATTTACCAAAATCCGTCAAAAATTTCATTAACTACAAATTTTTGACTTTCGTCCGTTATCCTGGAGAATCCCTTGCGTTTTATGAGATAAAAAGTATTCTAGATGTAACCTTGTAATATTAGTTATCACTGTGCCAAATTTCGTCCAAATTGGTTCAGTACTTTCAGAGTGGTACGTGTTCAAAGGGACAGACAAACAGGCAGATCCTGGAGAATCCCTTGCGTTTTATGAGATAAAAAGTATCCTAGATGTAATCAAGTTTCGTCAAAATCGGTTCAGTACTTTCAGAGTGATGCGTGTTCACAGGGACAGACAGACAGACAGACAAAAATTGTAAAAAGATTATTTTTGGCTTCTATATCGATAACAAAGTCTACCCCGATAAAAAATTTCAAAAAATATTTAATGTACAGATTTGACCTTGCTACACTTTTATTATAGTATAGATATGTTTGTTTAATATGGCACATAAGGGTAATAAAAAATTATAGTCCTTCGCAATCTTTTTGGCTGCTCGAAAGTTAGCTTTAAGTTTGAGCTTGTGCATAATATAGATAAGAATTTAATATTAAACAAAGTTAAAATATTATTATAGAAATGCAAATTAGCATTTAGTTATCCTTAAGTTATTGGGAGCCTATAGATATAATATGTATTTATACCTAAACATATGTGAAAGTTTTTTGAGTTATTGACATTAATCTATTTCTTTTAGGCTGTGCCCTGGTTAGACGGGTCATCTGTGAAATTATGCCCAAACTGTGCGAAAACATTTAATTTGACTCGGAGAAAACATCACTGTAGACTATGTGGATCAATACTCTGCCATGACTGTTCTGTATTCTTAGATATCAATATAGCTAGTAAGTATACTTTGATCATCGTATGTGCTTGGCGTCTATCCGCTATTGGACTTGCTTTTACCTGTGCCACATTCTTAATCTATATTTTCAACCAAGGAGCATGTAGTGACATTTATGACTAATCATGTTCTATATTTAGCACTTCACATGTTATTTGTATTAGACAACATTGTGGAAACTGACTTATTGTTCTTTCTGAATAGAATATATCGCAGACAGAAGCTAGTAGTAAATAAAAGAAAAAAGTATCACTAATAAATATGGGATCAGTAAATCAGTTTATCTTTGCATGTAAATTGTTTTGTACTATAAATTACATACTACTACTTACTATTTTAATTTATATTTACTTAGTGGGGCCTATGATTGTATCTGTATCACCTTCCTATACAAGTCTTCTTTTATACTTTTGAATTTTTTATAATAGTCACTTCGTTTTTTATTGTATGCATATCTTCCAGTTTCTGAATATATCAATTTGACCTTCTGATGTCAGTAGTGAATTAAAAATATCTAGTGTATAAAAATATGTGTGTAAAAAATATCTAGTACTATCAAATAGTAGTAATGTGAAGATATATTTTATCTTAATTCGCACAGAATATACATTAAAAAACATTTCAACCCATTCTATTTTTTTCCATTATAGGACAACATTTATTGAACTTTACTTTATCTTCAACTAGCGGGCCCGGCAGACGTTGTCCCGCCCTGATTATAAAAAAAATCCTTGACAAATTATATACCAAAACGTTCTTCATGAATCACTTTATCCACTGGTGAAAACCGCTTGAAAATCCGTTCAGTAGTTTTTGAGTTTATCGCGAACAGACAGATAGACAGACGCAACTTTATACTACGGACTTTGTTTTACACTATGTAATGATATATATAAAAATTTTTTTTTTTTTTTTTTTTTTTTTTTTTTTTTTTTTTCAAAATTTTTTTTTTTTTTTTTTTTTTTTTTTTTTTTTTTTTTCTTCCTTTTTTTTTTTTTTTTTTTTTTCCCCTTTTTTTTTTTCTTTTTTTTTTCTTTTTTTTTTTCTTTTTTTTGAACACCCAAAAAGAGACGTTCCTAATCTGATTTTTTTTTTTTTTTTCGAACTGACTACGCTATTGACCTGGAACAGGTCTTTACAGCTTCACCGGACTACTAAGGCGAGCGCTTAAGGCACTCAGCCGATTTGGTTTTTAGGTAACATACACAAGGGTGCTCGGCACACCTCGGCTTGGGCTGTTACCTGACAAAATTCGCGTCTGACCTAGCTAAACTATTCTAACTATTCATACATATATTCATTTGTGAATCATACAATCGAGATTGCATGATTCACAAATGCGTACGTGTATATCTGAATGAAACGAGCTAAACTATTCGATTCAGCTCGAAAAAGGGAAAAAAAACAAACCCGTCAACCATGTGTATATATGTGCACGTGTGTTGAGAGTTGATCTCATGTGTGAGTGCAAGTGATGTAGGTGAGTCACTGTATCGCGAAAGTGCTATCTCGGGGGCTCCATCCGGGGACGACCTCGGCTCGAGATATCACTGAGAACCGCGATGTGTGCGGGAACTAACTAACGAGGGATCCTTCTCTCACGGCGGCGTCAGAGAAGGTTACGCGTGCGTGGGCGCAAACACGCATATTAAAATATCGAATTTCAAGTTTACTGAACGGCGTCGGCGCCGGAATCTAAAAATAGAAATAGCAAAAATTATTATTATTACTTGATCGTTTTAGGGGAAGTGAGACGTAAATACACGGATTTACTCTGACTTATATGAGTTATTTATTTATTATATGAGTTATTTATTTATTAACGGCGGCGCGCACGAGCCGTTGCAGGGTAGCCGAGATGGCTGGATACCTATGTATGGCTGTCAAGGGACCTAGAGACGGATTTCGGACCGTCTCTTCGTATGCCGAGATCTCCGAGATCTCGTGAAAAATGAGCAATTGACCTACGTAGTCAATGCTCGATAGGGAAAAGGAGTATGCGGGGTCGGCCTGTGAAGGCTTAGCCGCCTGTGGTTTCGGGATCGGCTGAGACGCGGGCTTGGGAGCCCACGGGGCCTGAGGGGCCCGGTAGGGGCGGGGGGGGGGGCGCGCTAGTCGCGGGTGCGGACGCTGCCGGTGCGCGTGACGCGCTCGGCAGGCTCGGGAAGGCCTCTCGGGACATGAGAGGCGGGGGTCGGGGGCGGGCGGGGGCGGCGGCCGCCCTAGACGGCGACGCCGCCCGCCTGGGATAGCGAGGGAGTTTTGTGCGCGGTGCGCGGGGACATCCGCGATAATTCGCGGTATGACCCACGCCTCGACACAGAACGCAACTCGGAGGGTCGGAGGAGTTTTTCTGACGAGAGCACTCCTTAGTGGAGTGGTCGCCGAGGCACTTAACGCACCTGGGTTTCAGGCTGCAGTTTCGTGCGGAGTGTCCGTACACCTGGCAGTTGTGACACTGCGAGGGTATAGACGTTTTGCGCGGCGGCTCGACGATAACGCCGGAGAGGCCGCAGAGGGTCGAGAGGTTAAAGATCGCTTTCCCTTCATGGGTGCGATCTAGGACTACTAACACCATATCGTATGGTAATCGGGTGCGCGGAGAGCGCATGCGATGCACCTCGCGAGCAGGGAACTTCTGCTCTTTGAGGTCGTCTAGAATATCGATGGTCGGGAGTTCAGAGGGGACTCTGCGGATCACGACTCGCAGTTTTCGTTCCTCCTCGAGGGAGTACGTGAAGAAACCCCACTTGTTGTCCCGAAGGAAACGAGTGAGGTCGCGATAGGCGGTGGTGGTCGGTACCTTCACCTGGATACCTGAAGCGGTATTGGTGGCGGAGGTGTAGGGAATTTTTGCTGTTTCCAGCAAGCTCGAGATTTCAACCCAGGACGCTTTGTCCTGGATCGTGACGGGTGGAGGTGGGCGGGGCTTCTTGCCCGAAGCTGCGGAACCCGCAGCGTCCGGTGAAGCCGGACTGTCGGGGAGGGGAGCCTTAGGGGCCTTTTTCGGCGCACTAGCGCCACCTATCGGGGAACGTTTCTTGCTAGAAGGCAGATGGCCTTCGCTATCGGATGAGGTGAGGGGGTGCTCCCGCTTATGGCGGCGCACAACAGGGATAAACTCGTCTTGCTCCATAAGGGAGCCTTCCTCATCTGAGGCGGGGATGGCTGCTTCGTGAGCAGCGGACAGACTCTCCTGCGGGAGCAGGGAGAAGGAGTTCTTCAAAGGGACAGCCGGTTTACTCGGCGGGGGACCACCTTGGGCGTGGGTTTCACACTCTTGAAGGAAATCGCCGAGCAGAATCCCCGGCTGGGGAACGGGCAGTGAGGAGTTGGGAAACTCGGCAATACGCCTTTCAGCGAACGCGTCGTATTTGTCTATGACATCTGGACTGAGCTTGAGCATGACTTCTCGGAGTTGACGAAGCATGCCTTCTAAGAGGCGAGCCTCGCTGTCGGAGGCCATACCGGGGCCTGAGGAGGGGAGAGGGGCGGGGGAAGACATACAAAACCTCCCTGCCAGAGGGGCAGGGGGGCGCGCCTTAATGAATTTAACGGACTATCCCGAGTCCGGATCAAAGGGAGCTGTGGGCGATGTGCAATGCCTCACAGGGGACCTACAGTGCCTAGGGGGAAGCCCTAACACTTCTTTCTTCGCTTCTACGCGACGCGACGACACGCAGCGCGAACCACGGAGGACGACGACACGTAGAGCACGAAGAGCACGGCGCACGCACTGAAAAGTGCGGTTTACGCGTACTGATAAGTACGGTTTCCCGCGTTCTGAAAAGAACGCGGCGATTGACTACGTTCTGAAAAGAACGTACGATCGACAACGATTGACACGATTGACAAACTAAGAAACGAGTAATCGCGAAAACCCGAGATTCTCGAACGAGACGAACACGCAATAAAACACTATTCGCGTACTGGTACGGATGACGTCACTATCACGAGTATAACAACGTATCGAGAATCACTGAGCGCACGCGTCCGGTCAGCACGACAGCCCGATCGGAACTCCTTCCCATTTCTTCCTAATCTGATATTGATAAACTCTAACACTAGTTGATCATGCTAAAAGTTTGCATAACCTAAGAGTTTCTCCTGTGGTTTTTTATGCTACAACTTTACTATGGACCACTTGGTGCTAATGGTATTTTACTGTAATCCCTTTTTTGCTCTGTAATTTCTCACAGACAACGTCACAGGCTATTGTTAATATAGAGAGGATAATGTACAGCCAGATTAATAACAGCTGGTACACTGTAAGTGTGATTATTATTAATAATCGATTAAAAACTTATTTGTTCAATTCAATTTCAGAATCAATTATAGACCCTTCCGCACCACAAACTACTTCTCATAATGAACAAGAAGTAGAGAAAACTGGGTTAAGATTATGTGAGCACTGTTATAATCTCATAGAATTGAGGAAACAGGTTCAGGATAGTCGGAATGCTAAGACAGCTCTAGTGTCGGCTTACGAACAGATGCGGAGCCTCATGGAACAGGCACATCCAGCGGTTGCTATGTATGAAAAGGTGATTTTACATGTCACTGTCATATTAATTCTTCTTTTTCTTTCGCTAATATCATGAGGAGGGAAAGTTTATCAAACATTTTTTTTTTAACTGTATCCAGATTGGGCTATCCCCAAACAACACATAAAACATCCTTTTAATTACTTCATAATATAACAATTTATATTAACAAATTTAATTAACCTTATCTTTTATATCCAATGAGTTGATATATTATTGATATATTTGCAATAGAATATTTCCTTTATACAATTCTTAATTTTTTTTTTGTTTTGAATATTATTTCTTTATTCTTCAAGTGCGAATTTGTAATGGAAAGTGTTTTTAACGCTAAAAATGTATAAATAAAATTTTAGCAACTATTATATTTATTTCAGGATGGTTGTGATATCAGTTTAATCAAACAAAAAAAATAAACATTACAATAGTTGCCCTTGCCTAAGGACTGCGGACAGAAGTGAAAACTCAAAATAATGGAATAACCCTTCTTTTTTAATTTTTAATTCAATTATATTCTTTATTATTTAAATTTCATAATTTGTAAATTGAAATTAATAACATTAGTCTGGTTTTCACATCTGTTGGCAATAGTTATATACATTTTTATACAGTTTATTAATTAATCGAACATATGATGAGCTGCACAAACAATACAAGATATCAATATAACATGTACACAGACTGCTATACAACACGGCCCTAATCTGTCATAAGCGTGTCGGTGACCCTTCACTAGCATATCGGTGACGCAAACCCATAAGTATTTCTCCCACCAAAAATTCATCAACGCCGCTTAAGGAATTTTCACTCTAATAAAAATTATCTTTATTCCGAAACAACACAAATAAGCAAAATGTAAAAAAAATAATGAACTTTTATACTTTCTTAGATTTGTTGTTGATATTTAGCTTTCTTTCTTTATTTTGTTATTGGCAACCAATCTTCTAGTAGATTACTACTGCCATTGACGAGTACTTCATTACAGTACAAGTTTCTTGCGATTATTTCAGTGAACTAACAAGATGGTGATTGTCGTGTTAGAATTTTCAAAGATGTTTTTGGGGCAAGACAGAATCCATGGTCCTTGGTATTATTTCCCATCCACTTCACTTATGCACAATAACCAAACTATTGCGTGAAACACCACCAATATTACAAAATATAGAGCCAAATGACACAAGATTATGAATAAAATATAAAATCCACTACATGACAATCCAAGATCCCACCAAAGACTCTGATATATAGCTTTATCAATAATTTGAATTTGTAGATGTGTCAGAGTTTGTTTGATGGTGAAACAACATACAATTTGTCAGATGTGAATGCAATGCGTGGACGGATTGGGAAACTTGCTGAGGGAATAGACATTCTGAGTAAACAGATTGTTGCGTTGCCTGCTGAACCTGGTACTAGAGAAGCAAGACTTCACAACTCTATTAGACAAGCAGCTGCCCATTATATAAAGGTAAAATTGAGTGCTTATTATAAAAAGAAAAATCTACAAAAATCTATTTTTTGTTCTTACCCTTGTTCCACCTAAGTAAGGTCGGCACAATATGTTTGTTATGTTGTGATGTATGATTTGGCTTAATTTTTATTATGGGCCACTTGCCTGACTTCAATTCTCCTTGGGATTATTTTGTTATACCACTGTATGTTTATGATTATCACGACATATTATAAAACAAAGTCCCATGCCATGTCTGTCTGATTGTTCGCATTAAACTCAAAAACCACTGAACGGATTTTCACCAGTGGATAAGGTGATTCATGGGGATGGTTTAGTTTAGTTTTACGTATATAATATGTGAAGGTTTTTTATATTAACCAACTTTAGAAACAAACCAAACAAACTTTTGGGACAAAATTGTTCCATCATCACAATGTGAATTTAAGCGCCATGTCAAGCGGGTTTTGGTGTCAAAAGGCTATTATAGAGTGGATCAATATGTGAACGATGGTGATGTCTGGAATTGACTCATCTCTGTGCATCCATTAAAAACGTTTGTGAAATTTACTTTTATATAGAATATATTATTATTCTAAATATTATATATATTTGTTAAAAAGATAAACCAGATCGAGTTTCTTGCCGGTTCTTCTCGATGACTGGGTTGTTTTCCGAACCGGTGGTAGTTTTGACGTTCATGAGTGCCTTCTTAGGGCCTAAATTGAATAAAGTGTTTTGAATTTGAATTTGAATTTGAATCACACCACACGGGAACAGCCAAGTTGCGACATAATTCAACGTTTACTTACAACAATTGCGTAACTTGGGCTAATTGCAGTACGAGGCGACAAATACGGGGAATTGGGGTCTCATCACCCCCGTGGGATCCGTGGGGAGGCACTATTCATTCAGTCTTTGAGCGATAGTTACATCTCTTAGGTTAGATTATAATAGGTTTAGTTACGGTACTATTATCTCATATCTACTCGAGATACCACATGGTAGATAGCTTTTAGTTTTAGATTTAATATAAGTTAAAGACGATTAAATAATATACAAGTGATGTAGTAAATAAAATTGTAAAAAAAGAAGAATGTAAATATCTGTGGTCAAAAAGTGGTTAACTCTAGGGTTTATGACTTCTGCATTCTCACTTTAGTCTATAAAACCATTTGTCCGTGTTTCAGGAAGAGTTATTATCTCTGAGAAAATTGCCCACCGAAGCCCAAATAGAAGAAGTTAGGAGACAACGCTACGAGAGAGCAGAACGACAGATACAGGTGGAGCGACAGCGCATGGAGAGGGAGAGAGAGAGAGTTGAAGAGTTGGCAGCTCCTGGAGCCAGCTCTAGCGGGAGAGAGGCCAGAGAGAACAACAATGATAACGATGACGATCCGCTGTTAGAGCAGATGAACATCATCCGAGGATATATCAAGGAAGCGAGAAAAGAGTTGAAGTTTGAAGAGGTGAGGAAAATTAAAAAAACACCAGTAGTTATATTGCATTATTTATATTAGTATAAAAACAGTTTGTGCTAACGACACACAATAGTCAACGTGACGCGGTATTCCTAGGTGGTTATCCATCCAATTGCTGACCGCGCCCGACGTTGCTTAACTTCGGTGATCCGATGAGAACCGGTGTTTGCAACACTTTACCCGACACAATGTTTATCCCCACCACTTTTCGTCAAACATAAAGTTTTTCAAAATTTCAAAGCCCGCCCATAAGAAGTTTCAACAATTTTATTATACCAGGTGAAAGGTTAAACGCTCGCAGTATCCTAGGATATGATACTTCGTGGTCTAATCTAACATAGAAAATAATAATATCAAAACAAATACTAATAAACAACCAAGAAAACCTAAGTTAAAGTTTGTTCTAAGACTTTCAAAAGTATAAACATAATCATAATAAACATAGGCGTAATGACCGGTACCGAAAGCTAAAATGGGCGACTCGGAGTTAATAACTTTTTCGATAATAAAAATAACCCTTTTGTTTTGTTCCTGACGTTCCCACGTTCCCTATCAAGTGAAAGTGAATTCATCCGACGGTCATTGGTTTAACATAGACGTGTAGAGGATTGTGTATATTTTTTGTATTTTTCTAGATAATTAGGTCAAATATTAAGCACGTATTTTATAAACTGATTTAGAACGAGAATCGAGTGCAGAGTAGCCTCCATAAATATTGCTACTAGCTAAAAATTCAGCCTGTATACTAGCTGTGCCAGCGACTCCGTCCGCGTGGAACCTAATTTAAAACAATCAGTGATTAATAAAGTTATCTGAATGTATTACATTTACTTATCTACTTATCTCTTGAACTTAAAAAATCGCGTCGTCATAAAAATTACAATAACTTTTGATAGAGTGAACCGATTTTATGATTTCTTTGAGGTTTTATCGTGAACGCAATACTTTAGCAGTGATGCGTGTTCATATAAACAGACAGACAGATAGACTTTTGTATAAATGATTGAATTATATTTTATTACTCATTCCAAAACACTTACAATTTTTTTTTCACAAAAATCTAAAAACGTTACACTGACACGTTAGATTTACATTCTTATTATATGTATAAGATATAGATAGATGTATAACATGTTATCGAATGATACCAGATTTTCCTTAGATTTGTCTGTCAAGGTTGCTTAAGGCTTTTATGTGTAATTTCTAGAAATGTCCTATTCTGCTTTGGTGAGATTTATAGAATATTGATTTCAGATGTATTTTTTTCCAGGTGGCAATATTGGAGGCTAATCTAAAGGAATTGAAGAAAGAATATCAGTTACTAAAGCTCTCTAAGTCCTAGTCATTCCAAATGTAGTTTAGTGCACTCGTGATTATTATTTTGTGTATAGTACAGACAGACACACTTGTTTTGTATGAGATTTCTATTTATTCTGTAAACATACGTATTGTTATATAAATACTTATTTGATAAGTATAATCGTTTATTTAATAAATAATATAAATATGCTCTTTGTGTTTCTTTCGAGGTAATTCCTAGTTTATTTCTTTGTTACGCTTTCACGTCTTAACTATCGATTTTAATGAAATTGTGCATACACGTTGTCAGGGATACGGAAAAGCTTATAAATTCACCCAAACAATATTACCGTGGCCATGGGACAGGTTAAAGGACAATCTATGCGAATGATAGCGAAATCGCAAGCAAAAGCTGGTCATAAGTATTGCTTTATTAATTCGTATGAAATTGAAGGGATACATTTTGTTTAATATATTCCTTTTAACATAAAAATGGAAGTTGATATGTATATAGATTGATAGACTTCAAAATCTGAGATCGATTTGTATACCTAGATAAATCGATTATTTTAATCGATTTTAAACGCAGAATCTATCAGTGAATCACTATAAAATCGTCATTCGATTTTTTTTTGTTCCAGACTAGGAATTTATAAGTAAACAACTTATAAATTCCTAGGTTTTAGTTAAAAATAAAACCATACAATAATATATAATTTAAAAAAAGAAAATAATATAATAGAACGATTTTTGGATAATCGATCCTCTAGATCTCGATTTTTTCATAAATCGATTCCACAGACTATTTGTATCGATTTAAAAATCGATTTTGTTTTGCGAAGAATTGCCATCCCTACGCAAGTTCTTTTTTTTATGTTCAACAGGTACGCGCTTGGCCACAGTCTCACCTGATGGTAAGTGACGATATTATTATATATATAATTATGATATTAATTATACTATAACTTACCACTAGATGGTGTACTATTCAATCGATCAACATGAAAATAAATGTAGATATCTTAAACCCCGAAAGTATTTACGTAATTTCACTAATTATTAATTACATCGAATAATGACAAACATCGGGAGTCAATGGTACGCCGAAGAAGTGGCTGAAGTATTGTGAGTGTCCACGTTTGCGATTTTTCACAGGGGTGAACGATACTGGCAGACTGGAAAGTACACAAAATGTAAAGAACAAGAATGCAAAACAGTAACAATAGAGAGAGAGACAAGTTTATTGTAAGCAGTGCCCTCAGAAACAGCATTTCGACTTCTTCGTGGTGATGACACAATTCCAGAAGTTCTTTACACAGTAGTCCTCTCCATCTATATACATTTACTGCATTTCATTGTAGCACGTAATTGACATGTATCTAATTGTATCTACTGTAATAAAAACACGAGTAAACATTGTGTATCACAATAGAAAAAAATATAAACCTATTTTCCATGTTTCTCTCGGAATTTCTCCAGTTTCTCCAACTGTTTTAACAGCTGAGGTCTCGTGCACAAAGCCTTTTTTATAGTTTCATCTAACATCTTACGCTGGTAGTATGGCGGTATGGGCGTGTCCTCCAAATGGAACGTGTGTATTCGACCGACAGAGTCACCTACGAAAACATTTTCTCCAGAAACCGCGAACTTTATGTACGTAAGCACTATATTGTTAGGGAATTTATATTCCGCACATGGTATATGAGTTTTGCGTCGTAGATCCCAAATTGATAAAACATTCCCGCTGATAGAAATGAGGACAGTCGCGTTAATCGGACAGAAAGCTATGCCGTACACCGCTGTAGGGCAAGTCAGCGTCATGATGACGTCATCCATACCTTCAATCCACAGCCGAACAGCGTTATCTGCACCGCAAGATACTAATAAAGAATTCATAAATGGGGAATATTCCATTCCGTATACTGGTCCAGCGTGCGCCCTAAAAACTTCCATATGTTGATTCAAGTAATGAGTTGAACACTTATGAATACAGCCTTCATCAGTACCCACAAGATATACATGGTCTACAGTTGGATGCCATTTCATACACAACGCTGCAGGATATCGAGTTATCGGAACGTCTACCTGCAAGCAAGGTTTAGTCGTTTCTAAACCTTTCATTTTACCTTCGACAGTGGAGATACGCATCATAGGTGTACATATAAAATCATGAGTCTTCGAGCTCGTAAACCTGTTTATTCTCCCGTCTTGGCAAGTCGTCATAACAAACTCGTTGTCTCTATCATTAGCCCGCCAGTTCGTCACCCATATCGGCTCGAAACATGGATTTGTTTCCCTTATGCTTTTGGCAATCACTTTTTTAGCGTAAGATGTGACATCTAAGATTAATACGTCACCGTTTGCAAAACCACAAGCTAGCCAGTTAGGATTTTTCGCAGAAAATGCAACGGATGTCAATGGATCCGTGAATTTATATAACCTCTCAGGTTTCATGGGATTTTTGGTACACCAAACGCAAACTAGACCTGTATAGTATTCAGCATAGGCCAACTTTCCGTGCGCCACAGCCAGTAT
Source organism: Antheraea yamamai (assembly GCA_036509395.1). NCBI lineage: Eukaryota > Metazoa > Arthropoda > Insecta > Lepidoptera > Saturniidae > Antheraea > Antheraea yamamai. Next base: position 4,092,141 of record AP028433.1, read on the forward strand.
ATTTTCATTATTTGGGTTAAATGAAATACCAGTAATAGGACGATTCATAGTATCTTCACATTCGAACGTCCATAAAGGCTGCATGGTGTAAATATATACTAAATCCAGAGATAGTGGGTTGAACTGTACTAGCCCTCGAAACTTTTTCTGTGCGTCAGAATATTCTAAAGTGGATAATACTCTTTCTGTCAACAGAACTGCGTCTAAAAATTGGGAAGTTGAAGCTATCTCCTGAAAAGACTTCCCTTTTCTCTCCGTAGTTTCGATAACATTCATTTTTTTCTTACGCAATAAATTTGGGGCAGCTGACTGATACAAAACCATTTCATCAGGTTGTTCGACGGTTTTTTTTCTCGCCTGTTGAGCGTAGGTGTCATGCATGTCCCACAGCGACGCGAATGCGATCGCATTCTTCTTCTGTGGTCTGGTTGCGAGCGTGTGTCTAGTTTGAGTCACACACTCTTTTGTCTGAGTTTCTTCTATCACCATTTTCCTATTCTTGCCTTTCCCTACAGTTATATATTGGTAAAATTCATTCTCTGCCTCTGTCAAATCACCGGCGGCTGTTCCTTTATCAAACGAAAAAGAGGGAAGCTCGTACAAGAAACATGTCTCGGTCTCCTTTAGAACTACGAACATTTCTGATGGATAAGACATTATTGGTCTAGTTTTTGGTAGATAAAAAGCTGAAGGGGCCACATCTAAAGCAACATCGTCGCTTACAAAACCCTCCTCTGTGTTGAGTGTGTGGTCGATACGGATGTCGTCAAGTGAGATCGTCGTAGCGTAAACTTTCGTTCCCGCGTCACTTACTGACCTAATTTTCGATTTTGACATTTTTAAACCTATTTCACTTTTGAATCGGGCCTTGCTTTCGAAAGCTGCATGTGTAAAGACATCTTCCATTGTAACATAATCCGGGTCGACGATATCGTCTGGAGTAAAATCTACTCCGTCAATAACAACACGGTACATTTGCCGTTTGTCCATGAAGGAAAAAGTAGATTTACTCGTTTTTGATACAGAATCACCAATAAAACTTATTCTCGAGACACCTACGATACCTTGATTTCCAGCAGCCAACGTATCGTTTTCTGCCATCGTTACGAATCTTGTAATCAAGTATAAATGAGATAGAACTATGCTAAATAAACTAACGCGGTTAATTAATTACGAATTAAATCTTTTGAAGGATTCTCATGTCAATCCATGCAAACTAATCAATGTTTTTTCAGATAATATTATAATAAGGATTTATTTCAAGAAGGCAGCATAGGGTATCAAAAGAATACATTTTGTTTCTCTGTTTTAGGTGATTGATGGTATTCAATAGTTTAGTCTTATATATTTTGGTTATCGCTAACCTTAATTTTAAATATTTAATTTCTTAAATTCTAAACATGTATGGGATAAATTTTTTTTCAATACAGCTAATCTAAATTGGAAGAAGTTATTGATATGTGAACGATTGTGACGTCTGGAAATGACGCCCCTCTCTATGCATCAGAAACGAATGTAACTATTTATTTTTTGTAAAAATATATAACACGATGAGATAAACTAGATCGAGTTTCTTGCCGGTTCTTCTCGATGTCTGGGTTGTTTCCGAATCGGTGGTAGGTTTGACGTTCATAAGCGCCTTCTCAGGGTCTAAATTGAATAAGAGGTATTTTCATTTTGATATTATTGATGGGATCATCAAATTATCAATATGCAATCATGATTCATAATTTTTTCAAGTTTCACTGTTAACGAAAAAAAAATTAACTATTTCCAAGTTTTTCATTGATAACACAAAGTTTGTCGATATATACTAAACAAAGAAAAAAAAAACATCGGTTGAGAAACGGAGGGAGAAATATACTTAATTACTTTGTCCTCTGCCTATCTTCTATCTTTATATATAAATTTCTTCTGTACGTGTGTATGTCACTGAACTCCTCCTAAACAGCTGGACCGATTTTGATGAAATTTTGAGTGCGTGTTCCAGTGGATCCGAGAATGGTTTCGATTCACGATTGGACACGGTAGGTGGCGCTGCGGTTGAATTTTATATTTTTTTTATTATCAAGGCAGGACAACGTCCGCCGGGCCCGCTAGTTTATATATAGATTTTTAAGTAATCGACTGTTATGTTTTAATCCTGTATTTTTCATAACATACTTCCATTTAACAAGTAACGTTTAATAATTGCAAGATAAAATGGTATCTATGTGAGTATTCAAATAATTAGCGGATAGATTAACGTTAAAAAAATGAAAATATTTATAACACACATTTAAACACACACGCGTTGAAAAACTTGAAAATAAATAGATGCAATTGAAAATTGAAGTAACAGCTCTATAAGAACTAATCTGGTTCTTCTTATTAAGAAAATTAAATCAATAAAAATTGCACGTCTTTGGGAAATAACTTGTTCGGTAATTAAATGCTTCTTCAAATACATAAAAAAACATCGAATGCATTTGGGTAAAAGCTATCGGAGTTTCTTTTGGTTTTATGATGAAACAGAGAAAGGACGGTCAAGTTATGAAGGTGCAGAGTGTGCTTCGTCCAATTAAGTTGTACTAGTGGGCGCCCAGTGGTCGACATTCGACCATAGTTCATTGAATTTTTAAAGTTTGAACTTTATTAGGGTTCTTTTATCAAAGGGTATTATAACCTCTATAATCAAAGTCTTGCATCATGCCTACTCAGTTATTTGCCACTTTTTTCAATTATATAAACATAAAAAAAATCGATGTCTAAATGAAAATTGAAATTAATTATAAATTCGGAAACAAAAAACAGGCGGTTCGATTAGGTGGTAAGGCTCTTCATTGCGAAGTAAACGTAACTTACGAAATGAAAAAAAATTATCGGACCCCCTCATGACACAATTTTCAATTCATTTTACACGACACCATAGGCATGATGGTATTTCTGGGTGATATTGAATTAAATATAGTCTCTACATTATGAGGAATACTACCATGCCCAGTATCATCAATTGGAAAAGAATCTGACACACAATAGCACTCAAATTAGGAATCCAAAACAAAGATGTTTATAATACTACCATTAACTTTTGAAAATGAATTCATTTTTGTTTACCATTCAGCGCGTTTACCATTTGAGATAATGTCGTCGTTTAAAATCAAGTGATATTGTGCACAAATGCTAGCACTTGTAAAAACCACTGTTTCTTCTCGCCACCCTCATCTATACAACAAACAATAATAAAACAAACGTCTTACAAAAGAAAGGAATAGTAAAAAAATAATTCAACAACAGAAATAGCAAAAAATACAGAAACTTTCTTACCCTTATACCGACTTCCACCAAATTAAAAATTTATTTGGCTGCTGGGCGTGACAATATTTCGTAATAAATGCCTACATTATAATTTTATTTAAGTTGTGTCATCATCGAGAAAAAAAAAGTTTTGATACCGATATTAGAGACATTATCTATACATTGGTGGTGGTAGAGCCACGCTGAAGCTATTACTGCTTACAGCATGAATGGGTCGGCTATCACCTATACCACACTATCACAGAAAACCGACGTGAAATAACAGTGCTTGCAATGTTGCGTTTCGTTTGGTCAGTGAAAGTGCCGGAGGCCCACCTCCCCTACTCCCCTCCCTCCCCTTCCCCCAAACACAGGCTGGCAACATACTTTCGACTCCCCTGGTGTTGTTAGTGTCTATGGAGGGTGGTGATCACTTAACATCAGGTGACCCACATGTTCGGTTGCCTGCTATGACATACAAAAAAAAAATACATCTATACACATATAATAAGAATAAAAATGAAATAACGTGTGTGTACTTTTTAGAACATTGTAAAAAATATTTTTGCAGGTCTCTTGGAATAAGTAATAAAATACATTTCAATCATTTTTAGAAATTTCTGCCTATCTGTTTGTTTGAATACGCATCTTTGCTAAAGTACTACGTTCACGATAAGAAAATTATAAAGCATATCCTCGAGTAACATTTAGTCTTTGCTTCATTAAAATAGGTCCACTCTATTAAGAGTTATTGCAATCAGAATCACGGCTCGAGATAAGTACGAAAAAAGAGTTAGTAAGTAAATGCAGTTCAATCTCTTACAAAACAGGATATTATAAAATCATCATCATCAGCTTATAAGAGACCCACTGCAGGGCCAAAGGCCTCTTCTCGAAGGAAGGTATGGGCATAATCACCACACCAGCCCACGGCGTATTGGCGATTCGAACTCTGAGAACTCAACAGCTCCATGTTTTCTCACATACAGTAGTACCACAAGATCATTTCTCAGGTTCAGGTTTCCTCACGATGTTTTCTTTCACCGTCAGCCGATAGATAGTGTTACCAATTTGAATTGGTAAATGTACGCGAATTCCGAAAAATTCGTTGGTACATGCTAGGATTCGAACCTGCGGACATCGAAATAATAGTCCGCCGGTCAAACTTTAAGCCACCACAACTTTCTAGACCACCACGACTTGTTATCATTACATAGTATAAAATAAAGTCCCTTACCGCGTCTGTCTGTTCGCGATAAACTCAAAAACTACTGAATGGATATTTATGCGATTTTCAACAAAGGATAAAGTGATTCTTGAGGAAGGTTTTAGTATATAATATGTTTAGGATTTTTTTATAATCAAGGCGGGACAACGTCTGCCAGACCCACTAGTTATATAATATATAAATAATAACTAAGACACAGTTAACGAGACTGTTTTTTGCATTAAGTTACACGCCGATGAATTCTCTGGCACAGCTAGTCTATATTAGACATAGGAATTAAATCTAACATGTTTGTACTTTTACAATTTTCATAAAAAAAATATTGCAGGTGTCTAGGAATAAGTAACAAAATTAATTTCAATCATTTTTAGAAATGTCTGTCTGTCTCTCTGTTTGTGTGAACACGCATCACTGATAAAGTACTGGATTCATAATAAAACCTCACCAAGAAATTCATAAAGCATATCCTCGAGAGTAACTTAGTCTTTATTTCATTAAAATGAGTCCACTCTATCAAAAGCTATTGCTATTTGAATGACAGCTCGAGATAAGTACGAAAAAAGAATAGTTGGTGACCGCGCTAATCTCAGGAACTACTTTTGAAAAATTCTAGTGTTACATAGCTGAGTTATCGAGAAAGGCTATATATAGGCTATATATCACGCTTAGGCCAATGGAAGTGGACACCAATGATGAATGTTTCAAAATCGTTTTTTTTTCCCTTTTGTGAACTTCCGCTACGTGTTAGCGGTAGCCCAAAGTAACTTTTCCACGCGGACGAAGTCGCGGGCAGAAGCTAGTTATTAATATAATTTAAAATGTTGGTGTTTTGAAAGTTATGTATCTTTATAAACTACTTAGTTTTAATATATTCTAGACGGCTTGTATATATATGGTTTCGTAGAATGTAATACGAGGCATATCGCACACCAGGGATCTGCTTCGCCGAGCGCAGTTCCTGTTACTTCGCTTACATTACACCCGCATAATGTATCAAGAGACGTAAAGCTACGAAGGGTTACAACAGTATCTTAATTAAATGCAGTATACATCTATATAGGGAGACGTTATTAAAATAAAAATACACATTTCATTGCTTACTAGCGGTGCCCGTGACTCCGTCCGCGTGGAACCTAATGTAAAAAAGCAGTGACAAAAAAATCATGTAAATCATTAAAATCATCATTAAAATTACAATAACTTTTGATAGGGTGAACCGATTTTAATGAAACCAAGACTGAATGTTACTCGAGGATATGCTTTATGATCATCTGATGTTAAATGCCAACATAGTCTAAGATGATAGACACGTCAAACTTAGAGGAGCTGGATCTCAAGTGCAGCTGCTGGAACATACTAACCGGTGCTTGTTGACTGATTTACAATTTGAGGGTGGTACTGGACTGTGGCTTCATCACCATGCTTTCCTTCACTGAAAGCTCCGAGTCAGTTGCAAGGATACGAACCTACGTCCATCAACGCTGCGTCCGAAGTCGCTATCAACTAAACCATAATCGCTTACATCAAATACGAAAAGATTGGAAGCAAAAATAAACTTTGCTTACAAAATTTCATTGTTGACATGTTATCCGATTATTTGCTCTCTCCTGCGCATACGTACCACACCGTTTGCATCACTTCACACATTACAGAACGCGTAGTACTTATAACATTCGTGGTTTATTAAAACTCTAATAACTTTATAATAAATGAAGATATGATTTGCTCCGATTTCTTTTTCAGTAGACGAAGAAGTAAAATTTAAAAAAATGTTTGAAATCTCTCCATTAGTTTTTGCGTGACGACAAATCTCTGTTATTTTATTCATATAAAGTGTGGTAGTTCGTTGTTGTAACAATGAATTCATCGAATTACGTGTTTATAATAATCGGCCGTATTGTAATTATAATTTTGTTGTTTACTACTTAAGTAGTATAATATTTTTCCACTGTCAAAATTTCACATTTCTACATAAACCATAAGGAAAAGTATAGCGATATGTAGCTTAGAAAATACTCTGGATCCTCTACCAGTCTATAGAAGTATTGTCAAAATTGGTTAAGGCGTTTCAAAGATTATTCTGGACAAACAAAAATTACTCTGATTTTATTTAATGTCGTTTATTCTTTTATTTTAGTACTAGATCTGTGTATCACACAAACAATTATTCAGTATGAGATTCGAACCCACAACACACACGGAAGCAATTACTGCGCATCCGTGCAGTTAATGACAATTCAAAAATAATGTGTTCGTATAAATCGAGTCCGAAGTATCAAAAGAAAATCCTAAACCGATTATTTAGATTTTAAGCAAACTCGCTCTTTCCTTTTAAGGCGGTTGACTCAGCCAAGTTCCTAATTAATTTTTCAACCTCTTTTCTGACTCACCGGAACTGAATGGTGATATAATATGTATTAAGATGTAAAGTTGAATCACCTCGCGACGCTACGGACGTGCAACCAGCCATGACAACGGACTAAAAGTGCACGGGCTGTGCATTAGTGACGCGCGCGTGACACGGAACACCTGGCTTCGAACCATCCCGAAAGGAGGGGACAAAGGAGCCATGAAGAGAATCGTCAGGAGATTGAAACAGAGTGAGTATAGACGGAGTTTTTTAAATTTACTTTTGAGCAAGTGAAATAATTAATTAGAATTAAAATAAAATTATAGATGTCTGCCGCTGTAAGCGTATCACGCAAAAAAACTATTAGATAGATCTGTCTCTATAAATTTTTGTTTTACTTCTTAGATACATGGTACTTATCTAAAATAAAGATTATTACAATTGTTTGGTTTAATATTAAGTTATAGAAGCTTTAAAGAACTTTGATTTTTATAAGCATTGCGTGTTTAGCGATGTGTGTTTTCTCGCCGTGGAAAAGTGGGGCATGCGGTATAGTACTCACGTTTGTTCCTCTGTACATGAAATATATTTTTATGAAAATAAACAACGCAGACGAAGTTGCGGGTGTCAGCTAGTTTATAAAAAATCACTCGACTCGTATTATTTAAGGTGACCTGTGTTCACTGGATAGCGATCCCCATAAACAGTGAAAATTAAAGATATTTTTTTTTCGTATTTAATAACAACCCGCATTTATATACAATTTTGCTAATTGTTACTATCTTTGATGTGAAACATCTATAGAAGCGGATCCGACCGCTTGTTGGCGTGGCGACGCACACTGGGCTGAAAATCGGCTTTCATAAGCTTAGACTTAGACTAGACTTTTATTTTGAAGTGTTTTTTTTTTGCTTGAAATAGATAACTTAATTATTCTATGACTATGCTCATATATTTATTTGAGTTATCTTGGATTAATAACTGATAGGTTATATTTAATTTACGTAAAAATTTTATGAAGATGACTTGAAAAATCAGGATATCTCTGGAACTGCGAAGAAAACCGTAATATCCTTTCATACGGTTATATTACTAGTTATTTATGATTTTTTGTCTTTGTGACACACTTAAGACAAGATATTAATAAGGTGGAACTCTGGAACTACCTCTGGAACCGGACTACTTTATATATACGAGTGCTCGCCCAATCATCGAACTTCGACCATAGAGAAAAAAAACCTTTTTTCAATTTTTTTTATTGGTGGCACTAAAGCTGATCAATAGCTACAAAACAAAAAAGAATCAAGTAGACTGACAAAGGAGGGGAATGCTCCGTGTCCCAACTGTCTATTTATATATAGAAGATGTATCAGACAAGTTCAGATTGTGTCAATAACGTCATACTTGTTGGCGCGATCTCAAAATATTCTATATTTTTTTATAAGTATATTCAGTTAGTTTGACATTTGGTAAACGATTTCACTATAAAACATTCAATTATTTATAACTGTGTATTTACAACAAACAAACAGTCACAACAAACAATAAATCACAATTTTTTCTTGGAACATCAATAAAACTCGGTAGTGAGCGACAGACTGATTTATTAAATAATTATATGTACCCACCCCCTACAGACGTCACATCTCTCCCCTATAAACTAACAAGTACTTAAAATATGTAATTAATTATTTTTTGTCGCTCAGAAAAAAAAAAAAAAAAAAAAAAAATTTTTGTTTCAATATCGAAACTGTGAACATGCGACTACAGGAGTGTCTCCGGCGATAGCATTACAGGGGCGGAGATTACGTAGCCGCTTGGATGTACTGCGGCCAGATAGAGCGGCCGTAGTACGAGCGAAGCAGGAAAAGCAAATAGTGCGCGCTGCTGGTGCTGATAGACACTTTGAAGAAGGAGATAAAGTACTAGCTCGTGATTATACGTCCAGGGGGGACAAGTGGGCCGAAGCGACCGTCATAAAAAAAACGGGCCCGGTCTCTTACCAAGTCGATATCGGTAACGAGGTAGTGTGGCGTAGACACGCTGATCAAATAGTACCCGCTCTACGCAATAGCAGATATTCGTTATCCCGAATGAATAACAAATCCCTGGCCGAGGATTCAAAAGGCGATGACCCAGACGTCAATAAAAAGGTTGAACCTATGGACACGTCTAGTAGTGAAAATACAGTTCAAACCGAAGTGCCAAATATCCCGGTAGAAAAGTCTGCTCGAGAACGAGAGCAGTCCAGTCCGATTACGAAATCATCACCACCACCGGACGCGTCCGCTCGCGCCCTGCGGGCATTTAATCGAGCTATGTACAAAAGTAAAAATAATTAATTACATATTTTAAGTACTTGTTAGTTTATAGGGGAGAGATGTGACGTCTGTAGGTGGTGGGTACATATAATTATTATTATGGCCACCCCTCACGCGCACTTGTTTGCACATAACTTTTAAATGGCCCCTTTGACCACACTCATCACAATTGTAATTTTTAAATTTACACTTTTCCGCTGTATGAGCCTTGCCGCAACGCCAGCAAGCTCGCGCACGCGTGCCCGCAGCTCTCGTACCGCTGCCTGCACCGGACGCCAGCGGTGGCCGCGCGCGCGAGCCGGCTCGCTCGCCGCGCGCGTAATTCAGGCCCTCGCCTGCCTCGCCGCCCGTCGTCTCCGTTGAGTCCGCCACCGCTGAACCGCTCACCTGTGCATGTTTCTCTGCTGCTTCCAGAGCTAGCGCCAGTTCAACCGCCTCTTTATACCGAATTTTCTTTTCCGCGAAGATTCTCGACCTCATGACGTCATTTGCTAGGCCTGACACAAACTGGTCACGCAGGTTTTCTTCGAGAGTCGAACACGCGTTGCACTTGCCGAAATTACAAGTAGCCGCTAGATGTTTTAATGCTTGTAGGTATTCTGTGAGGGACTCGCCAGCCTTTTGTCGTCGTAATCTGAATACGTGACGTTCGGCAATTTCCGATCTTTGGGGTTCCAGATGTTCCGTCACTAATTTCACAAGTTCGTCATACGTTTTATTCTCCGGAAAGCTGGGCGAGCATAGATCACACATTAATGCATACGTTTCTTCGCCGACAACGGTAATTAACATAGGTACCTTCAATGCATCTGTGATTTCATTTAGCACAATATATTGATTTACACGACGAATATATGCTGGCCACTGTTTAGAACTCAAACTAAAGGGTTCTATTTTCCCGATAGGCATTTTAATAACGTTTTTACTCAAATTAACACTTGGAAAAAGAAATAATCCCGCCGCGTCGCCAGTGGAACATCAATAAAACTCGGTAGTGAGCGACAGACTGATTTATTAAATAATTATATGTACCCACCACCTACAGACGTCACATTTCTGATGATATAAAATCTGATCGCGAGAACATACATTTTTAATTTCAAACCATATAACCAAAACCGACTTAATTCTAATTGTTGCGAGCCTCTTTTTGCAAATCGATTAACTAGTTTCAACATCGAGAGATATTGAATCTGGCCTATGATAAATTAAACTCCCATCACCTTTTCAACACATTTTTGAAGCCGTGATAGCTTAGTGGTTCATGTGAAACCATAGTATCTTGGTGTTACGGCTTCTTCTAAGCCCGTCTGGTTAGCTACCATGTTGAAGACCTGTCGCCAAGCACCTGTGGGTGTCTTTTGGCAGCTACACTTAGTAGCCTGTTCCTCTAAATTTTACATGTTTACTATCTTGGGTCACTTTTTTTTATGTCATAGTAGGCAAACGAAAACGTGGGTCACCTGATGTTAAGTGATCACCGCCGTCCATAGACACTTGCAACACCAGGGGAGTCGCAAGTGCGTTGCCAGCCTGTGCTGAGAGGGAGGTGGAAGTGGGGGGGAAGGTGGGTCTCCGGCGCTCTCACTGAGCGAACGAAACGCAACAATGCTTCGATCAACAATAACTAGATAAAGGGTCACGTACAAAATCGAAGCTAACTGCTGTAAGTGTAAATATATACTTATACGCCGGCGGACTTTCCCCTTTAACAACCCAGCCCACCCACCGCCAATTTGAATCTAAACCATTCTCATCCACTGAACACCACACAAAATTTCATCAAAATCGGTCCAGTCGTTTAGGAGGAGTTCAGTCACATACACACGCACACAAGAAATATATATATTAAGAATATATAGCTATTTGTTTACTAAGAAAGGGAGAAAAAAAAGTTTTAAAACAGTTTAAGTTCAACCTAATTACAACCATGACACCTAGTAATAAAGTCACAAATGTTCAAAATATAATCTAATACGATAAAACTCCCGTCACTACAAATGAAAAGACAACATAAACAACATTTAGTGTGAATTCAACCTTAACACGCAATGAATAAAGTACTTTTTCCCGTTATTGTGCATGTCTGTGCCTGGTTGGCGAGCCTTGGCCAAACATTTGTACCACAGGTTTAAAATCGGTAATTTTGTTCAACATTTGATATTATTTGTTAGTTTAAAGCTTAAAATATAACTTATTCAGCATGTATTTAGCGAAAGTAAGATACTCCGGCCGTTAAATGGTTTTTGCGGGTAATATTTTTGCATCTTTTGAATACAAAGCGGCATTGTGAAACTAAACAAAATAAAAGCTCACATTTCAAGTGAGCTGTTATTTACCGAGAGGTATTTTTCGCACCGACCCGATATCTAGTTATTGTTGATCGAAGCCACAATGCAAGCACTGTTACTTCACGTCAGTTTTCTGTGGGTCGGGTGGTAGTACCCCGGGTGAGCCGACCCATTCATGCTGAAACCAGTTATGACTACAGCGTGGCTCTACCACCTACGAAACACATTGTCATTTCACATCGAGTGAGATTGTGGTCAAATGCTGAAATGTATATGGTATACATATTTTTTTAATTTAACCTTTTTATAATTATATTATATCAATTACTGTCATCATTGTAATCTATATCTATATCTTCTATTCTATACATATAATAAAAATGAAGTGTCTGTATGTAATATCAAAATATTAATTTTTTAATGATTGGGTATGAAAGTATACACGTTTCTGATAACAAAAATGCAATTTTTAAAATTGTTGTCGGTCTGTCTGTCTGTCTGTTTGTTCCGGGTAATCTCCGAAACGGCTGGACCGATTTTAACGGGAATTTCACTGGCAGATAGCTGAAATTACAGCGGGATACTTAGGCTATTCTAAATTAGACTAGCTGTTAACCGCGGCTTTATCCGTAATGCTATCTCCAAAACGGATGGACTGATTTTCAAGGGACTTTCACCGACAGATAGTGGACATCATAACAAGTAATTTAGTCTATTTTAGTTTAGACTAGCTCTTAACCGTGGCTTCGCCTGTAGTAATCTCCAAAACGGTTAGAGTGACCTTCACGAAACTTTCACTGGCAGATAGCTGACCTTATAAAAAGTAATTCACGTAATTTTAGTTTATACTAGCTGTTAACCGTGTCTTTGCCCGCAGTGCTATCTCCAAAACGTTTTGACCGATCTTCACGAGACTTTCACTGGCACGCTGTTAGTATTTATATATCTAATGTACACGTTATATGTTACTGTAAGTGACGTCCATGTCTTACTTACAATTGCTTTTAAATAGTATTTTTTCTATAATTGTACATAGTCTCACAATTTTATAATTCTTTAATACGAATAAAAAACACGCGTGCGGAGCTGCGGGTACAGCTAGTCTGTAATAATAAGAAATGGGTAAGGAGGTATGAAAGATTCGTTTTCCTTTTAACAAATTCAACCTAATGAAATATTGAAACTATAAACGCGTTTGTACTATTATATCGCAGTATTATTTCGTAATCGTACATAAATCATCTCGTTAAATCGTAACTTTATATTCAACTAGCCGTATCATAAATAAAAACTTTAAAGTATAAAATTATAGATTATGAATGTAGGTGAGATCGCGTTGCGGGCGTCTAAAGCGAGTGCAATTTTGAAATTCTTTCGTTGGGCCGTCCGTCATATTCACATAAGTTTCACAGTAGTGTTGCCAGCACAACATGATCAAATAAGACTGCGCTATGCATGTCAGCTGTGTTAGCTATATTTGACAATGTTAAACGAAAATTCTTCTATACATTTTGGATTATATGTTGGTGTATTTTTTCATGAATATGTTTTTTATATTATTCATATTGCTAAAACGCGTCAGTTTCTGTACCGGTAAACTGACCGTCATATAAATTGATATGCGTATATATTAAAAAACGGAGAATGTCTGCACAATATCCAATGCAGGTAAACTCTACTTTCTTATTAAAACAAGTATTAATAAGGGCTTCCGTAGCGGCTGGTAAAGCTAGTAAAAAATAAATAATCACTTAAACTAGCATAGCAATGCGAAAACGACATAATACATTTTGCGTATTATGACTAAAAACATTATCATCTTATATTTGTTTCAATATATCTAATTCTGATAAAACTAATATCGCAATGAAGGATATATACAATATATTACCAATATTATTAGTACTACCATTAAAGTTAATAAAACAAGTAAAGTTATCAATAAAGACACCCAAAAAAGCAAACTGTAAAGATATTGATAATTCTTTAGTTACATTATAACAAATGCTATATTGACTCGAATATTGGCATGTAAATAGAAAAATGTTTTTATTACTCTTCTTTAATTCATAGTAGTCAAATTTAAATATTACTAGCTGATACCCGCGACTTCGTCTACGTCGTTTATTATCTCATTTGTTTTGTTATATGTCAAATGGATTAGGCAGCGTTTTCGACGAAAGCTCACTCGCAGGTGGTTTGATTTTTTCCGACACTTCCAACAATTATCTTACATTTCAACCAATTTACAAAAAATCTTGACAAATAGATGCTGCTGTAGTTGATAAGCGATATTCTCCCACAGTTGAATTCTGCACATGTTTATAATTCTTAAAAACAATATGCAACAATACATATGTTTCGATGTTATTATTGAATTAAATAAAAAGTAATATTGTTACACAATAAGGAAAAAAAAGTTAACAGTGACAACACTGAATGACGGGCGGCGGTCGAGAGGCCGGGAGTGCCGGGACTACAAGACCATGGGGTCGAGAGGTCGTGCGCGCAGACGCGCCCCGCCCCCCTAATTGCCGCGCCCCACGCAAATAAATAATTTTTATCCACCGCGTCGAGATCACGCTCCTTCTTGACCTTAAATTATCGTACGTAGAGATGTTTTTTGTGAATTTTAAACGATTTCCCAATGAGGTTGAATTCCGCATGTACGCTGAAAATTAAGCGATCTGAGATTATTCCGCCAAGATAAAATCAGTACGACGAATTCTTAATAATAACTTTCACATTCGATTCTGGGGAAGAAATAATTTTAAAAAGGCCTTAATATTGAAACCCATGTTATATAAATTACATGTATACATTTGTTTGTACTATTTCTATATCTATAAGTCGGTGCCTGCATTCACGGTACCTAAACGATGTACTTACAAGTTAGCGATCTCAAATGTACTAACATACACACATCATCACATATATGGATATAACTACATATATACAGACTGTACTTTTTACACCACACTATCGCTGTTATTACAAAAGAGTTAAATACTTGCTTTAAAAAGGTTTCGAATTAAAGGCACCGCGGTCGCTGAATGTTCGCCTTCTTGCTCTTTTGTCTCGCTTTGGTAACGTTAGGTTAGACTTGCGAAAACGGATAACGCGAACTTGCCTCGGACGAGCGCGGTGCATTTAATTCGAAACCTTTTTTAAAGCAAGTATTCAACACGTATTTAACTTTTTGTAATAACACCGTATAGATTTTAGGGTTTGACCTTGACCATCTCATGTTAAATGACTATTTGGTATAAGATGGTAAGTACGCTAAGTCTAAAGGGGACTGGATCTTAAGTGCAGTTGTTAGAACACACCAACAGGTGTCTGGCGACAGATTTTCAACTTGAGGGCTAGCCTGGCGAACTTGCAAAAAACTATGGTTCCATCACGATGTTTTCCTTCATCGAAAGTTCCGAATTAGCACCTAAACCTAGCAGGTTTCGAACCTACGCCCATCAACACAGTGTCCGAACACGCTATCAACTAAGGCATCATCGTTCCAAATTGTATTAAAAATCTTATTTGCATTAATTACAAATATAACACATACATGTCTTAAATTGCAATAACCGTATTTCTTTTATTCTGCGTAACATAAAAGAAAATATACCTCCGTTTCGAAGCCAAAGTATTTTAGACACACGGTTTGAATTTTTAATTATGTTTGACCCACTAACTCATTCATTGTTGATATACATACAAATGTAATTGAAAATTGTATAATACACTAAACTTAAAGACATGCTCCGAACTGCAAAGCCAGGAATATAGTGATAAGTGTTTGATAATATATTCTCATTTTCAGTTTTTTTAACGCTTTTATAGCTATATCTGTTCCATAACGTCCTTGACTTGTTTAACAGAACCTTTACATAGTATAGAATGAAGTCGCTTCCGCTGTCTGTTCCCTTAGATCTTTTAAACTATTCAACGGATTTTAATACAGTTTTCAGCAACAGATAGTGATTCAAAAAGAAGGTTTATATGTATAATAGATACGTATAGTACAGAAAAGCCGAAAAATTCAAAGATTTGTAATGTGATGTCGTAACAAACATATTTTTATGCGCTTAAATCGCAATCGCTGGCTAAACCTTACGAGATAGATCGGATTAATGTACTACGGAATTGTATATCTTAAAAAGATTGATAAAAAAGTTATGGTAAAAAGGCGATGGTATATATTTATCTCTAAAGGATAATCCACAGTAACCATCTTTATCTTTTTACAAAAGTAATTGTGTTATTTACCAAACTATTTTATTTATCCAATTACTAGCGGGCCCGGCAGACGTTGTCCCGCCCTGATTATAAAAAAATCCTTGACAAATTATATACCAAAACGTTCCTCATGAATCACTTTATCCACTGGTAAAAACCGCTTGAAAATCCATTCAGTAGTTTTTGAGTTTATCGCGAACAGACAGACAGACAGACGCGGTAGGAGACTTTGTTTTATACTATGTAATGAAATACATTACATACGTTGTACATGTCATGTAGATCAAAACAGTATTTCATTAAAATGGATATCTACATTGCACCCGTGAGAAGCTGGGGTGGGTCGCTAGTGATATATAAATAAAAGATAAGCAAACACAAATCAAATGCTAGCAAGAGACATTGAAGAGAGTGAAATTACTGAACGAATATATATATTGTGGTTTCATTCTCGAAAACTCAGCTAATATACAGTTCGAACACGACGTGACTTCTGAATGCGTTACATGCAAGTAGTAGTATTCAAGGTCAAAATTATAAAAGTATCAAATAAACATGCTTATAAGTATGTAGAGATAACTGTAGTAGATGAATCTTAGAAATTGGTGGTATAGTTTTCGTTTTTGAGAAAATGACACTGATACAAACAATCTGTGTTGCTGAAAACATAGATAAGCGCTTTTTTTAATTTGATTAAAAAGCCCTCATTGTAATGGTCCATAGAATTAGATATAACAAGTACACGGGGCCTTATGGTGTGGCCACACGCACAGTACATTACGCAACGCCATCCATGTGTTTGACACTTGAAGCGCTAAAAAGAGCCAACTATTGATGTTTAAGTTTATATTTCAGAAATAAACTTTTTGAGACATTTAACTTGCATAGTAGTATTTAAACAAATATTCCAGTAAAACCGATCTACCTCTAATTATATCGTTCCACCTACATTACAATTGAATTTATAAAACTGAATATTTGCAAAGAATTTTCAGTTCCGATTATCAATTATATATCACCTCTCATGATATGCGACCAACAAGCGACATATAAAGTGCCTGTAACCAATTCTACACCTATTTACGATTATGTATTTGTCACAGTCGAAACCGTGACTATGAGCATTGCTACACTAAGAAGGCGTTCCACTGACCTCAAGAATTTTACTTTCAATCTACTCGTCACATCTCGGCAAAAATACAAAAAGAGTCACAAGAGCTTATAGTTTTGGTCTTTTATGTGTTTGTACTCTCAGATTTTCGATCATCCAGCATTGTCTTTCTTTTGTTTTTGGGCTTATAAGAACTTTATTTTCACGTGGAATTTTAATCATCACTTGCAACAGTAAGTATAGATATATTTATCAGATTTGGACGTTTCTGCCGATATTCATGTTTATAATAGTCTAAAAAACACTAAACCGATTTGAGAAAGAAATCTCACGTATACACAGTTACATAGCCAGCGAGTAACGTGAACTGTATTTCATCTTCGAACTCTACATTCACGCAAGCAAAACTGCGAGCAAGAACTAGTATATAATATAGTTCAGTTACATGTAATTTCTTAGATAGAGTCTCTATTATTTATCCCATTCTCTGAAACGACTAAAGTGATTTTGAAGAGACAAGCAAGTTCAAATCAAATCAAAAATATTTAATTTAGGTCCTAAGAAGGCACTTATGAACGTTAAAACTACCATCGGTTTGGAAAACAACTCAGTCATCGAGAAGAAGCGGCAAGTAACTCGATCTGGTTTATCTTTTTAATATATATAGTACTTACACGTCACAATCAATCAAAAATCACGAGGAGTTAATTCCAGACATCACCATCGTTCACATATTGATTCACTCTCTAATTGACACCAAAACCCGTTTGAAATGGCGCTTAGACTCACAATCCGGTAGATCGGTAATATGTTTTGAGACTTTGTTGTAAAACACACCATACCCTAAAAAGCTGTTACTGGCTTTACTGAGACTGAAATATGGGACGACAAGTTTGACACAGGTTTCTAATGTTTAGTTCATGCCGGTATTTTACGAAACTAGAGGACTTCTCAGAGTTTTATCGAGTTTACATATTATCACGTTCTTCCGTAGGGGCTAAGCAGTGATAATAAAGTTAAAAGAGTTGAAACAATATCGATGAAATGGTTATAGGATTAAGTGGTAACGACAAAATTACAGTTCAAAGAAAACAATACACATTCACAATGAATCCAGATGAAACACTTGGGGTTATTTTACACTAGTCTATCTATTCTCAGACAAAGTTTATGTGCAGTCTTCTTTCAATAATTCTAACTTTGTTTTTGTTTTATTGTTATATATATTTGTAGCTATTATTTCTCTTTGTTTATATTTCTATGTCTGGAAATAAAGTTCTGAGTTTTTGCCTAAGATGGATCTTTAAATTTATCACGGTCGTCCTTTACAACAGAGATTTTCCAGGAATATGGCACTCAGCAGTTTTACTTTTTATAAAATCGATATTTTTTTTTATTTTGGTTCTAATACATTATAATTATAGCAGATTTATAAAACCAACGTTATAATCATTACTAATTAATATATTAAACACCACTAAGGTGGAGTGTGTCACTAATTTTAGAATAATATATTAGCTTCTTTAATAACAAACTCTTTTTAGGATCTCTTCGATTAATTCCTTCAGTCTTTACACGATCTATTATACAAAGACGAGAACTTTAAGCGACTTCTCTTAACTAATTACATCGATTGATATATTATGATCTATTGGCTAATGGCTAATGGCTCTACATTTTGCCTCTGGGCTATATGTCATCCGAAAACCATTATTATAATATTTACGATAATTCTAAATTGCCATTTTTAGTCAAACTGGTCAGAACCAGTAACAATACTATATAAAATGATATTAGTTTTGTTTCGTTCAATAATTTATAGCTATCGACTTATTTATGAATAGAATGTGGGCGATAGCCGATAGCCGTTGGATATTGTAGATAAAAAATGAAAAAACCGTTGAACAAATAATTCAATATAGGTGGAGAATTAACGGAAACTATGAGCTAAATAGATAATGTTGATTTAATTTAATATATTTAGTTTTGTATTTTAAAACAAAGTGACGGCAATTTATTTCATAACAAATACAGTTGAATTGTAGGATGGATTAATAAAAATGTGAACGATGGTGTTGTTTGGAAACGAGAGGTTCATGGACGGATGGATTTCCACAAAGTAGGGGATTTCTTCAATCAAAAATCAAACCAACTTCTTCAGTCAAACATAAAAACCATGCGAGCCCACAACGTATTGGCAATTTCAAACTACAAGAAATCTACAGTTCTAAATTTTCTCTTTTAGTTGGTACTACGACATTTCTCAGGTTCGGAAACGATATTTTCCTTCACCGTCAGCCGATAGTGTTATCAATTTAAAATGTACGCGATTTCCTAAAAATTCGTTGGTACATACCGAGATTCGAACCTGTAGGCATCAGATTGATATTTCAAAGATCAAATGTCGCGGTGGATCGTGTAAATAGAAAGCTATATAGAAGTATGGATATGAAGATAATTGTTACGTCTACTCTCATACAGACCTAAACGTCTTTCTACGTATAAAAGTTGTTCCATTGTAAAGTATGCACTAAATCGTAGGGATCTTGCGAAGAGCAAAGCACACATAGTGATTATAACAGGTTGAAGTGATGCGTTGTTCGTGCAGCCGCGGCCGACCGATCTCTGTCCTGTAAATCTTGGATGCACATTTCTCAGCCACCTCTCAGCTCGTTTCGGGTAATAATGCCCGCAATTTTACCATTCCGCCTTTTGTTGTGTGTTGCTCTGTTGATGCGTCGGCCGTGTAGCGTTGACAAAATAAATATTAATAATATAAATAATAATAATAAATATTAGCAAATATCATCAATTTTATTTGCAACATTAAAGTAATATAGTCATTTGAGAAACGTTTTACATCGATTGTTTATTTCAAAAAGGGAAATTATAAAATTAGTATATTCGATTACGCCACTCTCCCTAATACTTGACTTGTTTCGCTATAAAAGGAGCGGAGCGACCGCCGCTGAGGTCGTAGTTCAGTAACACTGTTAAGGCCTTGCTAGGCCAATAGCGTGATCACTTCAAAAATAATAGTTTAAAAAAACTAAAAAAACACGCTTTCATAAAAAATCCAACTAAAAAACAGAAAATAAAATTTAATAAATTTGGATTAAGAATAGTGTAAATTAGAAATAAATATATATTTTTGTAAAAAGTGACAAAAAAATGATAAAAATACTGATATCTGGAGGTGCTGATATTAACAGTGACGCATCGCATGTTTTTATGAAAGCGTGTTTTTTTCGTTTTTTTAAACTATTATTTATTTTTCATTTTTTAGTTAAACTTTTTTAACTTTTTTTTCGGATTATTGCATTGTCATCGACCTTTGACAGGTGTGCAAAGTTTGAATTAAATCTGATCGTTCAAAGTAGGACAAAATCGAGCTCAAAGGGGTCGGTTACATACATACATACAGGTGAAGCTAATAAAAGCGTGATAAAAAAAGCCCGCTCAGGTAATTAGTCTGGTCAAGCTGTTAAGGCCTTGCTAGGCCGATAGCGTAGTAAGTTCGAAAAGTCAGTCTTGGCTCCAGCGTAGCGCGTTACACTTGTATTCGGCTAGTAGCTAATCCTAGACTCTAGATAATTAATTTGTGCAAACTAGATTATTATTATTTGTAACTAAATTAATTACCGTTACCTACTGTTCTAAATAGTCGGAAATAATAATACTAGATTATTAAAGATCTGTTATATCGCCATCTTGGCATCCTTTTAATTTATTGTGCACCGACCCAACTTGCTACATATATATGAATATTTTAGATACTTTCACTGCTCTAAAACTAAAACAGAAATGTGTTATGAATTATAATGAACGCGCTGACGGCGTTCGCGATGTGTCTGGGTCCGAACGGGCCCGGGCGCAGACGATTTCTCACGGTGCAATAATCGCTTGCCTACACTTACCCTTAATTTCACCCAGCCCTGCTACAAGTTCCGACAGTGATCCTTACCGAGAATTCACGAATTTCAATCACGAATACACTTGCAAATCTATCTACATTTATCTTAGTAAAATTAATTATATTTTTAATCTATGTAGGTATCATCGCGGACTTTCCTGAAGGCATTTTTAATGTGTAAAAATTCTTTAGTACATTATTTTTATACTTCTCATACAGTTAGCGTGTAAAAAGCAACCTTATTTTATAATACTTATTATCCATATGGATTAAAAATATCTTGATAATATGATTATTAATTAATTTGAAGTTGATTACTAAGACGTAGAAAACTTTCTCCTATTGTAAGCTCAAAGTCTAATACTAGACCGCATCAAACAGACTTATGTTTACCGAACTAGCTGTGCCCGCGACTCCGCCCGCGTGGAACCTAATGCAAAAAAACAGTGACTAATAAATAACATTATCTGAATATATTAAGTCCATTTACTTATGTACTTTACTATCGTACTTAAGTCGCGTGGTCAATAAAATTACAATAACTTTTGATAGAGCAAACCAATTTTAATAAAACAAAAGACTAAATTGTCTGTAAATGTAAATTGTCAAGTAATCTTGAGGCCATGTTTTATGATTGTTATAATGTTAAATCTAGAACGCAGTACTTTAGCAGTGATGTGTGTCCAAACTCGGGAGCGGCTCAAGCCTAGGTCCGTTCCCTCGGCGTGGAGCCCTTGAGTTGCTGCTCGCGCGATACAGTGACACAAAATCTTACATCACTGCGACAACATTACGCATGTCACCTCCACACACGTGCACGCATACACGCTTACACATGCAAGTGGAAGAGTTTTATTTTATTTCCCTTATCAAACTCAAAGAGTTTAGAAAATTATCCGATACGACATATATAGGAGTCGTTGAGGTATGTATCTTTGGTACACATATATGTTTCAACAACTCATATATGTATGAATAGTTAGCTTAGCTTAGGTTAGCTCAGATAGGTCGCGAATTGTGGCCTCCTTCTGCGAGGAGGTCGTCTCGCAGAAGGAGGCGGTGGACAGGGTCCGTGAGCAAGACCCTCAAAGTGGCCGTCTCCGCCAACGGAGGACGGGCAGGAGGAGGCGTCAGTTTGACCGCCTCCTCCCACCGTAACCGGACCAGGGAAGATGGGTCGGCGGGTCCATTTTCCCATTGCACAGGTCCGGCGGACGGAGGAGATGGCCGGTGTGTACACGGCTGTCTCCTAACAAGACGGGGCCCGGCGGCGGCGCTTTTGCTGCTGGGCCAACCGCTGGGGCGGCACGATGAAGTCTACAGAGATCTCGTGTCGCCCCAACTATAGCGGAAGACGTACACCGTGGGGTTTTAGTCCGTGCGAGTCGGACATAACTCACCCTCTCCCCCGAGAGGATGGTGTATCCATAAGGGATTTCTCCACGCTCAAAAAAAAAGATAGGTCGCGAATTGCATGTATCAGGCAACAGCCCAAGCCGAGGTGTGCCGTGCACCCTTGAGCTAGTTGTCAAATAAAATCGGTTAAGTGCCTTAGGCGCTCGCCTTAGTAGTCCGGTGAAGCTGTTAAGACCTTGCTAGGTAACTAGCGTACTCAGTTCGAAATAAAAAATGTGTGTCCAAACAAACCGACAGGCAGACATTTCTAAAAAAATGCATTTTATTACTTATTCCTAGACACCTGCAACAATTTCTTTAACAAAAATCTAAAAAGTAATGACACTATTATCTATCTTCTATATCTATACATATAATAAGAATGTAAATTTAACGTGTCTGTATTTTTTCGATTTTCGTGAAAAAAATTACTACGAAAATAAAATTACATTTCAATCATTTTTAGAAATGTCTGTCTGTTTATATGAACACGCATCACTGCTAAAGTACTAGATTCACAATAACACCTCAGTAACTTAGTTTTTGTTTGATTCAAAACGGTCCACTCTATCATAAGTTATTGTAATTTTAATGACGGCTCAAGCAAAGTACAAGAGAAGAGTAGCAATCTTTAACTAATTTGGTTGAACGCGCTAATCTCAAGAACTACTGGCCCGATTTGAAAAGTTCTATCAGTGTTATATAGATCGAGTGTGTTATCGAGGAAGGCTATACGCTACATATGATCACACTAAGACCAGTCGGAGCAAAATACCAATGAAGAATGTATCAAAATCGGGTTTTTTTCCTTTTAGAGCTTCCGCTGTGTGTTAGCGTTAGCCCAAAGTAACTATTCCACGCGTACGAAGTCGCGAGCAGAAACTAATATTACATATATTTAGGATTTAGTAAAAGAGTAACATAATTTTAATACTAGAAATAACAACAAATCGGTAATTCTATGTTTCAGCGCACTAAGACCAATAACAGTTTTTTAGGTACCTAATAGTGTTAGGTTTTATAACAAAATCCCAAAGTATATTACCGATTTGCCGGATGGTGAGCTCAAGTACCATGCTAAGCGGGTCTTAATGCATAAAGGCTAAAAGGCTATTGTAGGGTAAATCAATATGTGAACTTCTGGAAATGACTCTTCTCTTGGTGCATCCACCAAACTTGAATGTATCTCTCTTGTTAATCTTTATGTCTATAAAATATGTTCTGTATAATGAAAAGATAAACAATATCGAGTTTCTTGCCGGTTCTTCTCGATGACTGGATCGTTTTCCGAACCGGTGGTAGTTTCGACGTTCATTAGTGCCTTCTCAGAGCCTAAATTGAATAAAGATTTTTTTGATTTTGAATACTCAATAAAGAAATGTTTTAGGTACAACTTTAATAAAACTGCGTGTTCGATATAATGTTTACGTGGTGATTTTAAAAACGTGTAATTGATTCGATACATACTTCGTAGACTCACGAGACCACTTTCCTTTTTTTTCACCCAAAGCGCATGAAAGTCGTTGAAAGTTCGTATTTAATTTTAATGTATAAAAAACTTGTCATTTCATATTTCTCAATGAATCTGGTTCAATCCATACGTGATGGATACAGTTCAGGAAAGTTACAATTACATTTCTAATTTTCAGATTACATTCTCATATTGAAAAAAAAAAAATTAATTAGAGGTTAGTAATTATTTTAACAAGTAACAACACATTATTCCTATGCAATAGATAACAAATTATTGAAGACTAGCTTTTATCCGCGGTTTCGGTCGTATTTATGTAGATCTGACCTATTTCTCGGAAACAGTACATTTGCTAGACTATATGTATGTCAGAGCATAAAGATAGAGCCTGTAGAGCCGAGAGCACACGGATGGCATTGTCCTCCATTTGTATGTATTTTCACAACACGACCGACACTATGAAATGAAACTACGACTTCTTCGATTCTTCTTTTAATGATTTTACAATAATCTCAGAGACAACGCTCGCAGAGACAATAATTATCACTTAGCGACAATAACGATAGATCTCACGATCTCAAAAACAATAATGAATAAGGAATGAATCTTGCACAACCTCTTACAAGCACTTATAAAGGAATCGCCTTCCTTCACCTACCGATAACCCAAGTGAAGGAAGTCTTAGTTTAACGAAGTACTTTAATCTACGAGTTTGTACATAGTTACACTTTATGTTCGCTAATAATTCTAATTCTAAATAAATAACAATTTTAACCTCATACATTGAATAATTACGTTATCATTAATTATCTACAAATAATTCACCATTGTAACAACCGAAGTACTAAATCCTTATTTGCTATAAAACTCATTTTACATCCACAATTATTCTAGTAATTACACAGTAATACTAATAACATAGTACAATGCTTTTACGTTTTTATTACATTGTTATTCATTTTAAATAGCAACTTTAGTATTCTATCTCGACTGCACATAGACTGTATTTCCGGTTTTAATAAATAACAAAAGGTTCCAAATGTTACTTAAATCTAGAATACTTCTATTACAATTTCACTAATTTAGGTCTGCTTTAAATCAAGAATCAAATCAAGTTAGAAATATTATCGTACGACTCACATTTTCTTAAGATGTTGTCACGCGCCGAGTGTGGCGTGACACCGGTTTATTTAGCGACTTCTATCAGTGCTTATGCGAATAAACATGTGGAATTCTTAGAAGTTATGAACAGTTTAATCTAATCTAAATTACTCAATAATTTAGAAGAAATCACATTAACAATAATTAAATAGAAGAACATTAACAATACCTTGCCAGTATTGATTAACATAGAAAATAATAGATGGCGCTGTTAACAAACACCTGTGATAATTCGAATCTTCGGAATGCTCCGACTGCTGGATGCTTCCACTATGACATGTATCTATGTCATTTTCTGTACTCTCTGTCTCTGTCCGTGTATGCAAAATTTAATTATGATTAGTATATTAGTTGAGACGTAAAAGCGTGAAAAACAAACGAACAGATTCACATTCTCAATTATAATATCTGGTAGGATATCATTATTTTGTTGTTATTCATTCGTTGTCCACTATTTTTATATGACCATAGTTGGTAGATGTTATCAATAGGTGTAAACAAGCAAACATTATGCAAAAACCAAAGAGAGACCACTTCGCGTTACACTCAAACCCACGATACGAATCAGGAATATTCCATATCATGTCATCGCAATACAAAACGAAATAGTACATTACTCAATTGTAGAATTTTTCCTTGTGGACTGTATTTTGCTTTTAATAAAATATACTTTCTGATGTACCTATTAGAGTATAATAATTTATTTAGACAAATACAGTTACGAGGAAAACCGCGGGAAGTCGCTAGTTAAATACAACAATTACTTCCATCTACAGTGTCTTGGAGCTGAAATGTTAAAAAAATCTCTATATATAATTAAGTATATTTTACTCGTGGGCTCGGCGGATGCTGTCTCGCTCTGATAATATAAAAATCTTGACAAATTATATACCTAAACCTTCCTCATCACTTACTTTATCTACTGGTGAAAACCGCATAAAAATCCAATCAGTGGTTTTTGTGTTTATCGTGACAGATAAACAGATGTGGCAGAGGACTTAGTTTTATAATATGTAGTAATTTCCAACTAGTTACTACATTAAAATAAGAGAGGAAACAAATACGTTATTGCCTCTCACTATATCAAAGACAACGATGTGCAAGTGTTATATCGTAAAAAAACGCTTAGTACAAAATAGGTGAGCGGTGAGCGTTAGTGGCTGCAACACAGTTATTAACTACAGCAGTCACTAGCGTTCATGTAATTATAATTATCTTTTGAAAACCAGCATAATGTTTCGTAATGAAAACTAACATAATCTATACTAATATCTATCTTCTATACTATAATAAAACTGTAGCAAGGTCAAATCTGTACATTAAATATTTTTTGAAAATTTTTATCGGGGTAGACTTTGTTATCGATATAGAAGCCAAAAATAATCTTTTTACAATTTTTGTCTGTCTGTCTGTCTGTCTGTCTGTCTGTCTGTCTGTCTGTCCCTGTGAACACGCATCACTCTGAAAGTACTGAATCGATTTTGACGAAACTTGGCACAGTGATAACTAATATTACGAGATTACATCTAGGATACTTTTTATCTCATAAAACGCAAGGGATTCTCCAGGATCTGCCTGTTTGTCTGTCCCTTTGAACACGTACCACTCTGAAAGTACTGAACCAATTTTGACGAAATTTGGCATAGTGATAACTAATGTTACAAGGTTACATCTAGAATACTTTTTATCTCATAAAACGCAAGGGATTCTCCAGGATAACGGACGAAAGTCAAAAATTTGTAGTTAATGAATTTATAATAAAACTGTAGCAAGGTCAAATCTGTACATTAAATATTTTTTGAAAATTTTTATCGGGGTAGACTTTGTTATCGATATAGAAGCCAAAAATAATCTTTTTACAATTTTTGTCTGTCTGTCTGTCTGTCTGTCTGTCTGTCTGTCTGTCTGTCCCTGTGAACACGCATCACTCTGAAAGTACTGAACCGATTTTGACGAAACTTGGCACAGTGATAACTAATATTACGAGATTACATCTAGGATACTTTTTATCTCATAAAACGCAAGGGATTCTCCAGGATCTGCCTGTTTGTCTGTCCCTTTGAACACGTACCACTCTGAAAGTACTGAACCAATTTTGACGAAATTTGGCATAGTGATAACTAATGTTACAAGGTTACATCTAGAATACTTTTTATCTCATAAAACGCAAGGGATTCTCCAGGATAACGGACG
Source organism: Antheraea yamamai (assembly GCA_036509395.1). Taxonomy (NCBI): domain Eukaryota; kingdom Metazoa; phylum Arthropoda; class Insecta; order Lepidoptera; family Saturniidae; genus Antheraea; species Antheraea yamamai. The sequence goes on from AP028433.1 coordinate 4,119,087, forward strand.
AAAGTCAAAAATTTGTAGTTAATGAATTTTTTGACGGATTTTGGTAAATTTTCATTGTGCTATATATAGCAGACAGATTAGCTAAAAAGATAAGCTATATTTCCCTAAGCTACTTTAAAAAAATACAAAAAAAAAAGATCACCGGGATTCGAACCGTCGGCTCCGGCGGACCACATAATGTCAAGTACGTTATAACTGAGCTACGGCTGTATGACATTTCTATGCGTAATTATCAACCACATAAAATATGTGTAAACGAAACTGTCACTTATATGTTACATTTATTTGATTGTATAAAAAATGTTTGCTAAACAAAGGTGACAAGATTTTTTCCTAAAACATAAACCTAGATAATAGTTACATTGCATTGTAGAAGATGAATCTCAACTAGAGTTCTATCAGTACGTGTGTTGTTTCGATATTTGATAAAATTAGTTTTCTAAATGTTGTTGAGTCTTGAAGTAGTTGGGTTCAGGTTTGTGAATCTAAGATTAAAATAAATCAGTTGAGGTGTATGCAGTTATTTTTTTTTTCTCGAACTGACCACGCTATTGACCTAGCAAGGTCTTAACAGCTTCACCGGACTACTGTTTGCAGTTACTATGTTGTATTTATACTAATATTATAATGAGTGGTAAAGTTTTGTTTTCGAGGAATGCTTGGTACCTACTACTGGTCCGATTTCAAAAATTTTTTCACTGTTAGAAAGGTATATTGTCCCAAGTTCAGTATCTCATTAAAAAAGGTGGTTTGTATGTCAAAAGTAAAATAAATGTGACCAAATTAAAATTGAATGCAGATTTCACGTATACTTTACAAATTCTTATAAAACATACAACTAAAACAAAATGGAAATTTAATGTAGATAAAGTTCAACTTTTACAGTATGTTACGTGATGAAGTTACAAGGGGTACTGGGAAGACATTTATCGGCAATATATGTAAGTTAGTTTTGATCTTCACTTTGATGACACTACTTTAGGTAATGCTACGAACAGATTCTACGCTTATTTTAAAAGATTTCTCACATACCAACTGGGTATATGTTTGAGTGAGTCCCTGCATAGTTTGGATTCACGATTGGAAGTGCTGGATAACGCTGCAATAGGGTTTTAGGTTTTTTAAGATTATTTGCGTTTAAAAATACAATTGAAACCGGTAATAACCGATTTAGTGCAGACGAAGTTGCATGGGTCAGCTAGTATAATATAAAGCTGAAGAGTTAGATAGTTTATTTGTTTGTATGGTTGTGTTATGTAGGTAGTTAAATATAACATAGTTTGTGAGGTATTTTTGTAAAATAAAACAGTTGTCTTTAGAATCACAATGAATGATGTTTTATTAATCTCTTATAATACATAACATGGTGTCAGGTGTAATTTAGTGAAATTTGTGGCGACTATAGTTATAAAATTACGTGACAGTTAACATTGTTAACAAAATATAATGTCTAAAAGTGATAAAACTGGAACAGCACAAATAATGTACAGCAGCATTGAACAACCGCCGCCGATGTCGGAACTCGGTAACATTGCCGACAGCTGGCGTGATTGGAAAAGGATGTTTGATTGGTACTTAATAGCATCAGGGCGTGAATTGGCTTCTGGACGAGAAAAATGTGCAATTTTTTTACACACAATAGGAAGGTGCGGCCGTGATATATACGATGAGTTGGATTTTAAAAGTAACGAATTAAATGATTACGAAGTTATGTGCAAAAAATTCCAGGAGCGATGTGACCCGCAAAAGAATATTAATTTTGAACGTCACTTATTTTTCGAATGTTATCAAGACTCTGAGAAATTTGATAAATACCTGTCACAGTTGAAAGTGAAAAGTAAATCATGTAATTTCGGTGATCTACGTGATAGCTTAATTTTGACACAAATGATTCGAGGAATAAAAGATTCTCAGTTACGAGAAAGACTCTTACAAAAAAACGATCTAAAGTTAGAAGATGCAGTGTGTTGGTGTCGTGCGGCAGAAATTGCGAGTGAACAAGCTGTTGTAGTTGGCACGGCGGCGACGGCGACCTCAACCGGGGTGAATCCGCTCGCCGATATCGAGCCGGTAACCGGCGGAAACAATGAACGCGTACGTTTTGTTTCGCAGCGAATGAAGCCGGTACACAATGAGTTGTCACGAAAGCGTACTATAATAACGCGTCGTCGTTGCATTTATTGTAATTATGAACATGAAATTAATCGTTGTCCAGCATACAATATTGAATGTTTCAAATGTAACAAACGTGGACATTTTGCGAAGTGTTGTCGATCAGATAATTATGTAAGACAAATTTGTGAATTGCCAGATAATACTGAAAATGTGGAAGAACTGTCATTGAGTGGCATAGAAGTAAATTCAGTACAGGACAAGGGATGGTACGAGACTATAGTGGTGAATGGAGTGTCTATTCGGTTCAAATTGGACTGTGGTGCTGACGTAAGCGTGATGTCAATGGATAGTTACTTACAAGCAGGGTTTAGTAAACATGCGCTAAAAAATAATGTAACAATACTTAAAGAGGTTAGTAAAACTGTACTACCTGTAGTTGGCTATTTTTTAGGAAAATTGTCGTTTAATGATATAACAATAATTGAAAAGATTTATGTATTAAATTTGAGTTGTCATAATTTATTATCTAGAGAAGCCTGTGTTAATTTAAGATTAATAATGAGGTTGAATGAATTATGTTACGATACAAATAATTTATTATCTAAATACAGTTCAGTATTTGAGGGTATTGGTTGTTTACCTGGAAAGCATAGACTTATTATAGACGAATCAGTTCCTCCAGTTGTAAGAAGTGCGCGTAAAATTCCAATAAAGCTTAGACCTAGATTACAAGAGGAACTGAGTCGTCTCATGAAACTTAATATTATAACTCCTATTGAGGAGCCGACAGATTGGGTATCTAATATTGTTCTTGTTGAAAAATCAGATGGTAGACTGCGACTATGTCTTGACCCTCAACATTTAAATGCAGCAATAAAGCGCAGTCATTTTCAGTTACCTACCTTAGATGAAATAACGGCTAATTTATCTTCTGCGAAGTTCTTTTCAGTTCTAGATGCAAGTAAAGGGTTCTATATGGTTCAGTTAGATGACAAAAGCTCGAAGTTATGCACGTTTGCCACACCATTTGGGCGGTTCAGATTTTTAAGATTACCGTTTGGTATAGCCAGCGCATCCGAAGTTTTTCATAACATAATGTATAAATTGTTTTCAATGGAAGGTGTTGAGGTATATATCGACGATCTCCTAGTGCATGGAAGAACAAAAGAAGAACATGATAACAGGTTGAAAGAGGTATTGCAACGTGCCACAGAGTATGGCGTCAGATTTAATAGAGATAAATGTACTATAGGCGCTAATGAGGTAAAATTTCTTGGACATATTTTTAATAATAAGGGGATACGTCCGGATCTTGAACGAATACAGGTAATTAATGATATTCCCGAACCTAAAACGAAAAAGGAGTTAGAGAGGTTCTTAGGTATGTCCAATTATATTTCTAGATTTATTCCTAACTATGCACATGTATCAGAGCCTTTAAGAGCGTTGTTAAAAAGAAATGCAACATTTCAGTGGTATAAGGCCCATGAGATTGCTTTTAAAAAAATTAAAAAATATATATCAGAGGCTCCGACTCTAAGGTACTACGATCCTAATCTACCGGTAACAGTTTCAGTAGATGCAAGCACTCGTGGGTTGGGAGCCTGTTTACTACAAGATGGTAGACCTGTCGCGTTCGCAGCACGAACGTTGACACCCGCCGAGTCGCGCTGGGCGCAGATTGAGAAAGAAATGTTGGCTATAGTCTTTGGATGCTCTAAATTTCATCAATATATTTATGGACATAAACAGGTAATTGTGGAATCAGATCACAAGCCTCTCGAAGCAATTATAAAGAAATCTTTAAATGACGTGCCTATAAGACTGCAACGCTTATTATTAAAAATTCAAAAATACTCTGTTGTAATAAAATATGTGCCTGGTAAATATATGTATGTAGCAGATACTTTATCGAGGGATGCGATTACAGATATCGAAGAAGAGGACAGAACAAATATATTAGAGCATATAGATAGTCATGTTAATTTGTGGTTAGAGAATTTAAGCGTTAGTAAAGAAAAGTTAGAAGAAATTAGGGTTGCCACTTTGCAGGACGGTGACTTGTGTCTAGCATTAAACTACTACAAGGATGGCTGGCCACATACAAAGAGTGTGGTCGATAGGAATGCAAAACAATATTGGGATATAAGACATGAGCTACATTCTGTCAACGGCGTGCCATTTCGCAACGATAAGGTAATTATACCGAAAAGTCTCAGAAAAGAAATGTTAAACAGGATCCATGAAGGTCACCTAGGAATCGACAAGTGTAAGAGGAGAGCTCGAGATGTGATGTGGTGGCCAGGCATGCCGGGTGATATCGAGCGTGCTGTAGGTGCCTGTGAGACCTGTATCGAGAGACGAGTCGCACAACCGAGGGAGCCACTAATGTCTCGCGAACAGTCTGGAAGGCCTTGGGAATCCTTAGCCGCAGATATCTTTCAAATAAAAGATAAGTACTTTCTGTTAGTAGTTGATTATTTTTCGAAGTATGTAGAAGTAGTATCTCTCACTGACATGCGGAGTGTAAGCGTGATCACAAAATTAAAATCAATTTTTGCACGTCATGGGATCCCAAGAAATATTACTACTGATAATGCTAAACAGTTTGTTTCTGGAGAGTTTAAAGAGTTTGCTAGTCAGTGGGAATTTGAACACATAACTAGTTCACCATATTATCCTCGCTCAAATGGGTTGGCAGAACGTAACGTTCAAACGATTAAAAATCTATTAATTAAAGCACAGAATGATAGAACTGATCCTTACCTGGCATTATTGAACTATCGGAACTCCCCGATTTCAGGAGAAGAATATTCACCTGCTCAGCTTCTAATGTCACGAAGATTAAATACCAGATTACCGGTTAGTGAAAAATTACTTGAACCAAAAATTAGCTCTAAAGCTGATGTGTTAAAATCGCGACAGACAAAAAATCTGAATGTAAAAAAATATTACGATCGATGTACAAAACAGTTGAAACCACTAGAGAAAGCTGAACAGGTGCATATACGCGATGCAAATCGATGGGTACGCGCGACGGTTGAGGGAAAAGCAAAAGAGCCTCGTTCTTACTGGGTTCGGACTCAAAATGGTCTATACAGACGAAATAGACAACATATTCTTAAATCACCAAATAAAAAGAACTACGACTATCTGACTGAGCAACCAACGACCACAGAATCATCATCTGATCAGCCGGTTCGTTGTACTCGATCAGGTAGAATTGTACATACGCCAGATCGCTGGCATTACTAATTTTTAATATGTCTCAACCTGTGTAAAATTTCTATGTTTATGATATATGTCTATTTTATTTTTCTTATTTTTTATAATGTCATATTATAGTTACTACTTTATAAATACAGAGGGAATGAGAAGATAATAGTAAAAAAGAGCATCTTTGTTTTATATAAATATTTTTATAGATTTGGCTAGTTTACAAATGTATTGTTAAATCTCATAAGGAGAGAGATGTTATGTAGGTAGTTAAATATAACATAGTTTGTGAGGTATTTTTGTAAAATAAAACAGTTGTCTTTAGAATCACAATGAATGATGTTTTATTAATCTCTTATAATACATAACAGTTGAACGCGCTAATCTCAGGAACTATTAGTCCGATTTGATCCGAGAATAGGAGCGGAGCGCCAATGAAGAATGTTTCAAAATCGGGCATTTTTTTCCTTTTGAGAGATGCTTTCGCTGCGCGTTAGTGTACTACCAGAGTGGATGCTACAATCAAGCGTCGAACGTGGCGTCGCGTCCGGCGTTCCTTTCAAACATATGCATTAACTAGCTGTTACCCGCGGCTCCGCACGCGCTTTTTAAAAATGTATTAAAGAAATGTAAAATTGTGAGTGGGTGTTTACATTACAGAAACGTTTTTTCAAAAACATTTGTAACTACGATACGAACGCCATCTACTGTAACATGTAACGTGTACATTAGATATATGAATACTAATAGTATATCGAATGGGATGGGCTTTATCATCAGCAACATAACTGGAACTTCAACCTACTATATACCAAACTCAGTGCTCACTAACACTATATAAGAAAGTAATGAAAATTATAAGCTATACATTATCGAACAATATATCTTAAATCTTTTATTATATATATATAATATGCCCGTATTGTCGATATACTTAAGTTATTCTTATACGTTGTTATAATCACTGAGTTATGTAGAAGCAAACGCGGTAAATAAAACAATTTGGCCGCCAAATTGACCAAAAAGATGATATAATTCATATTACATACAAATCTATGACTTTCAATTATGTATATTTATTCTTGGAGTCCAGTAAGGCACACGTCTCACGCGGTTGTAACATATTTTTGATCAATTTCACACGGACGAATGCACAGGTAGCAGTTAATTACTGCATAGTGTACCAATTCAAATAAAAAAAGAATCATTAATCATCGGTTCACAATTGACGAAAATATCGATTAACATACATAAAAAAATACATACAACCGAACATAGTAGCCTAGTCCTTTTTCGAAGTCGGTTAAAAAGAAAGTCAAAAACTACCATTTTCATGCCGTTTTCACCAGTAGATAGAATAATGATTCATGGGGAATGTTTAGGTATAATTTGTCAAGGTTTTCATTTTATTATCGGGGTGGGACAACGTCTTCCGAGCCCGTTAGTAATCTGCCCGTAAAAGCCCCGTGAAAGTCGGTCCAACCAATTAGGAGATAGTAGGATATTGCGGACGAAGTCTTGAGTAACAAAATAAAATAGCCTAAGTTACTTCTTATAAGGTGAGTTATCTGCCAGTGAAAGTCCCGTGAAAATCAGTTCAAGCAATACGGATATTCCACTGCGGCCGAAGGCGAATAAAAAACCTAAATGACTTTTTATGAGGTCTGCTATCTACCAGTGACTACCCCGTGAAAATCGGTCCAACCATTTTGGAAATAGCAATGCGGACAAAGCCGCGGACAAATAAAATAGAATATGTCAACCGCTATAATTTCGGTTATCTGGCAGTAAAAAGTAAAATTCCCGTTAAAATAGGTCCAGCCGTTCTGGAGATTACCCGGAACAAACAAACAAACAGACAAAATATAATAATCTAAAAATATAGACAAAGTATAAAAAAAATTTTTTGGTCATTTGCAGCCATATCTATTCATCAAAAAGTTGTTATTTAAATTGTACATACACAAACTTTATTTTTATAATACGTAATAGATAACAAATTTTGAATACGAAAACAAAATAAACTTTGAAAATGTTTGCGATAGAAACTTACCACGTTACCATGGCAACGTATATAACACTGACGCTAACGAAATCTCTCAAAAGGACCAAATTGTGCCCGATTTTGAAACATTTTTCATTGGTGCTCTGCTTCTATCAGTCTTCCTCGATAAATGAGCTATCTAAAACCGAAGAATTTTCTCAAATCGGACTGGTAGTTCCTGAGATCATAACGTTCAACCAAACAAACAAACAAACTCTTCAGCTTTATATATTAGTATAGATACGCGAGTATCCTGAGTGGCGCGCGAGCATCGTTCTTGGACGCTCAACGCGCCGCACGCGGTGACACCCTCGACGCTCGATTATAGCGTCCACTCTGAACGTACACTTAGCGTTAGTAATATATATGTTGCTATGGTAACACGGTAAATTTCTATCGCAAACATTTTCAAAGGTTATTTTGTGTTCCTACTCAAAAAGTTTAAGCTACGTTAGTTTTGATTGCAATTTTTTATTTGTTATCTATTACGTATTATAAAAATAAAGTTTTTGGTAGATGGATATGGTTACAAAAACAAAAAGATTTTTTTTAAATATTGTTGGTATTTTATATTTATATTATTATATTTTGTTTGTTTGTTCTGGGTTATGACTGAAACGGCTGGACCTATTTTAATGGGAATTTTACTGGCAGATAGCCGAAATTATAGCGGTTGACGTATTATATTTAATTGGTCGCAGCTTCGTCCGCATTGCTCTATCCAAAATGGTTGGACCGATTTTCACGGGGTGTTCACTGGTAAATAGCAGACCTCATACAAATAATTTAGGTTTTTTTTCTCCTCCCCGGGATATCAAATCCTACTGATTTCCGGCTTTCCTGGTAGATAACTCAATATAAGAAGTAACTTAGACTATTTTTTTTGTTAGCCACGACTTCGTAGTAGTGATGAACCTGTGAATTGGTCCCTGTGAAATTAATGAAAAATATGTTGTTTACTGTAAACAAACGCGTGAGACGTGAGCTGTACTGGACTCCAAGAGTAAATATACCTAATTGAAAGTCATATATTTAATTTGAATTATATTATCTTTTTGGTCAATTTGGCGGTCATTTTGTTTTATTTACCTACCGCGTTTGTGTCTACATAACTCAGTGATTATAGCAACGTATAACACAATTATATCGACAATATGGGAATATTACATCTATATAACGAAAGATTTAACACATATTATTCGATAATGTATAGTTTAACATTTTCTTTACTTTCTTATATAGTGTTAGTGAGCACTGAGGATGGTATATAGTAGGTTAAAGTTCCAGGTATGTTGCTGATGATAAATCCCATCCCATTCGATATACTATTCGTATTCACATATCTAATGTACACGTTACATGTTACAGTAGATGGCGTGCGTGTCGTAGTTACAAATGTTTTTGGAAAAGCATTTCTGTAATGTACACACGAACTAACAATTTTACATTTCTTTAATACATTTTAAAAAAAACGCGTGCGGAGCCGCGGGCTACTGCTAGTCTATACTAATATTATAAAGCTGGAGGGTTTGTTTGGTTGACCGCATTAATCTCAGAAACTACTGGTCCGATTTGAAAAATTATTTCGGTGTTACATAGTTCATTTATCGAGGAAGGCTATATATTATCACGCGAAGACCAATAGGAGCGGAGCACCAATGAAGATTGTTTCAAGATCGGGGTAAGCGTACGTGTTATGTAAAAATATTTTCACGTTTTACGTAAACGAAGTCGCGATTTACAGTTAGCGTTAGCCCAAAGCAACTCTTTCACGAGGATGAAGTCGCGGGCAGAAGCTACTCCTTTATATAATAATAATATAACTATAAACACAATGTTATTAGTTTGTATAAATAATAAATTACGAATACTTCACGAGTCCTTGACCTATTCTATTACAAATAGACGTCATTTTATTTCAGAAAGAAAAAAACAAATAACCTGACACGTGATCGTATGAACGATATGTGAAAAATGTTGTGGGAATTCTTATAAAAGCACCGACTCCAATAAACAGCCTAAACCTATCATTAGTTCGATCATTATCGACAAATCTTTATATTGGCCCACGAATATTTTTTGGAACGCCTACGATGTCTTAGAAATTAAATGTACGGTATAATTATCTAATACTCTTTAAGGGCTAACGATGGCGAAGATATTGTTCAGATTAGAAACATTACTAACGATTGGATATCTAATATTTTTCTTGCCAAAAGTTTAAAATACCTTAGTATTATTATTACGAAAAAATCTCTATTCACGAGGAAGGCATCTTTTTATTTCAAACTAACTGTGCCTGCGACTCCGTCCGCGTGGAACCTAATGTATGTTCATCTACTTTTCTCTCGTACTTAAGTCGCGTCGTCATTAAACTTACAATAACTTTTGATAGAGTGAACCGATTTTAATGAAACCAAGATTAAATGTTACTCGAGGATATGCTTTATGATTTGACTTGAGGTTTTATTGTGAACGCAGTACTTTAGCAGTGATGCGTGTTCATACAAACAGACAGACAAACACATTTCTACAAATTATTAAAATGTATTTTATACTTATTCCTAGACACCTGCAACAATTTTTTTCACGAAAATCGAAAAAGTACAGACACGTTGGATTTACATTTTTATTATATGTATAGATATATGTATGTAGACTGGTTGATTCTCGCGATTTCTTCTGCGTCGTTTATTATCTCTATTGTTTTGTTATATTTCACTAGCTGTTGCGCGCGGATGCGAAGCGTTTTTTGAAATGTATTAAAGAAATGTAAAATTGTAAATAGGTGTGGCAGAAATGCTTTTTCAAAAATATTGTAACTACGATACGCACGCCATCTACTGTAACATGTAACGTGTACATATGTGAATACTGATAGTATATCGAATGGGATGGGATTTATCATCAACAACATACCTGGAACCTTAACCTACTATATACCACCCTCAGTGCTCACTTCTTCTTCTTCTTATCCTTATCCTACCTAAGTAGGATCGGTACAACATGTTTGTCATGTTGTGGTGTATGTTTTGGCTGAATTTTTACGATCGGCCGTCTGCCTGACATCAACCCTCCTTGGGATTATTTTGTTGTAGCACTGTATTTATAATTATTATTATATAGTTACGAAGTCTGATGGGATCTTTTAGCCTATAGTTACGAAGTCTGATGGGATCTTTTAGCCTTACAATTTTTCTGTAGGCTTTAGCTTTGGTAGGCTATTTATAGTTTCTGCTTGAGCGGCACCACCGTTCAGGTTAAAAACGAAATTCTTCAAGATAATGGTTTGCTTCTTATATTGCCATTTTTATGTAACAGAAAACTTTAGACTATTCCCGAGGACTGCATTTTCGGTTTTTTTTTCAGGATTCGTGGTTTCAGAGTTTTCTCAGTGCTTCCAACTATGCATTATATTGTACCACTGTTTTCGTACAAACTTTTCAGGTTAATTACTCACTGATCTTTCTTACTTACTTAACTTCTTAATCACGACTACATTCAGAGCGGCCAAAAAGATTGACAGTAGTATATATTATTTTCCGACTGAATAACGCAACAGGACGCGTGAGATGCGTCGCCGTCACGGTGGGTTGCGTGTGCGCACGTTTTCGGTTGTCGTGCCGTACCACGCATCCCGACGCATTCCAACCCATTGAGGTGCACATTCCCATCATAGCGATATGCTCGTGATGCCCTCTTAATCGACATTGTCTTCTTATTTCACGATTCCTTTACAATCAATTTACGAGCAAAGAAAACATGAACCTATACATGAAATTAAAGTGTCCGTTCTATGACCAGGACATCACCGAAGCATCTGAAGCGATTTTAATAAAACTTTACTGCCAGATAAAGGAAATTACAGAGTATCATTTCAACTATAGTTTACTAGCTTTACCCGAGAGTGGTTCCTACGCTTTTTTCGGTACGCCTGATTAAAGCATATACAAAATTTAATGACAAACGGTTGAGTAATTGAAGCGTAACAAACAAACAGTTATTGGCATTTATAATGTAAGTTACGATTACAGTTCACCATAGGAACCAAACACTAGTACTACGAGCAACTATAGTACGTCTGAGGCCACTTATAAAATGTTACTTAACTAACTACTTTAATAGGTGGTAGAGCCATGCTGAAGCTATTACTGGTTTCAGCATGAATGGGTCGGCTCGCCCGGGGTAGTATCACCCTCTCGTAAAAAACCGACGCGAAGTAACAGTACTTGCATTATTGTGTTACGTTCGGCCAGTGAGAGCGCCGGAGGCCCATCTCCTCCTCCCTCTCCCTCTTCCCCCACTCCTCTCTCCCCCCAAACACAGGCTAGCAACGTACTTGCGACTCCCCTGGTGTTTTTAGTGTCTATGGACGGCGGTGATCACTTATCATCAGGTGACCAACCTGTTCGTTTGCCTCCTATGACATAAAAAAAAGCTTACATAAAATGTTTCACAGGCTCTGCCATTCTTAAAATGTCTATGCGGCTATTTATCTCATTCATTATGTAAAAAGAAAAAATGAAATGATACCATTGCAAGTGATTGTCAAATCGCTCCGTTTGTTGTGTGTTGTAATATTTGTCGTGCGCACAGCGTGAGTAATAACAATTATTAGTATTACGAATGCGAGAGCGTTAAATGATATACCACTTAAAAAAACCGTGAAATCTTACGAGACGAATGTGCGACGCGGCTGCTTTCCAATTTCTAAGTGAATGCGAGGAACGTCGTGTAAAAATGTATATCGTAAAGAACGTTATAAATATGTCGTTGTCAGTTATTTTCTCAAGACCTACTCTTATATTTCATGTACCTGTTTTACAGTGATATATATTATGTCTCGGTATCAGTACTACATATTATAAAACAAAGTCCTCTGCCACGTCTGTTTGTCTGTCACGATAAACTAAAAAACTACCGATCGACTTTTCATGCGGTTTTCACCGGTAGATAAAGTAATTCACAGGGAATGTTTAGGTATATAACTTGTCAAGGATTTGACTGTCCGATTGTAAAAATGATATGTGATGGCTTACTTGATAGCATGTTCGGATACTGCGTCGATGGGCGTAGGTTGGAATGGTAGCAAGTGGGTTAAAGCTTCAACCCACAGCAGGGCTCCTAAGTCAGCCTGGCTAGCTAGCCAATAAATTAATTAAGTAGACAGTAAAAAAGGTTGGTAGCCACCACCCTCAAGTTAAAGTCTGTCGCCAAGTACCCGTTGATGCGTTCCGGCAGCTGCACTTGAGAGTCAGCCTCTTCTAGGTTGAGCGTGTTTACCATTTTATTCTAGATCGTCATTTAACATCAGAAGAGTTTGTGGTCAAAGGCTTTTTTTTTTCGAACTGACTACGCTATTGACCTAGCAAGATCTTAACAGCTTCACCGGACTACTAAGGCGAGCGCTTAAGGCACTCAGCCGATTTTATTTTGACAACTAGCTCAAGGGTGCGCGGCACACCTCGGCTTGGGCTGTTGCCTGATACATGCAATTCGCGACCTATCTGAGCTAACCTAAGCTAAGCTAACTATTCATACATATATGAGTTGTTGAAACATTTATGTGTACCAAGTATACATACCTCAACAACTCTTATATATATGTGGTCAAACGCTAAATCTACATCGCATAAGGTTAATAATGTATGGCTAAACACAGAAATTCTTTAATAAACTTTTATCATTTCTTAGGTACTGCTTGCTTATCCATCTTAGGGCCTATTACATATTTCTTTCTAAATATTATTCAAAATTTATATTTTTGGGACGGCAATTTGTCTTTTTGTCCTAGATGGAAATTCATCTCTTTATTCGGGGCGACAAAAACGCTGTAGCTGGTATTTATATCGTTATTATTCAGTGTTAGTAATCGGCATCGTTTATTTAGCAGACGGCGCCTTTATATTTAAAACTAAAACCAAGCTTATATTATGATAATATTGGTAAATTAACAGCAGATGTACATACATATGTAAATCATATATGTGTAAACACTTAGACAGAGAACTGACAGTTCTGCTTATCACACAAAAGTCAGTCATGTGCAGCGGGACCTCTCGGCTTAACAATGGGGCTTATTACGGCTGCGTTACGAGGCCTGTTGATGAATGATATTTAATTCGAACCAAGACACAATATTCTTATCTTTATATATCAATTTCTTCTGTACGTGTGTATGTCACTGAACTCCTTCTAAACGGCTGGACCGATTTTGATGAAATTTTGTGTGCGTGTTCTAGTGGATCCGAGAATCGTTTAGATTCACAATTGGACTCGGTAGGTGGCGATGCGGTCGACTTTTAGGATTTTTTTTATTATCAAGGCAGGACTACGTCCGCCCGGCCCGCTAGTATTTAATATCAAAAATGCATTTTATGGATATTACTTTGGGACTTAAGATTTTTTATCATCATTATCTAATCTTTATCATTTCTAACGCCAACTTTGTTGATGATGAACATTTTATATGTTATTAGATCACTAAATATATGTTGTTTCGTCACATATTACTATTTTTATCCTTTAGAGCGTTGGACTACAATCTCATCAAATATTAAATGAAGATGTCACATATGATGGTAACATGCTAAGACTAGAGGAAAACTCGCTGTTTTATACACATATCGGAACACAAGTATATACTATTGACGACATATTTTCAATTCGAAATGGTAATCAGGTGTACATTAGAATACCTACCACCATACTATTGTTTTTACACAATATTTTCTTTCATAGAAAACTCGGATTCATTGTAGGTCGTCTACGGATCTAATTTACATACCGCAACTGAGATGTCATCGCTTCGAATTTGAAACTAAAGTATATCTCCACACGTAAGCGTAATTTAGGAACGGTCCTTCAATTCAAACGCTATTTGTTTATTAAAATAAATATAAATCATCGTACAAGATAACGAAATACAAACACAGGTGTCCGGAGTCTACAGTGAAACAAAAGCGTGAGAAACGCTCAAACAAAGGGATGCTTTGGTGGTTTTATTTGTTCACTTAGCACCTCACTGTTAGCCGGCACGAATACAAAATGTTCATCCTTCGACACTCCTTTTCATATTTACCGAATCGATTATATCACTACAAATATGATGTTAACATTATAAGATAACAAGAATATGGCCACCGTCGAACGAAATATTTCTTTCTGATATACGATACGCAGAAGTAGGTACTCACTATAATGTTCTTTTAATACGATATCCCATCAAAAACATAAATGTGAAATGAGAACCAAGTTCAATGATCAGTCCTGAAATTTATTTATAGTTATAGTACCTACCAAAACAGTCATGGAAGAACCCTATGTTCGATGGCTAGTTTCTGCCAGCAAGTCAAATTTTCGGAAGAATAAAATAAGAACTAAGTGTTCCTAACAGAATCAATTAATGGAACAATATAATAAAATGATAAAAAATTACTAGTTTCTGGAATATCTATAGGTCAGTCAGTGATGAAAATGACGACTTTTGGACGTTCATATTTAAATAACTCTTTGATGTGCGTTTATTAAATTTGTAGCACATATACATATATCTCACAAGTCTCATTACATGAGCCGAATTTGATGTTTACGTAAAATAGTTTTTGAGATATGAGGGGGTGAAAAGTGGCTCCAAATGGTTCGTGTAATATTAGACACGGTAGCGCGCTCGCCATTCTGTTAGCTTGAACTTGGCTTGACATGCTGCCGCGTGTCTAGATATGACAGTGGTAGCTAACGCTCGTACCCACTGTAGAATTTCCAAAATACCATTTCTTAAAATGCAATATACAAGTTTGATTTCCAACTAAAAAAACAAACATGCGCCCACCGAGCTGTAAAAATTTTTCATTGCGCACTACCTTTGAAAGAAGTTGGCCACCGCTGGTGTATGGGATTGTTGTGTAGTGAGGCGATGCTGTCTACCACCCAACCAAATTGAGGTATTCCGACAGCTACATTATTTTGTAATAACTATTGTAAAAGGCATTTAGTGATTGCATCATCATACTAAGGCGCACATTGTACAACCATCGGTGTTCAAAATACGACATGTTTAGGGCTGTCAGACTTGAAATATCGTAGCAACCCTTCTGGAATATCAAACAACTCAAAAAATACTTAACCTATTTGAAACTTTCTTTCACTTATAGTAAGCTACATTATTAGTCAGAAAAAGAGGCTGCATTAAAAAAAATACGCAATAACGCATGCGAAAAGATCGGGTTTATGACATATGAAATATAACTCCTAATAGATTATAGATATGTATATCGCTCGTTACTATTATTTCTGGATTACACTTACCATCAGATGGAGTGTAGCAACGTTGTCTTGGTAAAAGAAAAAAACAACTTTGCAGCATTTACGTATGAAAAGGCGGAGACAAAACGGTTTGGTAACTTTTACTTCTCTGTTCCGATTTTCTTTCTTTTTCTGACGAATTATTCACGATTACGAACTATTCACGAGTTATCAATTAAACATTTGAAAATCGCTCAGTTTCTTCTTTAATATTGAAATTTACGATGTACGGTACGGTTTCGACCGCTACACGATCACTAGGTCATGTAATTTTATACATTTTTGTTTATATTTGAATTAAGTATCTATAAATACTGTTAAAATGTATACAAACGGTTGGAACCTGTTTCTTGGGAGTACGTTCATTGATTACAATAAGAAAATATTTTAGTAACAGCCGGCGAACGCCAGCTGGGATGCGAACCCTTTTCCGTTCTCGTTTCTAATAGGGGTTTGTGGTTAGCATAAGTTTTTTTCAGAGGAGGGCGACGACAGCGGCCCTCTCTCCGATATCGTATCAAAGCGAGGGTCAGTATTGGATGCGAAGCCGCGGACGGTGGTCGATGTGTCCAAAGAGTTTATCGCGTACAAAATACTGTCTAATCTGTTCGTTTACCTTGCACGCGATCTTACAGTTAACACTATAGTGTCGGGAATAAAATCGATAACTACATTTATTATTTGTACAGCGTGGACAATATGTTTCTTGTTACAAAATAGTTATGGTTTTCAATTTTACTTACAGAAGTATTAGAAAAAGATTCACCGCCACCTTACAGTGTCAACGATAATGTAAACCTACAGGACATATTACAAGAGCCGGTGAGTAAATAAACGAAAAAAAATCGAGGCAGTCATAGGGACTGCCGACATAAGTGAAAACTTAATACAATATAATAACTGTGTTCTGTTTTGAATTTTTAAATTAATTGTAGTGTGAATTATGTAACTTCCCTAATTTGTAAATTGAAATTATTATCATTAGTCTGGTTTTTATATCTATTGGCTTACGAAGCAATAATTATATACATTTATATACAGTTTATAATTAACTAGCGGGCCCGGCAGACGTTGTGCCGCCCTAATTATGAAAAAATCCTTGACAAATTATATATTAAAACGTTCCTCATCAATCCCTCTGTCCACCGATGAAAACCACATGAAAATCCGTTCGGTAGTTTTTGAGTTTATCGCGAACAGACAGACAGACAGACGCGATAGGGGACTTTGTTTTATACTATGTAATGAAATATGATAGGCTGCACAATCCTAATACAAAATGTCAATATTAGATGTACACAGGCCCCTATAATACGCGTCGCTGGTATGATACAAGTCGCGCAAGCGCTATACGATCGGTCACGTTTACTAGCATGTCATGAAGCGAAATTATAAGTTTATCTCCTGCCATAAATACCGCTCAACGCGTCTAAAGAAGTTTTCACTTCAAAAATACAGTTTTTTTTTAATTAACAATATTTTTATTAACTTACATATCTTCCATATTTTTGTAGAATAATGCTCCGGCTTACGAAGTCATAGATTTGCTAGCGAACTGTGCAATATCTGCAGAGGCTAATGACGGGGAAGATTCGAACGTTGAGTATAAAGAATTCGCAGAAATGGGCATTTGGCACTCGACACCGCTGGCTCGTAGGCACAAATCAAAAATATCTTTGACATGGGTATTAAAAGAAAACTTAGAAAATAATAAATCGACTACAGAGAAGCGATATATGGACACTATAGTGAACACAACAACATACCAAGTAGACAGTAATCAACATAAAAGGTCCGACGAAAACGAACGTCAAAGAAAGTACAAGTCTAGAGAAGTGAGAGACAGAGTCACGGGACGCAATGAGTTTTATCATAATCTTAGATTTAAGAGTGCTTGTGAAGAATTTGTGAACGGACGTGATACGTATTCCGATGATACTAGTGGTGGAACAGAAGAATACGAGAGAAGAAAACATAGGCATCGCCACAGAAGAAAGAAGGACAAGCAAAATTCAAAATTTGGATACGATATTAAAGATTTGGATAGCTTCTTGTGTGAGGTAAGGAATTGACAGTATCAACAAATACCAGAAACTTTTTTATACTTTTCTTTTTCATTCGATTAAAATCCCATCTGTTATTAAATGACGCTAAACTTATAAGAGAACTAAGGGTGAAATCTATACAGCGCACTCAGACTTATCTTATTAGAGTTTAAATTTATAGTAGCGAGCTTAGCATACACTTAGCCTGTGCTGATCTAAGTCAAAGTCATTAAATTCAACGACTTACGAAAAACTTATGTACTACTTATACAAATAAAAAAAGTATAACAAAATAATAATAGTTTAGTTGATTCACATTTGCTTAATCCTCCATTGCAGATATGTCAAGAAGGCTTCCATTGTTTCTTTCATTCTCGGTTGACTTATTTCTTTTGTTTTATCAATATCCTTTCAAAATGCACTGTTCAATTTATTTTTTATAAATTAAGACATTTTACAGATTCGACGTGCTACTGAAACAAAGCTTACCTCAATTAGACCATACTAGACTATACTAGGAACTACTTAGCGAAGTTTAAGCTGAGCTAAGGATAAGAGAAGACTAGTCAGTTTATAGATTTCACCCTAAGTGCTCTCAAGTGCAGCTATCGGAACACACCTATAGAGATTGGTGACAGATTTTCAAGTCGCGAATACTAGTTAGCCTGGCGATCATTATAAAATGCCCTCCTACTATGCCATACAATATTTTCCTTCACCGAATACTACATATGACCAAACAAGGTCAAATATTATACTCAATCGATATTATCGAGTAACAACCCGCGACCTCAGAGGTTGTAAATAGACTCTCAGTATAAATGCGAAAATGTGTTTGTTTGTTTATTTTTTTAACTTTCACGCTTTAACTACTTAATCGATCAACATAAATACACATTGTCAGGAAAAAGACATTAGGGTACCTTGTATCAAGAAAAAAGTACTGTTTTCGAGCGATAGGACAAATCCACATTAACGCAAATAATTATTAAAGTGAAAATAATTCTTTCTATCGCCCCTTTAATGAAATAAAGATTTAACTGAACACTTTAGTTTTTCGGGTTTTTACCAAGTAAATTAACGTTGCGAGAAAATATGTCCACTTCAACAACCACTTACTTCAATACGTCGAAACTATGAAAATTGAAAATAGATGATTCGTTCTCTCCTTGATTTAAACTATGTTCTATAACGATCAAATACTAATATAATTACACCACTGATCCCTACATCAAGAATTGACTTTAATCGCTTCATTTATTCTAAAGATAAATTTAATTCGAACATGTAAATATGGTCAAGCCTTAAATGCTTTTACCCACAAAATTTTGAATTTTTTGAATTGATAACTTTCCCACGTAAGAATTTTGATATTCACGTGTGAATTTTGAGTAATTATTCACTTTTAAGTGTTATTATGGCATTACGATACTTTTTATGCAACACAGTTTTTCAAAGTCAAAAAAACAATACACGCAGCGAAATTGCCGTAAAATTGCACGTGGTTCGAAACTCGATTATTTAGTTTATTTTTGGTAACTCCCCAACGTATTAACTCGGAGTTGGGATGAAATGATTATCCAGTACATAAAAAAAAACAAATATGATCCTCGCTTGGTTATGTTATGTACAACGAAGCATAGCTAAAAGATAATTTTAGAATATACGGACTCGTATATCAATAGATTGGTGTAAAATAACAAACATAAGTAGAGTTATAAACGTTAGAATAAGGGTTGCCAACACAAATTTTCGGGTGTTTTTTGAAGATGTATGGCAAATGATATTAATTATATTAAATTATAATCCAAAAAAATAAAAACAATTACAGAGAAATACACACAATTAGATAGACTTATACCCGTCCAACACTGTCATTCCGGCCTGCATAAACGTTTCTTCAAGATATGCTTGAAGGACCAAACGTTATAAGAAATGAACACACTTACCGGAATACGGTCTAAAGCTATTAGCACAGCAAATGTTAAGAACTATTAGTGCCGACAGATGGAGGTTGCAAAACTGGGACTCGGAAGCCTAGCGCCAGTGGTTCCATTATTAATGGAAAAATAGATAATTAGACTAAATAGCTTTTCAGAACACTCGCCATAAAACTAGTAAAAATAAATCTTTTGTTAGAAAATATAAAACCCATCGCAGGAAGCATGCTATTTGTATAAGGAATGTTGTCTATATCCCTATAACTAAATAAAATTTAAATGTCTGTAATGTCAATATGACAGTTTTTTACTAAATTAATATAATAATATATACGGTACTTATAATAAAAATATTTTTAGAATTCTTGTCTGTCTGTTTGTTCCGGCTAATCTCTGCAACGGTTGGCTGATTTTAACAGGATTTTCACTGACAGACACCTGATGTTATAAGGAGTAAGTAACTTGGGCAATACCTTTTATTGCAGAAAAAAAGGGCTCCGCGCAAATATTATAAACTAAAAAAGAAGTATACTAGGAAAGCACACGTTTACACTGAACAAATATTTGTTTGCATAATTTCACGAGCAACAGCTAGTCAGTAATGAAGTAGAATAATTAAAAGTTTAATTTTTAATTTACGACGCGATCCTAAGCTATTACCAATATAAAATTCCTTGTGCAAATTTCTCGGTGATAGAATCGATACGTCTCTCCTTTCTCAACACAGCAGGCAACTTTATTTACGATATAATTGGTCACCCGAACAGTAATACAATATTTCATGGGAGAGTAGTAAAAAAATGTTCCTACGTATTTCGGATAATTTGTTTCTCACCTTTGACTCTTCGACGTGTGTGAATGCCTTAAAAATTAATAAGTTAAAATATTAATTACAACTATGATTAATGTTATTTCAGCTACCGTTATAAATATAAGCATTCGCTAAGCAAGTGAGAAACGAATTAGTTCGAATTTAGTCGTTACTAGTTGGTGCTAGTGACTCCGCTCGCGTGTAAATTAATTAAAGTAAAAACTTGTTATGCGCATGAGTAAGTGAACTGTTACGTTCGGGCCGGTGACGCTATGTCGTATTTACTCGGTTCCCGTCGACATCAAGCGCGCTCGGTTCGGTGACGCACTGAATCGTGTAAAGTCGGCTCCAGTCGTCATCAATCACGTTTACTTTCTGACAAGTAGTACATCGTTCAAATAATTTTATTTCTATTATTATTATTCTATTATTCTATTACATTATATTTCTATTATTCTATTACAATAATAAAATAATATTACAGGTATATACGAGTCGTTACATTTAAAAATGAGCTAAATCCAATTTTAATTGTCCTTATAATATGTTTAGTTTTTTAAGTTTTCCAGTTTTTATACACCTTCAAATTAGAGTTAAATTTTGTCTGTTCGTAAGACTTCTTTATTATCTTCATATTTTACAGTACAAATGGCTAACATTGGATTTAACTTATTCTGAAATGTAACGAAACATATTTTGTATAAAAGCCGTGTAGTATTTCAAGTGCGAATTTTATATTACTATTGTTTATTTACATAACTACATATAAAACAAAGTCCTCTGCCAGGTCTGTCTGTCTGTCTGTCTGTTCGAGATAAACTCAAAAACCACTAAACGGATTTTTATGCGATTTTCACCAATAGATGAAGTGATCCATGAGGAAGGTTTAGGTGTATAATTTGTCAAGGTTTTTTATTATCAGGGCGGGATTAATTTGAAATTATTTTGGGTATATTTCTTTATAAGTTTTCATTTCATATGCACACATCCCTGTTGTTTAGTCTTCTCTATTTACATTTATTTACTTAACTCCTACAGCGTTTTTGTCAAGTTTAAGTTACTTTTTTTTAATTATATAATTATTGATTGAGCTTTATCGGAAACCCGATTTAACCTTTGTGATAATCTGAAAAGTCATCTATCTGCCAGTAAAAGTTTCATCAAATTTGGTTTAGCGGTTTCATGGATTAGTTCGGACAAATTACAATGACTTTAATCTTAACAACATAGTTATGGATCGTTAGGGCCCCGGTTGATAAACGTTGTCCTGCTATTGAATTAAAACATATGGACATGTGCAGGAAAGCTGAAAATTTAGATTTACATGTAAGGCAACTCTTAAATAATATCTATATATATATATATAATAACAATGTAAATCTAACGTGTCTGAACTTTTTCGATTTTCGTGAAAAAAAATTGTTGCAGGTGTATAGGAATAAGTAATAGAATACATTTCAATCGTTTTTAGAAATGTCTGTCTGTTTGTATAAACACGCAGCACTGCTAAAGTACTCGGTTCACAATAAATCCTCACAAAGAAAATCATAAAGCATATCCTCGGGAGTAACTTAGTGTTTGTTACATTAAAATCGGTCAATTCTATCAAAAGTTATTGTAGTTTTAATGACGACGTGGCGTAAGAACGAGAGAAATGTAGACAAGTAAATGGACTTAATATGACTTTATTAATCACTGTTTTTTACATAAGCTTCCACGCAGACGAAGTCGAATAATATTTCGTCGAAAAATGGAAAACTTAATATTCAAAACAGCGCCACCTACCAGGTAGGAACTATATAGCCAAGAATCATCCAGGCGCGTCCATAAATAAAAAAAGTCATAAAAACCGTTTAAGTTTTTTATGAGGTGAAGAAACTTACGAACACACTGACACCGATATTTTAATTATAAAAATATGTACAGATTTGCACATAAATATATTTTTAGTAGGTAATATAATATCCTCAGATATAATTAACATATCTGAGGATGTAATAACATATAACTTTTATTCGACTGGTTTTGTTTATAGGAAATCTAGATTTATAGCGCAAATTATTTACAAAATTCTTAGAATTGGTTCGAGCTTATAATCATATATCTTCTACACATATAATAAGAATTTAAATGTAACGTGCCCGTACGTTTTAGATTTTCGTGAAAAAATTAAGTTACAGGTGTCTTGGAATAAGGAATAAAATACATTTCAATCATTTTTAGAAATATCCGTCTGTCTGTAGGTTTGTTTGAGCAAGCATCACTACTAAAGTTCTGCGTACACGGTATAACTTATCCTAAAGCATATTCTCGAGTAACATTTAGTCCTGGTTTCATTAAAATTGGTTCACTCTATCAAAAGTTATTGTATTTTAATGACGACGCGATTTAAGTACGAAAGAAAATAAATACATTAGATGATTTTATTAGTCACTGTTTTTTTTCCATTAGTCTCCATACGGACGGAGTCGCGGGCACAAATAGTAATTAATATTCACTAGGTATAGGTAGATATTTATATATATATAGTGTTCATAATTTTATTCAGCAATTAATATGTCTACATTGGAACTAATTTTCAATTAATTCGCGAACGGAAGACAGTCTTATGCATGTATTAATGAATCGTTAATGTTTTCCGTTTCTATACTTAATTGGATTTATGCAGATATCAACCTAAGATACGATTGATTTATAAGTGATTCGTTTTCATTATTCTCTTTTTACTCACCGCAAATTTCGGCACTGGATCATTTGATTATAGAGCTTCATGCAAACAGGGGTCTATTTTCAATATAAGTTAACAAGCTGTTGTAAGCGGCGACTTCATTTGCATAAATTGTAACATAAAATGTCATATAAAAATTAATTTAGGCAGAGCGTAGATTTCTAACAGTTTAAGCATTTCCAGAATCGGACCAGCGTTATATTCCGTTATCTATGTATATTAAAAAACAAAGTCTCTTTTCACGACTGTCTGTATGTTCACTTAGTTCTAAACTATGCAACGGATTTTGATATTGCTATAGACAAATTGTTCCTGGAAGGTTTATATATTTAATACATACGCATGTATTAAATGCGCATGTATGCATATTAATATAAATACTAGTCCGAAGTGTACGCATTCTTAATAAAATAAAATTCTACCCGTTCTTTACTTATTACACAGGTCTACAAAAAAAAAAAAATTATTTGGTGCCGCTAATTTTATGTTATAATTTTGTTAATTAGTCCGCAAGACGTCGTGGGAAGCTGTCAAATTCGCGAAGCTACGTAAATAAAATTACAAAGAATTAGTTCAAAAGCTCTTAGTTAGCTTTAAAAATCTTGGATGTAATATGAACATAAAAGTACACTATCTGGATAATCCTATTGTCCTGAATGCAACCATCGGAGAAAATGTAAAAAGAGAAGTTTCTAACCTGTAAAATATCGAGTAATTAAATGTTTTGAATTAAATGTTCTTTTGTTTTTTAATAAATGTATTAAATTCTTTTTAAATTATTTACCCTTGCGAAATCTCGAAAACTACACGTAGCATTAAAAAAGTAAGTATCAATTTTTTATTAGAGTACCGAACGTATTTGAAATCAGTTTTACTTTTAGTGGCACCAAAGTCATTGTAGGCCTGTGTTATGTATGTCAGAGTTGATAGGTAGAGCAGAGAGCACACGGATAGCATTGTCCTCCATTTGTATGTATTTTCACAACATCACTGACACTATTCTATGAAACGACGACTTCTTCGATTCTTGTTCTTCGATTCTTGTTCTTTTTAATAATGCTTTTACAATAATCTCAGAGACAATAGTTATCACTTAGCGACAATAACGATAGATCTCACGAACTCAGAAACAATAATAACTTCACGATCTCAAAAACAATAATGAATAATGAATAATGAATCTTGCACAATTTTTTTTTTTTTCGAACTGACTACGCTATTGACCTAGCAAGGTCTTAACAGCTTCACCGGACTACATCTTGCACAACCTCGTACAAGCACTTATAAAGGTATCGCTTTCCTTCACCTACCGACAACCCAAGTGAAGGATGTAGTGTAACGAAGTACTTTATCTACGATTTTGTACGTAGTTACACTTTATATTCGCTAATAATTCTAATTATAAATAAATAACGATTTTAACATCATACATTGAATTAATTACGATGTCTTAAATAATTCACAGTTGTAACAACCGAAGTACTTTACAGATCCTTATTTGCTTTAAAACCATTTTAGATCGACCAATAATTCTAGTAATTATAAAGTAATACTAATAACATTGTACAATACCAATTTGTTTTAATTACATTGTTATTAATTTTAAATAGTGACTTTACTAATCTATCTCGACTGCACATAGGATGTATTTCCGGTTTTAATAAATAACAGAAAATGTTACTTAAATCTAGAATAATTCTATTACAATTTTAGTTATCGCGACACTATTTAGGTCTGCTATAAATCAAGAATCAAATCAAGTTAGAAATCTAATCTAAATTACTCAATAATTTAGAATAAACCACATTAACAATAATTAAATAGAAGTGCATTAACAACACATTGCCTATATTGATTAACATAGAAAATAATAGATGGCGGTGTTACCAAACAACTATGATAACTTGAATCTTTGTAAAATTCTGTAATAAAAATATGCGTTACTATCTATGTGTTAATTTCGACTGCTGAATGCTCCGACTGCTGGATGCTCCCACTATGACATATATATTCTGCATTTAAAAAGCCGTCTCATAAAAAAAAAACAATCCAAGAGAAAAATCCATGACAGTATTTTTCTAAAATTCAAACTGTTTCTTACTAACCAGCTTCTAAACATATTATATTAGCTATTATTCTATTACATTACATCAACATATGAATGAATGCTGATCTTTTCACTAATTTAATTAAAATAATATATCTAGAGGAAATAAAATAAAGCATACAATATTATATTTACATCGTGAAGAAAGAAAAACTATGTACGTGGGTATGTATTTTCAAGTCTATAAAATATTTGTCAGTGCTTACATTACTAGTACCGGCAAAACCTAATGGGATATGTCCAAATGATGTACGGAATTGTATAACTTAAAAAGCCCATAGAAAATTCTGCGATAATAGTTATAAGTCTGTCACGGAAGGATAATCCATAGTAACCATTTTAAAATTTTTAACGTCATAGGTATAGAAATCCAAAATTTCAAACAGAAAAATTCCACTCGCAAAAATGTACGTTAAATTTAGTAAAATAAAACGATCAAGTACGATAACAATAGTATTGGTTGTTCAACATTAAATACAGTCTTCGTCAATCTTTTTATATTGTAAATAGACTAATGTTCATTTAATGTTGGTTTTAATATTATTACAGAATGTTAAAATTACTTGCAGGCAACAATAGATCGTCCTGGAAACATACCAGTTGTGATAGCATATCCGAGTACACTCTACCAGACCCAGAAAGAGAAACAAAAGGAATTAGCCTTACCTTTGGGTACAGTCGTCAATGCAGTGTTCAAAAACGAGCAATGGCTGTACGCACAAACACCACACGGAGAGGAAGGCTACGTGTTGTACAGCGCGTGCCTACCATTGGGAATATTACCTAATAAGTAAGTAGGTATTATCTTCTGTTTACAAATTTTACTGTTAATTTAATTCATCTAAGTCATCATACAGAATAATCAAAATGAAATATAAAAAATCCTATATCTTCCTTAATTCTTTTTTCTACTTCGACAACCAATCTTCTTTATTGGAGAATATTTTTTTCATTATGTTGGCATTACATGTGCCTTGTCACGATTTCAGAATGTCGACAGGATGGTGGCTTCTTGTTACAACTTATTAATTTAACGACGAAATTATGCCTATAGTCGAATAACAAGAGATTATGATTAAAAAATAAAACCCACTACATGCCTAAGATCCCGTCTCTAATTCCCTATTTGTTCTCGTACATTTATATGTTAAAGTAATAGCATTCTTCTTTGATTCTCAACCAATATAATTTGAATATTATTCTTGAGTTTACCAGTTTTGTTATTAGTAATTTTTAAAAACGAATTTTGTTCATAGAAACCAAGACAATAAGAGCGTCCACCAATAAGTTTATGGTAAAATATGAACTATATACATTTTGTATTTATTTTATAATATAAAAAGGTAATACTACTTTATGTCATATAAAAACAAGTAGTATCATTACATAGTATAAAACAAAGTCCCCTACCGCGTCTGTCTGTCTGTCTGTTCGCGATAAACTCAAAAACTACCGAACGGATTTTCATGCGGTTTTCACCAATGGATAGAGTGATTCATGAGGAACGTTTTAGTATATAATTTGTCAAGGATTTTTTCATAATCAGGGCGGGACAACGTCTGCCGGGCCCGCTTGTTTTAAAATAAAGTAAATTTTCAAAAAAAAGTATTAACCGACTTCAATATCAATCAAAAACCCATAAGGCACTAAAAAGCGGAAAATAAATAGTTTATCAAATTAGCCAAATTAAATAAAACATATGAATATGTGTGCTACCTAGAGATGTATTGGAAATCGGTGCCAACCGAAATTTCAAATTTGTTCCAGGTAGAAAAGTATTACAGAGACGCGAGAGTGGACTTAAACTTTTTGTACCTATCTATGTAGATGATACGATTGTCAGTTGGCACCGACTTCTAATATATCTCTAGGTAGCACACATATTCATATGTTTTATTTAATTTGGCTAATTTGATAAACTATTTATTTTCCGCTTTTTAGTGCCTTATGGGTTTTTGATTGATATTGAAGTCGGTTAATACTTTTTTTTGAAAATTTACTTTATTTTTCCATTTTTTGTGTACATAAATATATTTTATTAGCAGTGCCCGCGAACTCCGTTCCGCCTTAAGTATATTGAAATATGCGCATTTTTGCGGTATGGTATCTATCGGTATGGTATGCGATATGTACAAAAAGTAACGTTTGGTATGAACGCAACCTTATCGATAATCCGCGATAGTTTCTACCACCAACTCGGCTACCATCGCTTCACACATAATACACCTTAAGTAATGTAATTACAATGCTTGCGTCATGTTGCAACACAGCAACGAACATAAGCACAAAAGGCTCCTAAGAATTGAAGAGTTTTTTTATAATATTGGTGGCAAACGAACATACGGGTCACCTGATGGTAAGTGATCACGGCCGCCCATGGACACCTGCGACACGAGAGGAAACACAGATGCGTTGCCGGCCCTTAAGAAAGGAGTAGGCTCGTTTCTTGAAAGTTTTCTTACTTTGTCACGGATCCCATGATCAGAACCCAACCAAATTCTCATCAAACTACCCTTGAAGTACGTCCTTTCCAATAAAAAATGAATCATCCAAAATCGGTTAGCGTGATATTGAGTTATTCGTCTATTTGTCGTGTACATACTTAATGCAAATTTAAAACTTATACGGTTTTGCATTTTCTTACTTTGTCACGGATCCCATAATCAGAACCTAACCAAACTCTCATCAAACTACCCTTGAAGTACGTCCTTTCCAATAAAAAATGAATCATCGAAATCGGTTAGCGTGATATTGAGTTATTCGTCTATTTGTCGTGTACATACCTAATGCAAATTTAAAACTTATACGGTTTTGCACTGGATGCCGTTGTCTGAACTGGACCAAATTAAAATGGGACCACACGGGAAGTACCAGCTTTCAAATAAAAAAAGAATAATCAAAATCGGTTCACCCAGTCCAAAGTTATCAGGTAACAAACATAAAAAAAAAAAAAAAAAAAAAACATACAGACGAATTGATAACCTCCTCCTTTTTTGAAGTCGGTTAATAAATCACATACAATCCGCGACGTTGACCGCGTTAAATTATTATTTGAAACAAAATAATAATAAAATATATCCCACCGCCACTTAGTAGCAAATATAATAATATGAATAGAGCAATTTACGGTTCATTGTGCCAGCCAACCTTTAGGATGATTGCAGCCAGGCATAGAATTTATTGATCTGAGACGAGGAGAAAATAAAGATATGTTTGCATTTATTCAATAAATGTATTTCAGACCATTGTCACAAAAGAAGACGCCATGCTGGGAAAGCAGTACCGATATCTATCGTCGTCCCTGCGGAAATCTTACAGACAACGAAAAAGAACAAGTTCTACGCGGCCGCACCCGCTCTGAATGCCGCTACCAGCCTAGAGCTAAACGAAAACCAAACCATTGCCCAGAAAGGGACTTTGATGCGTTGTATTTAAAAACCAAATCAGTTTGTTCGACTATCAACAGGATACATGAGAAAGAGGTGGAAATTAAAAGACAAATTTTGTTGGTTGTGAACAATGACTTTAAGGGAAGCGTTTTAAACAGGACGTTGACAGTTCAACAGGGTGATGTGGTTGTATTGGTACAGGGAAAGGGAGTAGAAACTAATGTGGACGCTGATTGGTTCTATGTGAGGAAAAAAGATGGAACTCAGGGTTTCATTCCTGCAGTGGTAGCTGGACACGGGTACATCTAATATACCTACCTAAGTTTATTTCAATGCATTGGTTAAACTTTTGTAAACATGCGCGGGCTTTGATATTAGTTTGCCCATTCGACAGACAAACTTGATTGTGATTGGTTGATGCGTCAGCTACACTGTATTTGGACAGATAAACTTGACTGAGATTGGTTATATGGGTCAACCACATCGTACTTCGTCAGACAAACCTAATTGTGATTGGTTATATACGACAAAATATTGTATTTCGAACAAATGAACTTGATTGTGATTGGTTATATAGGTCAAAATATTGTATTTCAACAAACAAACATGATTGTGATTGGTTATATAGGTCAACATATTGTATTTCGCCAGACAAACTTAATTGTGATTAGATATATAGGTCAAAATATTGTATTTCAACAAATAAACTTGATTGTGATTGGTTATATAGGTCAACATATTGTATTTCGACAGACAAACTTGATTGTGATTGGTTATATAGGTCAAAATATTGTATTTCGACAGACAAACTTAATTGTGATTGGTTATATAGGTCAATATATTGTATTTCGAGAAACAAACATGATTGTGATTGGTTATATAGGTCAAAATATTATATTTCGACAGACAAACTTAATTGTGATTGGTTATATAGGTCAAAATATTGTATTTCAACAAATAAACTTGATTGTGATTGTTTATATAGGTCAAAATATTGTATTTCGACAGACAAACTTGATTGTGATTGGTTATATAGGTCAAAGTATTGTGTTTTGACAGACAAACTTAATTGTGATTGGTTGGTTATATAGGTCAAAATATTGTATTTCGACAATCTTGATTGTGATTGGTTATATGGATAAAAAAATTGTAATTCGACAGACAAACTTGTTTGTGATTGGCTATGTAGGTCAACTAAAGTGTATTTTATTGTCCATACTGCAGAAGCAATCAAGCGGAGTATTAGGTTAGCAGTAGCGGACTGAATCGCTAACAAGATACACATGGTGACAAATGATAGTCATTTTGTCGTGTTCGGATTATTTTTTTATTGAAGTTTAAAATACTAGTCTCAATGCTATTCAACAGTTTATTTTCTTATTCTGGTAACAATTTCATTAGTAATTTATTTTTTATATATTTTAAGTAATTTATTTATTTGTAACGGTTCGCAAATTTGGCTATTTGTTTTCGTTTAGGCATGTAAACAGGTCCTTTACGTTATTGTAAATATGTATTAGAATATGTTGCACCATTTATCTATTGCTAGTATGAACTTTTTGTAGAACTGATTGGTGTATGTAGAATATTTATTATTACTATGGTATGAAAACTTCATGATGAAAGATATATGGATATTACTTATGTTTGTTTTATTACTTATTCGAGACCCGCCCCGGCTTCGAACCAGTGAAATGTACTAAAGTGTTTCGCACGGTATGGATCCATTTTTTGACGCTTTGATATTTACAGTTCGTTAATTAAAGTGAAAGAAGTTTAGGAGTGCAACTGTCAGGACATAAACTATACATTTTTGAAAAAAAAAAAACTTGACTGTAGGTAGCCATGTGGGCATTAAAATATGTTCTACCATCATGTTTTCCTTCACCGAAAGCTTACGACTCACTTTAAAATTCGAACTTACGTCCATCGACGTATCTAAAACTCTACCACTGATCCACCACCACACCATTACTGTACAAAATGTAAAAAAAAATAACAAAAATAAAACCGGGGTCAAAAATAAATAATAGTTTAAAAAAACTAAAAAAACACGCTTTCATATAAAATCCAACTAAAAAACAGAAAATAAAATAAAATACTGATATCTGGAGGTGCTGATATTAACATGCCAGCGTCACTGTTAATATCAGCACCACCAGATATCAGTATTTTTATCATTTTTTTGTCACTTTTTACAAAAATATACATTTATTTCTAATTTACACTATTCTTAATCCAAATTTATTAAATTTTATTTTCTGTTTTTTAGTTGGATTTTATATGAAAACGTGCTTTTTTAGTTTTTTTAAACTATTATTTATTTTTCATTTTTTAGTTAAAATTTTTTTTTTACTTTTTTTCGGATTATTGCATTGTCATCGACCTTTGACAGGTGTGCAAAGTTTGAATTAAATCTGATCGTTCAAAGTAGGACAAAATCGAGCTCAAAGGGGTCGGTTACATACATACATACAGGTGAAGCTAATAAAAGCGTGATAAAAAAAATCCATCAGAACGTCATTCACTACAGTCGGGTACATTTCCTATTCGATTTTGGAAAGTTCCCTTTATTTGTAGCTTCAAAATCCAAGATCTAATACCATTAACATATAAAAACCCAAGACACACAGTCTCGAATAAAAGTAGCGCTCAAAACCGGCCGCAAAAACTCCCCAATATACATACATACATAGTTATGCGATAAACTTATGATTTTGCAAAGGTTGACCTTACAAGAATTATTTAAAATTGTTTGTACAAGGACGCAAACGATGCGAGACTGTTTGAAATGATTGCATAATGCACTTATTTTGTTGTGTGCCGGCTATGAGACGTGTGCATTTTGGGTTTTTGTATATCAATGTCTAATATTAATAAAATTAAAATGGAACCCCATTTTTCCAATAAACAAAAGAATTTTCGAAACCAGTTTCCAAATACCGATGTTCTGAGGTAGTAAACATAAAAAATATATATACAATGGAACTGAGAACCTTTTTGAAGTCTGTTAAAGATAAAATAATAAGACAATTCAATATAAAATTAGTATAATTCACGTGTAAACATATGTACATACTTCAGTATATCATGCAAAGAAAACTTTTCTTGTATTATTCATCGGAAATGTAACACTTGATCTCTATAATTAAACGTAGTGCAGAGATCAATTTCTGGACTTGATCCGGCTATAGCCAGTACATTGTTGGGGTTCGTTCTCAGAATCGCCGAGTATACGGTGGTCGCAGACACCGGCAACTCTACCTTGACCTCTCCAGAGTAAGTGAGCTGGTACAGATGCTTCGCAGTACCGGCGGCCATGATGCAGTCGTCGTGGAAGAAGGACACGTGGATCCCGTGGTCGGGGATATCAAAAACTGTTACAACGTCCAGAGATCGGAGATGCCATAAAGAGAGTCTAGGACCACCGCCACAAACCTTTGACATAAAAAATTTCAATCATTACATTAGTTTCATTATATTACTACTAACTTTTGCTGTGGGCTTCAATCTTTTGACTTATTTTTGTTGACTAGTTAAAATGAGATTTATGATATCTGTGGTTTACACATGATCATGATGCATAGACTTCATGAGGCTTATAATCACTCCCCACTTTGTCACACTTCTTTGACTTTGTTTTAAAATGTGACATAAAATTTGGATGACCCAGTAAAATATTTGAGTTTTATTAGTCTAGCATTTCCATTCATGTTTTATTTAGAGTAGTAGTCTGGTGAAGCTGTTAAACCTTGCTAAGTCAATAGCGTAAAATAAAAATAAATAAGTATATAGACAAGGAGATTATGTCGCTATAGAATTAATAGGTAATAATAATTATAAATGTTTTTGAAATAATAAGCTATGAGTACAAAATAACATTACAAAAATATTGACTGCCTAATAAATATGGGGAAAGATACGATACAGGGCAAGGCGTAAGCTGAGCTTTGCATTTGTGTAAGCGCACATATATACACAACGCATTTCCACTGCACACTATCCACAATTCAGCTCTTATACTTGTAGCAGCATTACATGTTTAATTCTTAATATCTTGTTTTCATGTTAGATTTGTTATTGAAATGGCTGCCAAGACAAATAAATAAATAATACTAAAATCGTTAAATAGCCAAGTAAAATAAATTTTGTGTAATTTAAATAGTTATTGTAAAGACTTGAAAGATAGAGACATATGAAGTGTCACTACATTATTATATTTTATTTGTTGATCTCTGACTTCTCAGACACATTTACATATGTACACATACTCATACATAGCTAGCATTTATTTTAATAATTTTTGCTTATTTAGTTCTATTTTATTTTGAAACCAGAATACCTCACTCCCTTATGTTATGCACCTACCTAAAACATAATAAAATGTATTTTTAAAAGTTTTATGGTTGACTCTACTATTGCTAATCACTCACACAAATGCAAAGCTCAAGCACCTCGCCAACTGTAGTAATTTTAAAATATGAATTTGAGATAACTTTATAAAGACAGAAACTAATTCTACTTACAATCCAATCATCAGCCAAGGAAGCAGATCCAATCCATTTCCCTATATCAGGCCGGCTAACTTTGCTGTTAGTGTGGGGTTCCAATTTATTGTGACATTTGCCAGATCTCACATCCCAAAGCATTACTAGACCATCTTCGCCGGCTGTAATCAACTGTTGGTTTCTAGAAATAAAAAAGACACTGTTATTAATGGTTTTTTATTACCAAAAAAAAATTGAATTTGAGCACCTTCTCACTAAATTATAATTAATGCATAAGAATCATGAAAGCATTGTCTTCTTTATGGTGCTGTGTGTAATCAATACACAATTCCACCAATATCATGTATATACTGTGGGCGCTGTCTGTAGCAGATAGTGTCATAAACAAAGGAGAGTTATTAAAAAACGAAGATAATTCATTTGGGTTCAGACCGAGTTATTGTATATTTCCCACAAACATACATACAGCCAAACTTACTTACATATCGATTAAGAAATAGACAATCTAATTAAAGTTTGATTTAGTTTAGTTTTAATAAGTAATGACAAGCCATGTAAAATTAAAGGGTTATTATTCACTAGAGATAAAAGACACATAAGGTTAGTAGAATGAGGATTGTCTTTCATACAAACAATGTCCTGACAATTACAAAAACAACTAAGAAAGATTAATTACACAGGTGCATCCATTCTGATATGAACTGTAGTGTGTTACAGGGTTGGCATTAGACATTCACATCACGAATTTGGGGTTGGTTCCCCCTTTCAAAAGACACTTCCTTCGCCCTGCGGAGATGCATAGTTTTCTTTTTAGTATGTGTTTGAAGTTACTTGCAAGGGAAGTGATTTTTTGATTTTTTCTTCAAAGGTGCATTTTTAATTTATAATACTATAATTTGTTATTTTATACATATTCATTGTTGTTTTAAATTGTTCACTATTATTTTAAAAACAAAAATTCAAATATAAATTATTTGTATGACAAAGGGAATGTTTTCTGTGATATTATATATTTTGTTTTATTTGTATTATGTTTAATTCAAAACTTAACTGTCTCAATCATAGAAAAAAATATAATAAAAATTATTTGTATGACCATAAAGCCTTTGCACATACAACACAGGCGAGCAAGCGAAGCGACCGAGCAAACTAGTCTGAGCAAGTCCGACTGAGTCATGTCAGGTTATTTAATTTTTGTTTATATGAATATCCTGTTGGTAGTAGGTCAGTTACTCACATAACCCAAAAAATATATATTACATACTTGCTGTGCACAGAATGTATGAAGTCGCTGTGTCCGCTGTAAGTAGATATTAGTTTCCCATCTTCTAGACTAAGAACATAAATATTGTTGTCTCCACAACCAGCATACAGTTTACCATCTTCTTCAGTTAACCACAGACTATTGACATCGGAATGTTCAACAGAGGATTGTGACGGTAACCTTATGGACCACGCAGGCTTGCTGAGTTTTGCTGAGGTGACGCATTTCCAATCCCATCCAATGATCTCATTTGCCGTGCCAACTAATAGAAATTTGTCGGTCGATGCTAAACTGGATATTTGTTTACTTGAATCTATTGTGTGGATATATTTCGGTTTGTTGAAATCGCTTGTTAATAATTCAACGACAGGATTCAGAATACGATCTATACTGAAAATAAAATATTGAAGAATTAACAAGGTGCCAATAAAAAATTAATTATAACATAAACATAATAGTTATTACTCACTCGAAAACAGCTATTTGCCCGTATATATTACCGGCAACTAAATATTTCCCACAAGATGAAAAAGTTTGTGAGAGAACAGTATTATACAACATTTTATCAAGCATATTTATTAGCTTTTATGTTCACACTGATGTATAATAAACAATATTATTCCTATATTATAAACTAATGTTATTGTTTTGATAAATAGTTTTATAACCTAACTTTTCAAAAAGAAATCAGGGATTAGATAGATTATAAAATGTATAATGTTTATGGATTACACTCTTTGTTTGTACCAGAGACTAGGAGGCGAATGGTTAATTGCCAAATATTCAGTGTAACAACATAGAATAATTTAAAACAGCAACTAATGCCATCTACGGGCTAACCACAATGATTAATCGAAATTTATCAAAGAATACTTCCATTTAAGAAGATAGGTAATAAATAATTTAATTTTAAAACTAAATTAAATTTCTAACTTATTTATTCCGTGAATAAAGTATCAATCAAGCATTTTGAACATCTTAACCCTTAACTGGGCGCAAGGAAATCACTGAAACTGGGACAATTGTTTCAATGTATTTATTATATTATCGGTATTTTATGTGACATATAGTATGTGAAAATTAGAAAAATGCATGGAAAAGTGAAGAAAATCATGTGAGAAAACATAGACCCTTTGCCTGACAAGAGATTGTAGAATTTTAGTTCGACCACATAATATGTGAACATATTTTTTTGACTTTTGTAAACCAAATGCAAAAATTTTAATTATCAAATGGATGTTTCCTTGTTAATCAAGTTCATAAAAAATAACTATTGAACCAGTTTCGTTGCAATTTGATAATAAATCTAGATTTTGAGGCTTGAGGAGTAGCATACAACAATGTTATGCAACTGGTTAGCCTTAGGTATAGATAAACTGTATATCACGTGTAAAATCCGCAATAGTAGCACAAATCGGCCCTTCCCCTTCTGGGGCCAATCGGTGTATATCGTAACAAATATTATGAATACTAATGTAAGTTTTTTGTTACGCTTCCACGTTTTAACTACTCAATATGATACTCATCATGAAATTTTACATACACTTTGTCAGGCTTACAGAAAAGAACATAGAGTACACGTTATTTAGAAGAAAGTACGTACTTTTTCGAAGGATAGATCAAAACTACATTTACGTGAGTGACGTTGCGAGGAAAACCAGTTAAGCAATAAAGCAGGTTGGTGAGTGTATCTGTACCCAGTTGGAGCTCTAAAATCACGTACATGGTAATGAACATATGACGGTTACCCTCTTTTCGTTTGCATGTTTCAAATTCAGACTGGCTATAATACTCTATACTCAGTTGCGGAGAGGCTTCCTTGTCGATATGATACAGTGACTGGCGGTGAACTGTAGATTTCTCGATAGTCACTGTTGTGGATTGACCTGTGCTTACTATCAGGTACGGTGTCACTTTGTCGTCCGATATAAAAAATATATACGATAATGATTGTAGCTTTTATTTGGAACATATAAATGAGGTTACTACAAGGTAAGACAGGAAAAATGTACAGTTATAATAAGTTTAATTATTTAGAGAATTACAAATCTTGTTGTTGGTGGAAATTTTCCATGCAAGGGTATACACAAAGAGTCACTTTACATATTTTGTACATAAACTTGGACCGTTTTTCTTTTTTTCTGGTACTACAAAATCTGCACCTCTTGTATGTTGTTGGTTGCAAGAAATGCTGCCCTTTGTGACCCAGTCTTATTTCATCTGGTACTCCAAAGACCCCCCCTTTTTATTTTTGAAAACAATAGGGTTTTGCTTCTTTATATGAATATAATCACATTTTAAACTTCTGGCCAATATTAAGCGATAGTCTCGATGAATATTTTGTCGCATTTTGTTTTTGTGTTTGTATAATATATATGCGTTTTAATAGCACATTCGAATAAAAACCAAAACAGTCTTAGCCAAGACTTTTTGGACCTACGGCCGATCGAATACGAACTTCGAAAATGGTCGAAATGGTCGACACCACCCATGTTTCTAGTATACTCTGCAATGGCAGAAGGGCAATACATTTTTTTCTTTTCACGATTCTTTTGTCTTCTCTCTATGATTTCTACATTCCTGGGTTTGACTGCTGTTGTTATTACATGAACCTCTTTTGTATCTCTCCACTTTATAACACCAATAAGGTGGCAAAATCTATATGTAAATTCTCCCGGTTGCAATTTTTCTTCTTTGTTTCTTCTTCCTTCACCAGTAGTACCGGTAAAATCTTTGGGAAGTCCTTTTCTTGATACTCGAACAGTTCCAATAGAGTATATTCCCTTATTATAGAGAAATTCCAAAAGAGCGACAGAAGAAAAAAATTGTCAAAGACTATTAGCGTGGTTTTTGGCACATTTGTACGTAATTTTTTGACAACCCTGTATCCTAATCCTTCGTCATGGGGTTCTTTATCTTTACCTGAATAAATATCACACTGGTACAAGTAGCCCGTCTTAGCATCACACCTGCACCATGCTTTATAGCCTCTTTTAATAGGTTTAAGAGGCCTATATTGTTTCTTACTATCACGTCTTTTAAATTTTATCATATTCTCGTCAACAGATTGTGCCTGAGATTTAGTGGCATTTTCTTGGAATGTTCTGTTTAGAATAGTCAACATTGGCCTTATTTTTTTTAATTTATCGTGATCTTTATGTCCTTGTGGTATATGTGTAGTTACATCGCAAACATGAATATTTTCTAATATTTTTTTAAATTTTTTGCATGTCATTGTACCACTTATTTCTGGATTGTTGTAAAATGGATCAGAGTTCCAATTTAGTTCAATATCTCATTGAGGAGCAATACCCATGAGTATAACTATGGCCAAAAAGGCTTTTATATCATTTATATCTACATCTTGCCAAAATTGAGAGTGTTGCATATTTGTTAGTATTCCTGACGATAACTTCAAAAAGTTCTTCTGGAAACAGATTATTGAAATAATCAATAGGGGTACTTATGTGATCATAAAGTTTCGTTGGCCGCAACTCTTTGTTAAAATGATGTTCTTCAAAGTTCTTAACCTCTATAGTCCACTCTCTTGGTTTAACCTGCAATTCAGCGTAAATTGGCTCATCAGGTAATTTGTTTAATTTAGAATCGTGTAGTATTTCATCCCCAATAGCAAAAGAAGCTACACTTTCTTCATTCTCAGGTATGTGAGAATAAAACTCATGGGTTTGTACATGTGCTGGTGGACTCTGGAACTGACCTTCCCTGACTTTAGGAGGAGGTACTTTTTGATTGCTATTTTCAGGTAAGCTATGATAACGCTCAGGACTTAGTGCACATGCGGGTGAGTACAGGGATGGATCTGTCATAGCATCATAAGGTAATATCTCTTGGTTCTCATTTTCAATTAAATTAGTATAAAGCTTCGGAGTTACTGCACATGCAGGTGAATTTTTCAAAGGACCTTTCTCTAATATTTGCAATAAATCATTATTTGAAATATTCTGTAATTCATCCAGTAAAACATTCACCGACTTGGGAAAAAAAACCAAAATCCTCATCATTACTACTATCTTCTTCTAATGATGGCCAATTTTGTAATAAGTTTACAATTTCGTGGTCTTTCATATATATCTGTAACACAATACATTTTGTCAGGCAGATGGCTTATACATCCCACTATTTATATACCTAAAAGGGCAATGAACATAGTTTTCCCACACACTTTTTGAGGTTATTGTGAATAATATTTCCAGTAATTCCCAAATAATTAAGTTGAATTCACGAGTAAAACTAATAATTTATAATATATCAAAAAGTTGTACGACTTACCTGTTGTTTTTTCGACATTATCTATAAAAGTCATTTCGCTTTGTCCAAAATCAATGCATATAACTAACTCGTGAAATCAAATGATTGTTACTGTGACGTTTACGTTCCGATACACGCTAGTTAATTCTCAAGTCACAGATAATATATTCGGCATGACAGTTTATTTCTCTGTGGTATCTCTAATACCGGAACCTGGCAAAAATTACACATAAACGACGTGGGAGCGTGATGACCAAAGCCTAGTTTAAGGGTTAAAAAAATTTACTTCATAGACAAACATAAATTTGTTATTTATGGTTTGACGACGGCCATAAAAAACCAAAACGAAGAAAACCAACCAAGATGGTCGTGTCGTATTTCTAATGGAAAATGTTTGTTATGTGTGAGTAAATGCGAAGTTATTTTATTAGTAATTTTAGTTTCCGTATTTAATATATTGTAGTGTATATAAAAATATTACTGTCTTACTATACAGAGTCAATGTCGTTTTTTTATTGATAAAATGCATTATTATTTTATTTGGTATCGTTTTAGGTAAATAATCAGACAGAATGTACAATGGAATTGGATTAACGACTCCACGGGGTTCAGGAACTAATGGATACGTGCAACGAAACTGGGCATCAGTTCGCAAAACCAAAGATACTGTAAATTATCGTACCGAAGAAGAGATTGCGAAATTGGACTCCTCGTCTATCAAACAGCCGAATCAAGAAATACTTGATCATGAAAGGAAGAGGAAGATCGAAGTGAAATGTGCCGAACTTGAGGATAGTCTTGAAGACCAAGGGTGAGTACTGAGTGTTGAACTTACAAGAATTATAATATTATATTTCTGACAATATTTACAAATAATTTATTTTGCTTCTAGCATTATTGTTTAAAACTGAAATCCATACACACGTCATTTTGCGCTGTAATAGAATTAACTGCTTAACAAATAATTAGATTTAAAAAAAATTACAATATGTGTTGATTACACAAGTATGTCAAATAACCAATAACCTAAAAATAGACATAAAATAATGCAGGAATAATATTTTATACATAAGTTTCTCTTGTATGCAACATTGAATAGAAATATAGATATATACATACAAATATATTTTTCAATTTTTTGAAGTATTGATTGTTCAGTGGTGACATTAGGAAAATATATTGATTAATTTGCATCTGAATACTCGTAATGAGCCTGAAGTTTAGGGAAAGGATTTTTTTAAAGGAAAACATACATTTTCGAATAGATAATCTTTTACCGAGCCTTTGTGGGTGTGTTCTGGCTGTAATATTTGAGACACAGCCCACTTCTTAGTTTAACATGTTTATCATCTTAAGGAGTATCACATCTACTGTTAAAGGGTCATATATCAAAATCTCTGAGGAAGCCTTCTTACTGCACAATTATATTGTTCCAATCTACAACCTGTGATATAGAAGTTATTATCACCAAGAAATTTGAGGTTACAAATATTTGGTGCCATAAGTTGGGCCATTGTAGATTGGTTTCCATATCATTGATTTGGTTGATAGTATGGTACCTATGCCCCGGATTTTAAATAAAATTGTGATTGGACATCAGGTGAGATTGTGGTCAATACCTCAAACCTACTAAATAATTATCACACTACAAAGTATGTATTAGGAAGAGGTCATTTACGATATGTTTTGGTACTTTCATATTAAATACATCGCACTCGATGACCGCTACTGTGGCCGGCTCGCACTGTCTTTGTATCAAAAGTCTAACCTAACTGAACCAAGACGAGAAAAATAAATGTATTAGGTTCGTTTTTTTTTCGCCTGCTTGCTCTTTTATCTCGGTTTGGTTAGGTTAGACAGACTAGCGAAAAAAGATGAAGCGAGCAGGCCGCTGCAGTGGTCGGTGAGAGCGGTGCATTTTATATGAAAGTACCTATGTTTAAATTAACTATTTTTTCAATTTTATTTTAATAAATTGTTTTCATGATACTTAATACTATCTTCCTAACAATGTTATAAGGACACTAAAATAATGTCATACTGATAAGAATGAAATTGTTCATTACATATTCAACTTACGATGTACTCAACAGTTTGTAGCATACTCTTTGAATCTTTTTATTATTTTTGGAGTAGGCAGAGGCATTTAGAAGCAGTAATTGTTCAGTGGTATTTATTGAATTTGATTATTAAGCATTAACCAGAATCATGCAGTATATTAATGATTTTATGGCAAATTTCTCTCAGACCCTTTTAGCTACAATAGAAATTGTAGTTTATTCTTGTTAATTTTAATAAATCAAACTGTCATTTTTTAACTATACAGAGTTCAAATCAAATGAAAAACACTTTATTCAAGATAGGCCCTAAGAAGGCATTTACTAACGTCAAAACTACCACCAGTTCGGAAAACAACCCAGCCATCGAGAAGATCCGGCAAGAAACTCGATCTGGTTTATCTTTTTAACAAATATATATAATATATTAGGTAAATGTCACAAACGTTTTTAATGGATGCACAGAGATGAGTTAATTCCAGACATCACCATCCTTCACATATTGATCCACTCTATAATAGCCTTTTGACACCAAAACCAGCTTGGCATGGTGCTTAAATTCGCAAAAAGTATACTATACTCCTTTCCACTAAATAGTCAAGCTTTGTGTCAAATTTTGTTCCAAACTGACCTTTTCTTTGAGTGTTTATGGATAAACATCCAAAGAACACCATCATCAGCCTGTAAGAGAACCACTGGATGACCATATGCCTTTTCCTGAATAATTACAGCATCTGCCCACGATGTATTGAGATTTTCAAACTCTGAGAAATGCACAGTTCTATTTTTTACCACATACAGTGGTACAACAAGAACAGTTCTCAAGTTCAGGTTTCATCACAATGTTTTCCTTCATCATCAGCCGATATTGTTACCAATTTCAACTATTATTTGTATGAGAATTTTGATTAATTTTGAACCTGCAGACATTGGATTGACATTCCACTGGTAAAACCACTACTATAAAATTAAAACTGATGATACTATAAAACTAAGATTGTTGATAGGCAAACATTGGAAATATGCTATTGTTCTTTTTTACAAATAATTAATATTGTCCTGTTGGCTTCCCTGTATTACATAATCTTTGTTTTGTCATGTCCTACATTCAGCTAGTACATATTGCAACACATGTTTTCTTTAATATCGAAAAGTATGGGCTTTAAAATATTTATTTGTAATATACAGTTATAGAC
The DNA here is from genome assembly GCA_036509395.1 of Antheraea yamamai. NCBI lineage: Eukaryota > Metazoa > Arthropoda > Insecta > Lepidoptera > Saturniidae > Antheraea > Antheraea yamamai. Next base: position 4,161,080 of record AP028433.1, read on the forward strand.
AGTATGAATAATGATAAGCTAAATCAGGCTATACAAATAATAATTACATTGCTTTTATTATTTATCATACATAGTGTTGAGTATCTGCACTTGGCTTAGATGGGCAGAATGTTGAAGTCATCAAGCCAGTATTAACTAAATAACTTGGTGGTAGTATGATGCATAATGTCTGATACATTATTAGTGGCACATCTGGAGACTCTGTAGGTTCAAATTCTTCAATGAGCTAGTTTTCAGTAAATGAAAACATAATGATGTGATTGTGAATAATAGTATGGTGATCTAATCTAATTTCTTAATCGAATATATTGGGTATTATAATAGATAGTATCAAGTAACTCCAGCCATTGTTTGTTAAGTTAGGTCTTAACTGTGAAATGTGGTACCTTAAAGAAGGTGAACTCAGGTGAAAATGTTGAAAATGTCAAATTGGTATTATGTAAATAGCTTAGGTGAGTTGTGGCTCACAAGAAGAGAATCGGCAATGTGTTTAAATTTTCTGGGAAATATAATGTTGTTATCTGACCATAGTATGGTGGTAGGGCTTTTTCTAACATCCATCTGTCTAACTACAATTCTCAAGTTGAAAATTTGTCGTTAAGCATATACAGTAGAACATCGTTAAATTAAAAACCAGGGAAAATACAAAATATTTTAAGTTATAGAGTTTTCAATTTATCAAGGGTTTATGTTAGAGAGTGATCGATGAGTTAATATGCAGTTCCTATTCTGACCCGAATGCGCCAGAATAAAATACATACACATGTTACATAAAAATAAAACTTTATTCAAATTTTAGTGTACTGAAAAAGTCTGTTTTTTTTTTTGTTTTAAACAGTTCGCGGTTTCTAATTGATTTTCTACGATAAGTAGAGACTTTTCACTGCTTCCATTGCTTTTAATCTATCAGTGTATGTTAGTGTTGTTAATTTTCGTTATGAACTCATTTTACTTAAGTAACTTTTATAACACAGTACAATTTCCTGGACAGTGATAACAACTAATGATCCAAATAAGCCGCTGTGTTAACCATCGCAAAGAAAGCTTTTTTACTTTATCGAAGTTCTACTGTATGTATAAATCACTTGAGAGCCACATTTCTAAGTTTAGCATGTTAGTAAAACCTATGAAGTATAGAAATAAAATAAAAAGTTATTGTAACTATTTACAGTGCCCGATTTTATGTATCTTCATACTATCTGAATATTGTAAATAATATTTATGAACAGATTTATGATCTTAATAGCTTGTGCCTCCGGTTTTGCTCGCGTGAATATAGATTTAGTAAATTTCTTCTGGATAAAGAGTCCCATTTTTCTGTACCGTTGCCAATGTGTATTTCATAATGACTGGTTGAGTAGTTACATGAAAGCGTAATAAATAAACTCTCATTCACATTTACATAAAACCTTAAATTTTTTTATTTATTTTATCAGTACTAATGTATGAACCTGCGATAGTTTCGTAGTGTACACTTGTCCTTATCAATTCTTTGTAAAATCATGTCGTTATTATATTTTTTCTACGATAGATCTAGTACCCCTTGTGTTTTCTATTGTGTAGATAGTTTTGCACCCTCGTAAAAGGGCGACCGCCCTGCGCCTGAGTGAAATCAATAGTTCAACAGTGCGAAACCGGACCGACCCTCTATGCTTTCGTCATGTTATTCCAGTCCAGGACTAGCACAGAGTGCAGTCGTTCACCGTGTTCAGCCTTATCGTATTTTATTGTTTTTGGAAAAGTAATTCGTCGATTTTATAGCGGTGCGGCGTATCATGCGCTGGTACGTACGCGATATAGCACGATTTTATTATAAGATTTAACTTGTTACACTTGTTATTGTAGCTAGGTTTTAGTAAAATTTATATTGCGAATATACGTGGCTAGAGAGCGACGTGCACGTTCGATACGTTTATTGATGTTTTTTTAATAATGTTTTTTTTGTTGTTTATTTTAACATAATGAGTGTGTCTATGGTATGGTTACGCAGGTTGCCGAAAGACGAGATAGCTGCTCGTGTTGCCGCGTTCCGGGCGAAACTCTCGGAGACCAGCAGCGCGGAGAAGGATGTACCAAAGGACGAGTTTGGGAGAGTGGCGTAAGTAGTTCTAATTAAATAATTAAAAAAAAACAACAAGCATTAATTAAATTCGACATAGCTAAAATTGATTGCCAAAACATAAATCATTGGGCTATTATAAACTGATTCTATTATTTTGATACTTCAGTATATTATGATACAAAGAAAAAAGTATAAGATATTGGTGATGGAAGTAGTTAGCTAATTTAAGTACTGGTAAGAAATTGGATAGGACTTTTTTATGTTTATATCTTCTCAATTTGCAAGTATTACTTTGTATTAATTTATATATGTATTCATTTTATCTATTCAGTACATGATGTATATTATATTTTAATTTAATTTTATACGTTAATTTTATTTCTATATTTTTTAGTTTATTCATTGTCTTCGTTTCTTTTATATTTGCACTACCCACGATAACTTTCATATGTAATATTATAAAAAGAGCTAAAGTTTGTGAATTTCTGAGTTAGTTACGTTGTAGGGGGTAATCTCAGGAACTACTGGTCCGATTTGAAAAACTCTTTCAGTGTTATATAGCTCATTTATCGAGGAAGGTTATAAACTATATATCATCACGCCAAGACCAATAGGAGCAGAGCACGAATGAAGAATGTTTCAAAATCGGGTTTTTCCTCTTGAGAGCTTCCGCTGCGTGTTAGCGTTAGCCCAAAGTAACTGTTCCAAAGTTGCGTGCAGAGACTAGTTCTTCATAACGAAATCGCTGGTTAGCTAGAATAAAATACCTTGTGACATTAAGCTCGCCTGTGTACAAACTGAAAAGTGCATAAAGTATTTAGTCATTCATTCATTCATCATTGTAACCTGTACCTGTACCTATAGTCCGAGTCATCGTTGATGGCCGTTTTGAGTATAGCTTTAAGTTTAGTCTTGCGCATAGTACAGTCAATAGGTTAATACAAAACAAAATCAGAATATTATTACAGGAATTTAATATTTACGTTTATTAATCTTTAACTTGTCTCGATATTATACGTACAGTATATTCTGATATACTGAATGATGATAATTCGTAGATATTTGCCTATTACATTAAGTAATAAAAATGTAACAATATAATATAATATATAACTGCTACTTTCAGAAGATTTTGTATGTGAAATGAAATTAAAGGTTGATTCCGATTGTGTCGTCTTGTTGACACTGGTGGTCGTGGTTTGACAGCTGGTTTACGAAAACCTGTTTATATGAATTGAGTAGACGTATACATACATACAAGATATGTATGCATGTATAATATTAGCAAAGAATTACAGATAAAAACGAACAAACAAAAAAAATCTGGGCTAATTAAATAACAGTAAAAACTAGAAATGAACGAGCTGATTGGTGATAAAGCTAAAATATTAACACTTCGCCACATCGTGTATTTATCAGTTATCATTAAATCCAAATAACATTTAATCACCTGGTTTGTGAGTTTTGGGTGATCGCTTACTGTAATTGAATGATTGCCTTTATGCAGTATTTATTTCTATCTGTCAGATATATCTAGTAGCATATATTATGCGTGTTATAATACCGTTATTGTGAATAAAAAACATTCATAATAAATAAATAATTTGTATTAAAAATAAAATAAACAACGCCTTTCATATAAACATCATTTTTCGAAGTGGATGGGTCTTCTAATAATGACAAATATACAAGATAAACATGTAATTAACGTCAACAAAACTATGCATAACATAACAACATAACTATGCATAAGATAAAAACCATAACATAACTTCTGAATGCGACTGTACTGCAACTAGTAATGACAGGACACATGTGTCAACGTTGGTGAAATAGGGGCCGAGGTACGCGCGCGGGCGTGCTTGTCTCCCTTTTACCTCACTACGTCCCTCTGATACCTAAATTTGTGTTCTGCGCATCTACTTTAGAGCGGTTAAAACGTTAGACGCGGACTATAAAATATCTAGTTTTTGGATGCAACTATGAAAACATTTCTCCTGGTAGTTTTTCTTCGACATTTTTTTAAATATGTAAACAATATAAATGCGTTGTAGGTTATCCTTCGGAGATAGATATATCCCATCTCGGGCTTCACTGTAGGCATTTTTACACATTCATTATTTTTATGTGTCTCATAAGGTTTAAGTCAGCATTATCAATGTTGGGGTCAGAAAACTTCTTCTTGCGATTTCATTAGAATAAACCTTCCGGAAAAAATCTCTTAACGATAATGAACCGTATCAAAATCCGTCGCTAATTTAGATGATTTAAGGTAACACACAGACAGACGCGAAAAGCGATTTTGTTTTATATTTATATACTGTTTTATGTTAGTGATTAACTGTGCCCGTGGCCTCGCACGCTTTTGTAATTATTTTGTTGTTATTCGTATTTTCTGTATTATCTATAGCGTCCTTTAATAGTGAGGTATAGCGAAATGGAAATGTTGTATGTGTTAAACTAACTAAGAATAATAATTTTCACGACGATCAGTTGAATCGTACTAAAGACTTACAGTATTAAAGCCTTTTACATGAAAAAAAAAGTGTGGCAGCTTTCATGATAATCTCTCAAACAGTGTTGTTAATCGACCTTTTTGTTAGTTTGTTTAGGTTGCAATTATAGAATTAAAACCAGTTCTTTTAGATCTAAGACTTTGCAATTTTGCAGCATGTTTGTTCAGTCTTGATGACGATACATAAAAATGAAATAAAAACAAAATGGCGAATTTAAAAATGGCACCCATACACACCGAAATAAATATCCGATTAAAACCATGTACGAAAAATTCCGTAAAGAATACTCATAGTTCTATAGATTCAGTAGTTTTGATGTTATTGAGCCTCAAAGATACTGTATTTTCATTATTGTATACGTAATACTAGCGAACCCGAAGGACATTGTGACCTTGATAATAAAAAAAAAACTTTAAAAGTCAACCGCAGTCCCACCAACCGGGTTCAATTGTGAATCTAAATCATTCTTGAATCCACCTGACAGCACACAAAAAAAGATCATCAAAAGCTGTCTAGCTGTTTAGGAGGTTTTTTTTTCGAACAGACTACCTTATTGGCCTGGCAAGGCCTTTACAGCTTCACCGAACTACAATGTTTAGGAGGAGTTCAGTCACATACAGAAGGACAGAAGTATGATATAGATTAGGACGATATGTATTTCTGAGTGACGATTTTTTTATTCTAATATCAGTTCTTAAATTAACATTGTAAGGTCTTAATTTTTTATTTGTAAAATGTTTAAAATAAGTAACTGTAAATTATTAACTTAACTTCATGTAAACTCGTCTAGTTTCCATTAATTAAATTTTTAATAGTGTTTCGAGATAAATCTTGGTTTTACTTGAAGAAATCAAGCTTATTTCAAGTTTATCAGATGTTAATTTCATTTGTACACGAAATAGGTATTATTGTTTCGAATTAATTCATTTGGTCACTTTCCTACCATGTAATCAATTACTTCACTTAATAGGTAAATAATTAGACTTCGCGTGTTTCGGATTAAATGTATTTTTATATTGCCTTTGTCAATTGTTAGAATTTTATATATATGTATAAATTAATAAGTATTTGTAATTGGTCCCGGTGGGCTTATTTCTAAAACGCCAGACGTCATTTTAACAGGAAAATAGATACTGTTCAAAGTAATATCTAGAACATACATATATGGTTATGCTTTTCCATAGACACAATTTAACAGTTCGAAGTGTTAATTAATAAAGTGAAGTAAAATGAAAATATCGATGTTTTGATAAAAAAATGTATTAATTCTGTTTGTTTTTTTTTTTTTTTTTTTTTTGAAAGTGTCTTTTTTGTTCCTTGGTGGAAACAAAGAAAATCCAAAAAAAAAAGAACGCCCCCAAAAAAAATATATCCCTCCCCCCGCCCCCCTCTCCCCCCCCCCCGAAAGTCCCCCTTATGGGGAGCCCCCCCCCTCTGGTTGCTGGATATACACCGGCTGATCCCGGAACGCGACACGCCCAAACGTGCCACTATGGCGGGTGTTCCACCTGGTGTACGGTGGTCGCGATCCAGTCGGGTACAGACACCCTACCACCCCGCAAATGTCATTTTATTTTAAAATATGGACGTAGTCTTTTGGGTATCATTGCGACTTATACATTCAGTTTCATGCCAATCATTATAGTTCATTATGCTGTTACTCTGTTTGTATAGAAATTGAAACATTTTATAAAAATGTGAATTAACTATGAACTTTTGCTTAAATGCTTATTTAAACGTATTTGTGTTACAAATGATGATATTTTTTACAACGACCAAATAGCAATATAATTACACTACTTATCCCTAGTTATAGAACTGACTTAAAGCGCTTTCATTTATTTTTGAGATAAAAAAGATAAATTTAAGTCGAATGTGTAAACATGGTCAAACTTCAAGTTTAAACGCATTTTCCCACAACATTTTTGAGTTACTTTTTGTTCTGATTAAAGATACGATATGTCAAGATAATGTACTACGGAATTGTATAAAAAGAAATTATATATCTCCTGAGAATAACCTCAGTAACCAATATTGACATATACATACTCGTATTTAAAAATACTGACTTTAGCGAATCTGCTTTGACGGATATAATATTAATCGTGATCCAATTAAACCTGTCAGTTACCTTGGGGATGTCATGAAGATTAACATTACCTTATTTATACCTAAGCCCGATATAAAAAAGTTGTTTATGTGCTTCTTTGATTTTGATAAACTGTTATTACTATAAATATCGAAGTCCCAAAGAATAGTTTCGTTAAAACATGTATCTACATTATTTAGACACTTATGACGTCACACTAATAAGTTCATTGTACCCGTATAAGTCGAAGCGGGTAGTTAACTTTTAATCCGTTGGCTGTTTAAAACTATAAAGGTTTAAGCTCCATAAAAATGAATCTAGACCTCATGTGGCACAGGTCTACAGACTGTTGGCCGTATATGCTTTAAAAATACCGGATTAATTATAAAACTCTGGAAGATAACAAAATATGTATTGTAAAACAATAGTTTTTTTATATAAAGTGGAATTTTATATTAATATTTTATTTGTGCTACTTTTTTTTACTAAACCATGATATTTACAATTTACGATGTGAAATACAAAGAAATTAAAACCATGATCCGCCGTTTTGAGATCTGGGACTTAAAAAATCAGTGGAGGCGTTAATTATGTAAACAAAACTAAATGATTAACAGAACACGGATTGACGTAACAAAATGTCAAGTTGAATATGTTGAAGCCGGGTGCATTGAATCCCTGCGTATCGATTTCCGTTATGGCGTCAGTGCCCCACACCCCCGGGAAAACTGGGTAAGGATTGTAATTATGTTATGCACCCTTGTTTAGCGACGGACGGATTATAAATATGGAAATAATATGAAATCGTTGGACGAATCGCATCACTTCGTTTTGTGGTTATTATTGTTTCATATTTTTTGTATAATACCTATAACAGAGAAGGCAATAACTTGCTAACAATATTAAATAACTAGCGGGCACGGCAGACTTTGTCTCGCCGCGCCCTGATTATAAAAAAATCCTTGATAAATTATATACCAAAATGATTGAATCACTTTATCCACTGGTGAAAACCGCATGAAGATCAGTTGCGTAGTTTTTGAGTTTATCGCGAACCGACAGACAGACGCAGTAGAGGACTTTGTCTTATACTATGTACCTAATGATATAGTTATTGCTCCAGACTGTTTGCGATATATTGTGAAAATGGCCGATTTAATCGATTGCGTTTATTTGTTCGTTGTTTTGATGTACTAAGCAGTCTTGTGTATCAAATAATGGAATAAATAAAAGTGTTTTTAGTAAAAAGTAAATTTTCAAAAAAAAGTATTAACCGACTTCAATATCAATCAAAAACCCATAAGGCACTAAAAAACGGAAAATAAATAGTTTATCAAATTAACCAAATTAAATAAAACATATGAATATGTGTGCTACCTAGAGATGTATTGGAAGCCGGTGCCAACCGAAATTTCAAATTTGTTCCAGGTAGAAATGTATTACAGAGACGACTTAAACTTTGTACCTATGTAGATGATATGATTTTCGGTTCGCACCGACTTCCAATACATCTCTAGGTAGCACACATATTCATATGTTTTATTTAATTTGGTTAATTTGATAAACTATTTATTTTCCGTTTTTTAGTGCCTTATGGGTTTTTGATTGATATTGAAGTCGGTTAATACTTTTTTTTGAAAATTTACTTTATTTTTCCATTTTTAGTGTACATAAATATATTTTACTAGCAGTGCCCGCGAACTCCGTTCCGCCTTAAGAATATTAAAATATGCGCATTTTTGCGGTATGGTATGCGATATGGTTTCAATTGGTTGTACAATAAGTAACGTTTGGTACGAACGCAACCTTATCAATAATCCGCGATAGTTTCTACCACCAACTCGGCTACCATCGCTTCACACATAATACACCTTAAGTAATGTAATTACAATGCTTGCGTCATGTTGCAACACAGCAACGAACATAAGCACAATAGGCTCCTAAGAATTGAACAGTTTTTTTATAATATTGGTGGCAAACGAACATACGGGTCACCTGATGGTAAGTGATCACGGCCGCCCATGGACACCTGCGACACGAGAGGAAACACAGATGCGTTGCCGGCCCTTAAGAAAGGAGTAGGCTCGTTTCTTGAAATTTTCTTACTTTGTCACGGATCCCATAATCAGAACCTAACCAAACTCTCAGCAAACTACCCTTGAAGTACGTCCTTTCCAATAAAAAATGAATCATCCAAAATCGGTTAGCGTGATATTGAGTTATTCGTCTATTTGTCGTGTACATACTTAATGCAAATTTAAAACTTATACGGTTTTGCATTTTCTTACTTTGTCACGGATCCCATAATCAGAACCTAACCAAACTCTCAGCAAACTACCCTTGAAGTACGTCCTTTCCAATAAAAAATGAATCATCGAAATCGGTTAGCGTGATATTGAGTTATTCGTCTATTTGTCGTGTACATACCTAATGCAAATTTAAAACTTATACGGTTTTGCACTGGATGCCGTTGTCGGAACTGGACCAAATTAAAATGGGACCACACGGGAAGTACCAGCTTCCAAATAAAAAAAGAATAATCAAAATCGGTTCATCCAGTCCAAAGTTATGAAGTAACAAACATAAAAAAAAAAAAAAAAAAAAAAAACATACAGACGAATTGATAACCTCCTCCTTTTTTTGAAGTCGGTTAAAAAGTGATTGTTTAATGACTTATGACGTCATACAACTGTCTCTTCTCGTTTAATAAGATAGGCGACAAGCGTTATCATTACATACTATAAAACAAAGTCTCCTACCGCGTCTGTCTGTCTGTCTGTTCGCGATAAACTCAAAAACTACTGAACGGATTTTTGTGCGGTTTTCACCAGTGGATAAAGTGATTCTTGAGGAACGTTTTAGTATATAATTTGTCAAGGATTTTTATATGATCAGGGCGGGACAACGTCTGCCGGGCCCGCTAGTTTATAATAATATGTACTAGCGGGCCGGCGGACGTTGTCCCGCCCTGATAATAAAAAAATCATGACAAATTATAGACCTAAAACCTAAACCTAATAAATCCTTTCAGTAGTTTTTGAGTTTATCGCGAACAGACAGACATACAGACGTCACACAGGATTTTGTTTTATAATATGTAGTGATCAATAAGTTGTATACCGTTACTATCACATAGTATATGTATGTAAACAATGTGTGTCTAATAATTGATATGTAGGTATATTATGTAATAATTCCATACGTTTTAATACGCATTGTCCTTTGCTGTCTTCTACATCGAATAATACTTTTACATTAGTCACATTTTCAATTATAATTTTTATAACCATTATAGAACCTATTTTGTACTATAAAATTACATATTTTACTTTTTATAATTGCAAACCGTGTTTGATAATGTCGGCCATCTTGTTTTATGACAATTGAAGCAAAATGCAATCTAATGGTTTTATTATAACTTGTCGTGAATAAAAATATTACTGATTTCATTATATTACATCTAAGCTACAAATTATATGACGATTTAATTAAAAGATCCTGGCTAATCCCAGTCAAGTAATGACGTATTTTCTGTATTCCAAGGCAGACATATTGCTGAACAATGTTCAATGTGTATATTTTTCTTCCGTTTGAGTTCGGAGCTATATCACTGTTGGTACGGACCGCCCTGCGTCTGATTTTTTTACGGTAGCTTTTTAATAGCTTTAAAGACCGACAATTTTTAATAGCTTTAAAGATCGACAATTAATATCATCACGAAATAATATTCAAAAATTCGACACATATATCGCGTAAGAATGTAAGATTCAGTAGTGGACGTTTATTAGTAAAGATAAACAAAAACCCCGACTATAAAACCTCTTTTTAAATCATAGACAATGATTATTCAAATATTTTATAATATGACATAGATTATACTTTCTTACATAATTTAAAATCCACCAAACCCTTTAGGCTACATAGTTTTGCAATGAATAACCTTACTAAAATTATAAATCCGTATTATTAGCTTGTTTGTTTGTTTTGCAAACGCTGCATACACGTTGCCGGATACAAAAAAGGATATAGAGTAACTTTCATCCAGAAAAGAGTATTATTTCGAAGGATTGGCCAAATCTAAATTAAAGTGAGCGAAGTCGTGAGCAGAAATTATTACGAAAAACAATACATTTTGTGCAATCGAGTAAAAAAATCTAATGCGGTACCAACGCCCCAAAGTAACAAATAAATTCGTAAAAAATCTACATTTATGTTATTAATTTTGATATGTTAATGTAATAAAGCGTACGAATGAGTAATTTGGGTAGAGGGATGGACAGACATTACAAGGTGTTCATGCTATTTAGTAATTAACAGGCGCGGTCGGAACGTGTTTTCGTGCCGCGTTTTGTCAAAAGTTACAAAGCATTATTAGATTTATTATTCTAATTAACGTGTCTGTCGGGAAACGTAAAAAATAGTTATTTTTAGGAACCTTTTTCATGTGAAACATCTATAGGCGAGCGTAAACCTGATTGTTGGTGCGGTAAGACCTGACGACGCAAAACACGAACTTTGCACTATTAACGAAATACCCAAAAACATTTGCAACCCTATCTGTATAAACATAAGATTAAAATTGTTTTGCCGGCAACTTATTCTACTAGTGCTAACGTGGTACGCGCCGACGACCTAGCGCCCTTTGATAAATGCTGCCAAACACACCGCGCCTGCACCTAGCGGTGATTTCTTTGAAATTTTGTATTAAACAAAAATGAATATTTATGTAATAAAATAAATAAACAATCATTATTTTATGGAACAAATTTGTAATGCTTTATCTTTTCAATCGTTGATTCCTGTCATAATCTGTTATTTTATGCATATAACTTATACAAAACAATTTCGATGTTTCACATGTGCCAGGCGTCCCGTGACGACTCAATTTTTTTTTAGTAGGTGTAGGTAACCCCCGTTTAAAACGGTAAAAGAAAGTGATGAGGCGGTTATTCTGGCCTAATTGTGGGTCAAATAAAATTTAGTTAATTCGTTACATTTTGTTTTAGTTATCTACCTACTATAAGAATATCTGTGAATAGTTCTGCTCTGGCAAAATTTTCTCGAGATCGACTCAAAACTTAACATGTTATTTTTAAGGTAACGAATACTAACTAAATGCTATGTTGAATTCTAAATGTAACGTCATATTTAACTTGCAAGTTCAAAGGTATAATTATTTCCTTGTACGTAAATTTTTCACAAGTACTGTTTTCTCTACAAACAGCGTTCCCTCTCTCATAGGATGGTTGATGATTCTCTTAATGAGCTCTTTGTGAAAGCGTCGCGAAGTCGTTGGGCGGAGATCCGTTGTTTGCGCAGGGTGCGCGCGTCGGCTTCCTGCCGCCCGCCGTCAGTAGCGTCGCCGGGCCGCCGTCGTCGGCCGCGCTGCGATGTAGCCCCCACGCCCCGCTACTCAAGTCTTCCAGCGGTCTCACCGCCCTAGATTAGCCCATAGTTTTAAGAAACCAAGTCTTCCATTAAATTAAGTAGGTTTAAGATGCAACGGGGCAGGGGAACGCGTCGCGATAACAACAGGATCGTATTCGAACGACTCTGGCGGGGCACGTTCCAAACGGTTTTAGCGGGTCCTCAGCGACCTCCGCGCGCTTCATCGCACGATCCTAATCAGGACCTGGACGTAATACCCGCCGCTATGACGCACCAGGGTCCGGCCCACGTGGCCGATAGCTTAGAACCTGCGTTGAGAACGATCCTCGAGGGGATCAGGAAATCTTGTTGCTGCCGGTGCAATTGTTCCATACAGGAGAGAAATTTTAACGACAATTTGCAGGTCTGTCTCTCCAATGACGACGAGAGGAAGTCTATGCGATCTGTGATAAGGTGTGCACGTTGAATCGAATCATTCTTATTAAGCCTTAAGTATCTGGGTCGATGATAACACGCGTTGTAGTCGCCATTTAATAAATTTTCAATCAAAACTGACATGTTTCTATTGCATTCGCGTAAATGATAAACCGATTTCACATTATTTGTAGGTTTTTTTTTTATTTAATCGTATGGTTATATGGAGTATCTATCTTTTATTATCGTCGATTGATTTATTACTTTATTTGTCGCTGCGAAATTCAATTTATGTGGAACAATGCAGCGGCCAAAATTTGGTTACTCTTTAGCACCACTCGGGGAGCACGAATTAAAGGTACACTTGCTACGGACGCGAGTAATATCAGCCTCCAATTAAATCGTTTATACGTTAAAATCTATATTGTTATTATTGTTATAGAAATTTCTAGATAATTATTCTAAAACATTTTACTGTTTCCCCATTTCTAGCGCACTTAAGTGCTGTACAGGTAAATATTACGTTCCTTGTTAGGTATTTTAATAAGTTAATCAAATAGCTAAATTATTTGTATAATGGTGTAGTAAATTTATATAAGTTTGATGTTAACGCTGGAATTAGATTACGGGCGACGTATTAAGGATGGATTTTGTTTTGGCAGCGTGAGGGAAACGCACGCAGTGGCAGAGGCGCAACAGGAGAAGAACGCTCGTCTGCGTGACGCGTTCGGGATATCGCCGCGATTCGTCGAGGGCACAAGCCTCGATCCCGAGCGTAGGGCGCGAGAGCACGCGCAGCGTTACCCTCTCGTGAGGACACCGAGCCATGAGAGGGAGGACCAGGACTCACATACTACAACTAAGAAGAAGAAGAAACGAAGGTATAACTAAGTATATTAAAATTCAGTGTCATGATGTTTGTCCACGATGAACTCCGAAAGTACTTCACCGATCTTAATGAAAGTTGGCATCTATGTATAATTTGTCCTTTAATTTGGTCCAACTTGAACTTTAATTACAAATTAAATTATTGTCAATGTTAATTATTCTTATTAATTCTAAGTTTCATCAGTCTCGAACAGATGGCGCTTTAAATTAGTTTGTTGACAAACGTTGTATGAACACAAAATGAGTCTACCAGTACTTGAAAATCATATCCCTCTTTGTACGTCCACTATAAATGATTAAAACCGTTGCAAAATTTTAGATTAAAGGTTTTTTATTTTTGACAACCAATCTTTTAGATTATTACTGCCATTGTCGAGTAGTTAATAATAATACAAGATTCTTGTGATATTTTCAATGTTCTAACAAAATGGTTGCCCCTTGTTAAAATTTTCGAACGAGTTTTATAGCATTTCAGAATTCATGCTCCGTGGTATTGTCACTTGTGCACAAAAAACCGAAATATAATACGTAAAACACCACCAATATTGCAGAATATGGAGTGAAATAACACAAGATTAGGGGAAAAAAATCTACCACATGACAAACTAAGACCCGCCAAACACTCAGTAATAAAGGATAAAGATGCATACGATATCAAAATAAACTAGTTAGACTCTCTTGCCGGTACTTCTCAATGACTGTGTTATTTGTCCGAACCGGTGGTAATTTTGACTTTAATTAACACCCTCTCAGTGTCTAAATTGAATAAAGCATTTTTTATTTCGGTACAAATGGCTTTACATCCACGAGTCTTCGACATTATCAATACACTCAGGTATTACAGGCTGTTGTGACATTCACGACAGATGTTCTTTCATGAACAGTTTAATATATCTATACCTGTAATTTATCGTTAGTATGTCCTTAGATTAATATTTTCTTTACGATAATTAACAGCAGAATGATTAATATGTCTTTCATAATACATATCGTTATTCATTGAGTTGGAGTAATCGTCATCAGCCGGTAAAAGACCCACTGCATGGTTATAGGCCTTTTCCCGAAGGAAGGTATGGGCATAATCACCACGCCAGCCCACCTCGTATTAGCGATTTCAAACTCCGACCAACTCCACAGATTTATGTCTTTTCCCACATACCACAAGAACGCGGTACGTAAGAACATTTCTCAGGTTCAGGTTTCCTCACGATGGTTTCCTTCACCATCAGCCGATAGTGTTGCCAATTGAAAAATTCTATGTTACATGCCGAGATTCGAAGCTGCGGACAATGATGTTGTAACTAAAAAGCTGTAGATACGCTACCTACATGATATTTTGACAAAACAAATGGCACGATACACGATGGCACGATGGCGCATACATACGTAAAGTAATATTGTAACGTCACACTGTCTTAGATAAGTCTTTTGACTTAGGAATAACTTTTGACTCCTCTTTGTCCTTCCGGCAACATATATATAATCTTGTATCGAGAGTTAACAAGGTGCTAGGATTTATTATACGTATATCACGACCATTTTGCAATAACGGGAGTATTATCGTGCTTTATGACACCTTAGTCCGAAGCGTTCTCGAATATGGTTCTACGATATAATACCCTCATTATTCCACTTACATAGAACCTCATCGAGTCCGTTCAAGCTCGTTTTGTTAGACATTTGCGTATAAGAAATGGCATTCGTAAGTCTATACCTGACTACAATGGTAGACTAAAATATTTTAACATCACTAGCTTAAGTTTAATGAGACGAAATGTATCTGACTTATATATTAGGGTGGCCCAAAAAAACCGACTATTTTTTTTTTTTGAGTCTCGGGTGAAAATATCTTAGTTTTTGATGTTTTAAGAGCCCTCTCCAAAAGACAGCTCAAAAAAAATCTTTAAGAGGTCACTCCAAATTTTTTAAAATTTCCAAAATCGTCAAAAATCGTTTTTTTTTTTTTTTATTTTTTTTCTCATTATTTTCCTTTTTTCTACAAGAAAAATGATAAAGATCCCGAAAATCTCAAGTCGAAATTTTAATATTTAAAGGTCGCTCCAAATTTTTCAAGGTTTCCAAGACAAGTACTTTATATCTTTTCGAGCTACTTCTGAATATGAATATCAACGAACTTGATATTTTTTTTCTTGCATTTGACATACCAAAGAATGGAATTAAAGCACGAGAAACAAAAAAAAATTAAATAATTTTTTTTTACGATTATAGTGTAATTGTCAAAAAATCATAATTTTTTAAATTCTTTAAATTTATTTATTTTTCAAAAATAAACGTTTTAATTAAATTTTATCAACTTTGAACAAGATTGTTCAGGGGCTACAAGTTGTAAATGATTCAGCTGAACGTGGGATTGCTTTAATGCAACCGTATCATGATACTGTGACTGACGAGAAACAAAAACAATACTTATTGTAAGTGATTGAAAAGAATAGAAAAATGTTTCCAAACGCTACAAAAACAAGTTTGATAAATCATTTTGATATAGCTACAAAGTAAAATTAACTATACTTAATATATTTAACAATACATTAAGATTGTTGAAGTAAATTTTTAATTCTGTTTTTAATTTGGTTAAGTGTTGAACTAAAGTAAAATTTTTATAAGCGTTAATTAATATATAAATAATACGTTAATAAAAAGTTAAAAAATGTTGTTATTCTAAATAATGTTAATAATTGACTATTTTTGTGTTTAAAGTTTATAAATATGTTATAAAAAGTTATAAAAATTTAATTAAAACGTTTATTTTTGAAAAATAAATAAATTTAAAGAATTAAAAAAATTATGATTTTTTGACAATTACACTATAATCGTAAAAAAAATTTATTTAATTTTTTTTTGTTTCTCGTGCTTTAATTCCATTCTTTGGTATGTCAAATGCAAGAAAAAAAATATCAAGTTTGTTGATATTCATATTCAGAAGTAGCTCGAAAAGATATAAAGTACTTGTCTTGGAAACCTTGAAAAATTTGGAGCGACCTTTAAATATTAAAATTTCGACTTGAGATTTTCAGGATCTTTATCATTTTTCTTGTAGAAAAAAGTAAAATAATGAGAAAAATAATTAAAAAAAAAAAAAAAACTTTTTTTGACGATTTTGGAAATTTTAAAAAATTTGGAGTGACCTCTTAAAAATTTTGTTTTGAGCTGTCCTTTGGAGAGGGCTCTTAAAACATCAAAAATTAACATATTTTCACCCGAGACTCAAAAAAAAAAATAGTCGGTTTTTTTGGGCCACCCTATTATATATACTACACAAAATTATAAACGGTTCAATGGATGCATTTCTTATCAACCACTTCTACCTCAGACCTAATTGCCAAGCATTGCGTAATCCACATATCTTTGCCATTCCAACTGCGACAATTAACACCGTATATAACAGTCCTTTAATACGTATGCCTAGATCGTATAATGACGTATCTCGAACAAATAACAACATCGACATATTTTCTGATGCATTTGGATCATTCAAGCGGCACTTGCTTAAAGACATAACTTGACGGCGTACTTGTAGAAAATTAACTATTATTCTGTCTATATCGTTCTTAATTAGAGTTAGTTTTTTTTGTCGTCTATTAATGTCATACATGCCTGTGATTTTAATTATTACACTGTAATTTTATATTGTAAATGACCATATCTAATTTTATCATGTTGGTGTGCTAAATACATAAAATAAAATAAAATCAGGCAGTTTGACAGGACAGCCGTTAAAAATAAGCTAACTAGCCAAGTTTCAACAAGGCACTGCCGAAGCGCTTATGACGTATCTATAGCTTTTTAGTTATAATATCAATGGCCTGCGGACATCAGATTAATATTCCACTACTAGACCACCACGACTGTAATGCTTTAAATTATTAATTGATATAATCAAATCAAATCAAAAATACTTTATTCAGTTTAGGCCCTAATAAGGCGCTTATGAACGTCAAAACTACCACCGGTTCGGAAAACAACCCAGTCATCGAGAAGAACCGGTAAGAAACTCGATCGGGTACTTCTTTGTAATATTTCGATTACACTATACGTTACAATACCGTTTTTAGTGGATGCACAGAGAGGAGTCAATTCCAGACGTCACCATCGTTCACGTATTGATCCACTCTAGAATAGCCTTTCGACACTAAAACCCGCTTGACACGGTGCTTAAATTTACAGTCCGGCAAATCGGTTATATGTTTTGGGACTTTATTGTAAAACCTAACACTATTACCTAAGAAACTATTACTGGTTTTGCTAAGTCTGAAACATGGGACAACCACACAGTAATAATACACAGTCCTATATATGTATATTATGATAGTAATTTGTAGTTCAGTAAACGTAATAATGTAAATCGTTTTAACTCTTTACGTTACAGCATATCTCCGGAAGCTAAAAAGTTGAAGAAGAAGAAGTCGAAGAAGAATAAAAAGGAGAAGTGAGTGTTGATTTTCGATTAGATTTTATTAATTTTTTCTGATAATCTCAACAACAATGTGTAATATATTAATATGGAATAATATAAATTCTTCATTGGTGTCGATTGTTAAATGTTAATGTATATATATTTTTTATTGTTGTATTTTTTTATAAAAGCGTTAATATTAGATTTTATTTTTATAACCCAGACAGGTGATACTACGACTGTCGAAAAGGCAAGTATTTACAGTACGAGTGATATTACATTTTTTTGTTTGTTAAACTAAAGAAAAATGTAATAATTTTTATAAAATGATTTCAGCGAAAGGAAATTGTTGTCGGCTCTTATACGTAGGTATGACATGAAAAACCTTAAATTATAATCTAAATTTTGTAGGCACGCGAGTTTATTAGTATTATATGGAAACGTCTAATGGTATGACGTTAACACTATTGTTAATATGAATAAATCTATGGTATTAATTTTAAACAACGATTTAAGTGAATCAAAGATAAAATGCTATTGAATTTACTATACAATATTATCTATTACTAGCTAACCCCCGCAACTTATTCTGCGTGAAATCGGTTACCTACTGGTTCCAATCGTATTTCCAAACTCGAAAAATCTTAAAATACCTAGAACCCGGTTACAGTGACTCCCATGGTTTGCAATTGTCAATTCAACAATTCAGGGAGTTACTCAACACACCTATAGTTGGTTTAGTGAATGACTTAAGCATATGTGGTAGAAATTTATATGAAGCGGACGTTGCGCCATCTGTCATTCAACAACATCAATAATTTCGTTTTGTTTGAAATACGAACAACCGTTGAATCAAATGGATATTGTTCATTAGTTATTATATCTGAAATAATGGTAATGAAAAATTTATAATTAAAAAATAAAAATTAAAATTTTTTTAAATTTTTTTTTTAAAAATAATATTATAATTTTCAAAAAATTGATAAAAAAAAAAAAAAAAAACTTTTTTTTTTTTATGAAAATTTTTATTAATATATTAAAAAATAAAGTTAAATTAGATAAAGTTTAAACAAAAGGATTTTATTATCATAGACATGAATACAAAAAAGATGGCGCGTAACGGAAAAATGTGACGCGTAACCGAAAAATGTGCGGTAAATTTTTTCCAACCCGATAAAGAAGTTTCCTTCAAAAACTTTTTTCGAATTTTTAATTTAGTTCGACCTTTTTTAAATAGATAAAATTCTTGCTATTAGAAATAATTGATACAAAAAAGAAAACTCCCAAAATAGTACATAATTGAAGGTCGAAAAGTCACAATTATAATGCCCACGTATGAAACACAACCTTAAAACTTGTATGGAAACAAAGAAAGTATTTATACCAATTGTTTTTATTGTTTGAACACGCCTGGAGGTACCATTACTAATGAACTCTCGCGCAAAATATATTCTCATAGCCTAGGTGTCAAGATATCTAACAAAAGCTATACAATCTGACTCGTGAACTACTTTAAGTTGTTCGTTCTATTTAATTTTTCTAAAAAATACATCGGCTACTATTAGTTTGCATACACTAAGGGGTTAGTCAATGTTCTAGAAAAAAGTCTATATTGACTTCTTTGCCCTTATCCCATACCCTTTTCCACTATCCCCTGTCAGATGTCATCTCAGTATCCATACCTTTTATACATATATCATTTTTCACACAACCCATCCATACTTTTTTCGGTCTTACTTTACTCCTATATCCGTTCACCTTCATACTAAAGACTTTTCTAGTTACATGACTTTCATCTCTCATAACATGCCCGTACCCTGACTGTACCCGTACTGACTTATTACTTCCCAACTTCTCTGTCACTGGTGCTATTTTCAAACTTCCCCTGACCATTCTTAATCTTATCCATTCTGGTTACACCACACATCCATCTTAACATTCGTGTCTCTGCCACTGATAATCTTTTGTCATCCGCCTCTTTTGTGGCATCTATAAGAGAAAATAAAACTAGATTCTATTTGCGATACATTTTATATTTTTAATGTTATAAAAATAAAGTAATAAATAATAAAAAGGGTGAAAGTCTATAAGACTTTCAGAATCCCATGTATTCTAGAATAGTAACTCAACACTATGTTACAATATATAGAATTAATACCTTCAATTATAGTATAATAAACTAGCTTAATGGCCCGGCTTCGCACGAGTGTACTAGCGAAGAAAATGAGGCCAAGTCTTCGCTTTACCTTACGACCATGTAATGAAAAACAAAATGGCAACTGAACGTTCATTTTGTTAATATTTTTGATAATCTTCTGTCTCACTCTCTGATTGCCTTTTTTAGTCCAAAATTTTCACTTGTTTGGACGATTTTTAAAAATTTTCTTTAATATAAACGTTTTGGCAATTACACACACGATAAAGTATTATTCAATTATGTGCAACCGTTCCCTGATGTGAATTGCACGATTCATAGACAAAAGTAACGGACTGTGATTTTATTACAAAATACTAGGAATTAATATTCTTTTTTACCATTGTAATTTCTATTGTGTTTCTAATAGTAAACTAACTGAACGCACTGGCTTCGCTCGGGTGTAGTACTTACAAAAGAAAAGGAGGCCAAATTTTCCTTATACAGTACAATCATGTAATAAAATATAATGACGATTATTCAACCCGAATTTTTACTTCTGGGTCAAAACACGTCAAGTGGACCCCCCTTTTACCACTTGATCATAGAAAACTTATTAAAATATAATTATCGAAAGTAGTCATACCTAAAAATCATCCCTCAAAACAGTTTTTGAAAATTTTGAATTTAACAACAATTTTTTTAACAATAAAAATTTTCGGTACTTTTAATTAAAAAATTAATTGTGAAAAAGCTATTGAAGATAACTTAACGAAATTTTCAGTGATTATAGTAAAATATCTATATTTTCACATAAGATTTTTTTGCAAATTTTATTTGTTTATTATCATATTTTTTATTAACTTTTAAATAAACAAATAGAAATTTTAATGACTTCTCAGTCCGATAATCGAATTTTTTTTTTTTAGTAATAAGCATTATACATTTAAGTTCTATATTTCGAAATAAAATTTCACTGCCCGGTATTAGTTTAAATAATATGAATTTTTATGTGACGCAGCGGCGAGCGGTACAAGTGCCGCGCGCTACTCAGCTCAGCCGTTAAGACTGTAGATCGTATAATAATTGTGTAATTTGTAGCGATCTACAGTCTTAACGGCTGAGCTGAGTAGCGCGCGGCACTTGTACCGCTCGCCGCTGCGTCACATAAAAATTCATATTATTTAAACTAATACCGGGCAGTGAAATTTTATTTCGAAATATAGAACTTAAATGTATAATGCTTATTACTAAAAAAAAAAAATTCGATTATCGGACTGAGAAGTCATTAAAATTTCTATTTGTTTATTTAAAAGTTAATAAAAAATATGATAATAAACAAATAAAATTTGCAAAAAAATCTTATGTGAAAATATAGATATTTTACTATAATCACTGAAAATTTCGTTAAGTTATCTTCAATAGCTTTTTCACAATTAATTTTTTAATTAAAAGTACCGAAAATTTTTATTGTTAAAAAAATTGTTGTTAAATTCAAAATTTTCAAAAACTGTTTTGAGGGATGATTTTTAGGTATGACTACTTTCGATAATTATATTTTAATATGTTTTCTATGATCAAGTGGTAAAAGGGGGGTCCACTTGACGTGTTTTGACTCTTCTCTTACTTTTTTTTTTCATAAAATCCTAGTCCTGAAAATTACAAATACAAGAAAAAAGAATTAACGAAATATGTGTAATCGCTCTGAAGTGATACGGTTACATATATTTGATTTTTATTTATAGGGAAAAAATCTCTTAGGGTAAATGGTACCGAAAATAAATAAGTAAATTTGTTAAAACAATTTTTATGCTTTGATGGATAAAACAGGACGCCGCGGACGTTGTCCTGCCTTGATAATTAAAAAAAATCCATCCATCCAAATCCAATCTATTCAAAAATCCATCTACAGCGCCACCTACCGGTCCCAATTGTGAATCTAAACCATTCTCAAATCCACCTGAATACACACAAAAAATACCGTCAAAAGCCGTTTAGGAGGAATTTAGTCACATACCCACGGACAGCAGATATATAAAGATATATGCGTGTTCAAATAAACAGATTATGAGCTTCAATGAACAAAAAGAATAAATACAACATATTAATTAAGTTTTAGTTTGAGGTAAAACTATTAAACTAACCCATAGTGATAATTTATATCGAAGACTCACTCTGCAGGCAAGAATCCAGCAAGAAAAAGAAGAAGCGTTCTAAATCAACGGAGTCCGATAGTTCGAGCAGTTCTGATCCGGCACTGGAGAGCGACACCGGCTCTTCGGAGGACGAGAGACAGAAAAAAAAGAAGAAGGTAATTTAGACCGATTTTTCCTATCATAAAATCTCTGTCTATATAGTTCTTGATACGTTAGAATTTATGTACCATCGAAGGTTATATTTTGAATGGTAGAATTAAAAAAAACGTGTTAATTTTTAAAATTCCCTGGCGATATGTTTTTTTTTTTAATTTATACATATATAAAAGAATAACAAACTGACATGTCAACCGACATCCCGAAATACTGGGTCTAAATGGCGTGAAAATTTGCACTCAGGTTCCTTTTATACTGTAGATGAACACCAACAAAGGACTTTTAGAAATTCAACCCCAATGAGTTTTTGGAGTGTCGTGTAGTGTTTTTTTTATATTTTATTCATATTGTGTTATTTGATTGTATATTGTGTAATCATTACATAGTATAAAACAAAGTCCCCCACCGCGTCTGTCTGTCTGTCTGTTCGCGATAAACTCAAAAACTACCGAACGGATTTTCATGCGGTTTTCACCAGTGGATACAGTGATTAATGGGGAAGGTTTTAGTATATAATTTGTCAAGATTTTTTTTATAGTCAGGGCGGGACAGCGTCTGCCGGGCCCGCTAGTATTATTATATAGTAATATAGTTTGGTTAGTACAAGTGAAGTGGATGGGAAGTAATACTACGCAGCATGGATTCTGACTTGCCACAGAAACTCTCTGGAAAGTTGTAACAAGACGGCCACCATCTTGTTAGAGCATTGAAATCATCGCAAGAAACTTGTAACATCATTACTTACACGAGAATGGTAGTAATGAACTACTAGAAGAGTGGTTGCTAAAAATAAAATAAATAAAATTCAACCCCTAAGGGAGTGAAAAAGGGGGTGCGATTTCGTATCAAATTCTGCCAGACAGTCGGTTATTCTTTTACATAGATATGAAAAGTCGAAAATATAATTTCTACCCACAAAATGCTTGCGAAGTCACGGTAAATTGTTAGATATATATGTATACTAGCGGACCGGGCGGACGTTGTCCTGCCTTGATAATAAAAAAAATCCTAAAAGTCAACTGCAGCGCCACCTACCGAGTCCAATTGTCAATCTAAACCATTCTCGAATCTCCACGAACACACACAAAAAATTTCATCAAAATCGGTCCAGTCGTTTAGGAGGAGTTCAGTCACATACACACGCACACAAGAAATATATATATTAAGATACCGTTCAAACTATAACCTTTAAGTACAATATTCTAATGTTACTCTATGGGTTTGAGGGTAATATTATTTATACAGTAATACTATGGGATTTACCCGTCGTTTCTCTGACTACACTCCACAACCCCTACGCAGTGTTCCCTTCCTAGTAAATTGCTATATCTGTCTGATTCCCCATGTAGCACTCTGCTTCCTTTATTTTATACTGTACATTGTGTTATTTGATGAAAAAGATAATTAAGAACAAAAAAACCGATTTCAAAAATATCTGCTTTAAAAATAACCACCAGGTCGCCTATGACCAATAGTTATTTGATGCACCTAATCTTAGATTGACATTAACGTACTAATGTCAATCATTATACAGGAGGCCTTTTTGAAATCCAGGGTACAATGTTAATGAAATTAAAAAGGGACCCCCTTGAAAATATCCCCTTTCCAAAAAAAAAATCCCAATTGATTTATAAATCACTAAGGTCGAAGTAATAAACACTGAAGAAAAAAACTTTTGTTGAGAAACTCCTTTTTGAAGTCGGTTAACAAACTCATTTTAGAATTCTTAAAACACACTGTCGTGTGGTAAAAAATGGTTTGGTAAAAAAAATATATTTCGTCGTACCTTGTTCTGTAGATCCTCTGGGGAATATGTTCGTATGACATTTTGTTAAATCTCTGTGTAGTGTTTTCCTTTCTTTAGAGTTTTATAGCTAAAACCTACATCATCGAGTATCCTTATGGGCAGAGTGTTATTTAATTTTATAAAACCCACCCCTCCCCCACAATTTTTTTTTTGTTGTAAATACGAGAAAATAGACAGTAAAAATTATCTGTTTAACTGTGCATCATTTCATAGGATAGCCATCTTTATCTGAAGAAATAACGTATACTGTAAGTATATCACAAAACAATAACACTCCGTAAGAACACTATGTTAGGTGAATACTAAATGATATGTAATATTGTTTGCAATATTAACGTATTTTGTGTTTTATTATCATATAATTTGTGACTAAATATTAAATTATATGCGTTGATCGAGACGCGCTGTTGCTAAGGTTCATACGTGCACAGTTATTTACATGCATGGTGTTTGTAGCCCTTTAAACAGATGGTGGTCTCATTGTATATTATCTATATATAATCGTAACGCGATGTCTCACGGTGCGTTTTGGAGAAACGTCATAAATTGAATTTCTAGTCGAGCTCGTTGATTAAAATATCAATATTTTCTTTTGAAATAACGTTAATAAACAAAATAACGTTTTTCGTTATAGTAATAACGTTTTTCGTTATAACAATAACGTTTGTCGTTATAATAATAACGTTTTTCTTAAACGCATTTCTAGTTGATAACGTAAACTGTTGATTTGTATGAAACTAATCCATAACATTCTCCCTCTTCTCATATATCCAAAACTAATTAAGGATGCTCAACATGTTTAAACGGTACACAATACAACCACCGTTTGTTAAATAAGGTACGTTCCCCAAAGTGTTATATTAAACATTTCATTTTTGTGTATTATAATATATATGTATCAGTAATCGTCATGTGGCCACACTAATTCAGTTATTTTAAGATACAGTAACACATTGGTGTCAACAAAATTAATACTGTTAATTTTACCTTCTGTTTTGCAATTGAGAATGTTATGGATAAAATTGGAGAAGAAATGTATTATCTCAAAACGATATATAAAATGAAACATTTTATTATTTTTATTTATTCGCTTAAAATAAGCTTACGGTAATTTTATTTGTTTAATTTTTTTTATTTTTTCATTATAAATAATTTGTCGCCTATATTTTAACGAATTATTATTTTAGTATGCATGTTTTACATGTGATATTTCCTTGATGTATTCTCAGAGAGTCGTCTAAACGAGACATGCCCCAAGTTAAAATCTGTATAGTTCGATGATTATTATAGTTTCCATTACCACTTTAGTAAAAACTATATTGGCACACGTGTTACGTTGTTAAATTAAAATACATGTAATATTTATGGTTTGTTTCAAATTTTAACAGAAAAAATCGTCCAGCAAGCGCCGCACCAGCATCGAGCGCTCCAGTCTCGAAAGGTAAATATAAGGACAGATTTTTAATTGTTCGATTATTTTATACTGGTTTATTCCCGCGGCTTTGCTCGCTTTAATATATAGATGTATCTTATGCCTCGGTAACAGAACTTTTTTCTGTTATGAGTGCTCTATGTCCTTTTCTGTACCCCTGACAACATGTATGTTAAATTTTATGGTAGTACTAGCGGGCCCGGCAGACGTTGTCCCGCCCTGATTATGAAAAAATCCTTGACAAATTATATACTAAAACGTTCCTCATCAATCACTCTATCCACCGGTGAAAACTGCATGAAAATCCGTTCGGTAATTTTTGAGTTTATCGCGAACAGACAGACAGACAGACGCGGTAGGCGACTTTGTTTTATACTATGTAATGATGATAGTAGTAGCAAAGGTGTTAAAGCGAAACAAACAGACAAACAAAGACACATTTAGATTTATGATATTAGTTAGGGTTTCAATACGGTTTCGTTCTTTTTGAAAAAAATGTTTTTTTTTTATACCGAGAGGAATACGTGGTATAATCTACTCTGCATATTTATTAGTAGTTATATTACTGTATTTCATACTGTTTGTCGGTAAAGATATTATACAGATTACGTGCATAGTAAATAAACTAGCGAAGCCGGCGGATGTTATCCCGCCATGATAATAAAAAATCTTGACAAATTATATACCTAAACCTTCCTTATCAATAATTTTATCTACTGGTGAAAACTGCATGAAAATCCGTTTAGTAGTTTTTGAGCTTATCGCCAACAGCAAACGCAGCAGCGGACTTTATTTTATAATATGTAGTGATTATTTCTAATTGGAAATTAAATGTTGTAGTTAGCCAAGGGTAATATTGTTTCAGTTCCCCGCATAAAAAATCAAAAACTAAACAACGAGAACATTCAAGTGAGGAGAAGACAAATGACGTTCCATATAGAAGAGCAAATCAGGAGCAAGGTGACCGTAAAAAAAGTAAGAAACAAGACGAAGTTCCTGTTAGAAGAAACTCACGAAGAAGTGAACCTGACAGAAATCGTGCGGAGCGCAGTGCTTCAAGAGACGAGCGTGATTCCTCAACAGAATATAGAACAAGATCTTACATCACAAAAGTGGATAATAGAAAACAGA
Organism: Antheraea yamamai; assembly: GCA_036509395.1. Taxonomy (NCBI): domain Eukaryota; kingdom Metazoa; phylum Arthropoda; class Insecta; order Lepidoptera; family Saturniidae; genus Antheraea; species Antheraea yamamai. The sequence goes on from AP028433.1 coordinate 4,187,667, forward strand.
TTCGGGATTCGTCTCGAGAACCCTCGGGGAGAACAAAGGACATCAAACGCTCTCACCGCGAAACTCAACACGACTCTAACTCCGATCTCGAGGAAGTACAACCAATAGACAGATTAGAAAAACGAAATAAAAAACAGTATAGGGATAATAGCTCATCGCCCCCACCCGAGAAGCGTCGACGCAGAAGCTCATCCCAAGATTATAAAAAGAAAGATGACAGCTACTATGATAAAAGAGATGTAGCAAAAACTAGAAACCGCAATCGCAGAGAAAGTTCTACACGAGATGATAGGAAAGCGTCGAGAAAGAGTGAATCGCCCGATTATAGGAAAAAGAAAGATGATCAACATACCAGAAAAGATAAAGAAACTAAATCTGAAAAGAGGAACAGAAGTGAAGATAGATATGAAGATACATCGCAAAAGATTAGAGAGAAAGATGGTCGTGACGAATCTAACCGTAGAAGAAATAGATATCAAGCAGATAGATCGTCTGAAGTAAGAGAACGATCTCCAGCATATAAGGCTTCTAAAAATAAAGAATTACCGCGTAAAGAAGCTGTAAAAAAATACAAATCGTCGAGGTCGGAAAGGAAATCTTCCATATCAGAGTCTGAATCAGAACCTCAAAAAGAGAAGTCCGCAAAGACATCAAAAAATAAATTAAAATATCACAAAAATAATAGTATATCACCTCAGAATAGAGAGCGTAAAAGTAGCTCCACTGTAGAACAACGAAGGAAAAGAAGCCTCTCTCAAAGCTCCAAAAAGAAAAGGAGTCCGTCTTTAGAGTATAGACGAAAAAGAAGTCCAACCCCGGAGGAAAGGAGAAAAAGGACTCCGACTCCGGAATATAGAAAGAGAAAGAGCCCATCCCCAAGTTATAGGAAGAAAAAGAGTCCAACTTCAGAGTACAGAAGAAAAAGGAGTCTGTCTGTAGATAGCCAGAGGAAAAGGAGCCCATCTCAGGAAAATAGAAGGAAGAGAAGTCCGTCTCAAGAAAATAAAAGAAAAAAAAGCCCATCTCCGGAACATAGAAGAAAGAAAAGTTCATCTCCAGAAATGAGAAGAAAAAAAAGTCCATCCCGAGATATTAGAAGTAAGAGGAGTCCGTCAGAAGAAATAGTAAGGAAAAGAAGTCTATCACAAGAATATAAGAAAAAAGGAAATTCTCATATAAAAAGCAAAGTTGAGAAGTGTAAACCTGTACAGAAATTGATAGAAGGTAAACCAAAAGACAATCGAATTCAACGAAAATCTAGGCATAGGTCCACATCTCCAGAGGAAAAAGTTAAACGTAAAAAATCTACAAGCGTATCTCATTCGCCATCACCGCGTAAAAGAAAAGAACTGAAATCAGCAGAGTCTTCAAATATCAAAAAGAGTAAAAGATTATCTGAGAGACGTACGTCTTCGCCAAAGGAACGGAATAAGAAATCAAGGAACCATGAACAAGAATCTCACGCAGATCGATCACGATCTAGATCACGTCGCAAAAGCAGAAGCACTTCAAGCCTTAGTTACTCGCCTGCACGTCGCAGCCCCGAGCGATATCGTGATATAATAGAAAAACTACCAGAGAAAGATAAACGAAAATATATTTCACCTCATTCTGGCTTTAATTCAGAGAAAAAGAAGAAAAAAGAAGCGGTCGAGAGCTACAAGCCTAAAGTGGTGTGCATGAGGAGTTCATCAAGCGAAAATGACGATTCCGAGGATGACTTTCTTAGATTGGATGAGAGGGTGCGGCAAGATGAGCTTGACAACAGGGAATTCAGTAGACTGAAAGAAAAACTGGCTCAGGTTGCGAAAGCGACGATGGAGCACAAGAGAGACGAGGAGATGAACGGTCCTTCGACGTCGAATGCCCAGGGAGACGACGTCGTGAGACTTGTAGAAGAGAGTCCGAATAGACCCAGTGTTAGTCCAGCGATCGAGAAAGAGGAGACATCCGCTGGATGTATTGAAGTGAAGAAGGATCTGGAGAAGATGGAGAGTTTGCAGAAGAGTCCGCAGATGATAGAGAGTAGTTCGCCGGAAGTGAAGAAGCGGAAAGGTAGTGGGACGCGGCGCAGCTGGTCGCGTTCCACGTCTCGGTCGCGAGCGCGCTCCCTTTCGCTCTCACGCGGGAAGGCATCGCGTTCGCAGTCGAGGTCTCGCTCGCACTCCCGGTCCTCGCGCTCTAGATCTCGTTCTTATTCTTCATCGAGGTGAGTCCTTTTTTGTTTTTACTCGCAATTTTAATTATCATCAGTATGACCACACGGCATCCATACTCAACTTTTTTTATTTTATATATTGGGTTGATTACTCGTAATATTTAAGGACATGATACTTCATGGTCACATTTAACATATAAAATAATAAAACAAGTACTAATAAACAACAAAGAAAACCTTAGTTATAATTTGTTCTAAGACTTTTGAAAGTATGGATACCATGCAACCTTCACGTAAACATATGATAGCTACGTTCAATGACCTAATCTAGCGAAACGGGGGAGGCGATTCGGTGTTAATAACCTGTAATAAGGCTACGAGCTATGATCCGATTTTCATTCATACTTTACTTGGCTTAGCAGAGGCAAAAGTACCCTGGGACGAGGTACTAAACGGTGTAACATCATTGTCATTATTATGTAAATTTAATTTTAAAAATCAACGCAAACACATAAACCTTATCTTGATACTTTTGGCGTACTTAAAAAATGGAATCATACCTATTTACAACAGTTTACTTACATTTTTTTTTATATCATAGGAGGCAAACGAACAGGTGGGTTACCTGATGTAAGTGATCACCACCGTCCATAGACACTAGCAACACCAGGGGAGTTGCAAGTGCGTTGCCAGCCTGTGTGTGGGGTGGGGAGGAAGGGATGGGGAAGGTGAAAGTGGGAGGTGAGGTGGGTCTCTCTCACTGACCGAACGATACGCAACAATGCAAGCGCTGTTACTTCACGTCGGTTTTCTGTGGGTCGGGTGGTAGTACCCCGGGCGAGCCGTCCCATTCATGCTGAAAACCAGTAATAGCTTCAGCGTGGCTCTACCATCTACTAAAAAATACTAAATTACACTATCTAATTACACATTTAATAATTGTTCAAAACGCTGACCGCATCGCGTAATGCATGGAATCATATCTATTTACAACAATTGACTTAATTTTACGAAATTACACTATTCACCCTGGGTTTGTTATCATTGACCCCAAGTTGTTGCACGCGTTTAACTGAGCCGGCGGGAGGCACTGATAGGGTGCGAGTGCGCATGCACTGACTGTCCTGTCATGTGATCGTTCGTATGTAAACAAACAAACAAAGACGCGGGGACTGAATATGATTTTTGCATTTCTCTAGATAATTAGGTCAAATATTACGCACCTATTTTTTAATTATCATTATGGGAACCCTGTCGTTTGCTTATAATAGTCGGAGCAATAAAATTGCTTTTCCCACGCATCGATGTGTCACCGTAATGTTTTATCTGTACACGCAGTTTGTTCAGGATATCCGGATAGAATTCTAGAATACTCTAGGTATCTCTTCAGTGTGATTGGTAGTGTGTTATTTTTGTGCTTGTCATAATGATGTATCGGGTTGAATTATTCACAGGGGTTCACGCTCCAGCCGTTCGAGCTCGTACAGCAGCCGGTCATCGTCTAGATCTTCGCGTAGCTCGTCCCGGTCGACTCGCTCATCGAGGTAAACATCCAATATAGAATTAAATAGTTTCTTGTATTCCCGATGATTACACCAGAGGTAGTCTCGGTCGATTGTCGAGTGTCGAGAATCCTTGAAATGAGAATATTAATTGTTTCAATATTTTTATAAAACATTATCTATAATTTAATTACAGATTAAGTTAGATAATTAAAAAAAATATGGAAAAAAGTTTCAGTTTAAAAGTTTGTCAATATCATTACAAGAGGAAATGTCCACATCGGAAAATGTGTCATGTAACTAATTTTTATAAATTTTATTACCTAATGTTAAATTTTATTATATCGGGCTATCGTGGTTGTCTTCACACTGTCGTACGAAACGAACTATAAATTCAAGCGAATACATGCGCGTACGATGTGTGTGTATGTGTGTGTGTATATATACATATACTAAAGGTGGTTTTCAATTCTCTCCCCGCCAAATGAAATACGATGCTGGCAATGCATGCGCCACTCGGTAACGGTAAACGTTCAGAACAATGACGGGCGTGTACGCGGATTACCGTAGATCGAGCGCGTCGCGCTCGCGTTCGCGCTCGCCCTCGATACCGCGACGCGCCGGCTCGCCCAGCTTCCTCGACCGGAGGCGCATCACGAGGTACAGCGACACGGGCGACACGGGTCGCCGGCTAACGCAGTGCTCACGGTTCACGTCGCGAGTCATGGCCACCGGTTTAGTTTTCGCGTAGAAACTATGTAAAAAAAAAAGTGCACAGTACCGCAGCAGCACGCTAACAAGTGCACTGCAAACCAGGGCCGGATTAAAGGTTGAGAGGCGCCGGGGCAACGGAATTGTTAAAGTCGCGAATTATTTTTGCGTAAAAATACCGCATGCTTGCGAGGGCTCTTCAAACCAGGGCCGGATTAAAGGTTGAGAGGCGCAGGGCATTAGAATAGTTAAAGTCACGAATAATCTTTGCGTATAAATACCGCATGCTTACGAGGGCTCTTCAAACCAGAGCCGGATTAAAGGTTGAGAGGCGCAGGGCATTAGAATAGTAAAAGTCGCAAATAATCTTTGCGTATAAATACCGCATGCTTACGAGGGCTCTTCAAACCAGGGCCGGATTAAAGGTTGACAGGCGCAGGGCATTAGAATAGTTAAAGTCGCAAATAATCTTTGCATAGTAATACCGTATGCTTATAAGTGGTCTTCAAACCAGGGCCGGATTAAAGGTTGAGAGGCGCGTGGGCTACGAAATAGACTTTATGTTTAGTTTTATTTTGGCAACCAGTGTTCCAATAGATTATTAATGCCATTGTCGAGTAGGTAATAGTATTACAAGTTTTTTGCGATCATTTCAATATTCTACCAAAATGGTGGCACTCTTGTTAAATCTTTCCGGGAAGTTTTTATCGCAAGTCGGAATCCATGCTTTGTGGTATTATTCCCCGTCCACTTCACTCGTGCACAATAAGCAAACTATATTACGTAAAACATCACCAATATTACAAAATGTGAGTGAAATAACACATGATTATGAATAAAATATAAAGTCCACTACATGACATTTCAAGATCCCGCCAAAAACCCCAGAATAATCTTTGCGTAGAAATATCGCATACTTACGAGTTCTCTTCAAACAAATGCCGAATTAAGAGATGGAAATCTCGGGGCAAAAAAGTAGTCCAGTCCTTGAACAATTCTTAACTCTGTCTGTTTGTCACGGTTACTAATATATAGTAAACTAGTTTTTGCCTTCGGCTTTGCCTGCCTTAATACTGTAAAGGATATTATTTCTATCCCTCTGGAATAGTTTTTAATCAAAATTTAATGATCGGATTAAGTACTTAAGCATGAAAGCATAAGAAATGAACAAACTCGCGTTCAAATTTGTGATATTAGTTAGGATTAACGGTAGGAAATTGAACGTCGTTATCAGGAGTCTCCGGGCTCTATTAATGTGTTTCAACGTGAATATAATATTCTTTTATTGAAAAAAATTAAATGCTCTATTGCGACGTAACTTCTCGTGTGAAGGAGCCGGGTGCTAAAGGCTCTATGATTCTCCCCTGAATACGACCCTGCGTAACTTTTCACTATTGCGCGCAGGCCAAGTTTGTGCTCACGACTCGCGACGTAAATTAGACAAATATTTTTAGCACATTAACCTTTTTGTTTTCTTTTTTTGCTTCGTGTTTAGTAAATAGATTATTTTTTATGTGTTTTAAGTGTAACAATAATACATTTGTTCATGAACGAGTTCTGATACTTTAAACTAACAATGGCGAATTAACTGTTGATCTATTTTGGGTTTAATTGAAATGTTCATATTTTACTGTATATTCTTACAATTCTATTGGGAGTTAAGAGATATAAAACAATACTTAGTTAAAATATATTGTAAATAACAAGTCAGAAGATTTCTTTACATTACTTTTTGTACAGAGCACTGCATTTATTTGGCACCGTGTTTAGTTAGTACCGTTGTGTTCAAAATTACTGATATTTATTTGATAGATAAAAATTCATACTTTATTATACTTTTTTTTTATTTATTTCTAAAAATTGCTGCAATTATAATTATTATCATGTAAATATCAGTAATCTAGTGTGTTTGCTAGATGTTTAACGTATTTCCATTTGTGTAACGCTTTATATATTCCATAGATATGCATTTTACTTTTTATTTTGAGTCCAAATGCCGCATTACGGTTTATTAACTCAATTAACTGTGGTACGTTTTATTTTTAATGCGGCCTCTTTTGCATTGGGCTCCTTGATGTTGCATTTATATTTATTATGTGTTTTTTTTGTTCTGTCTATTTTTTGTTTTCTCTTTTATAGAAAAAAGTCGCGAAAATATAGCACGAGCTCCGAAGACACGAGTAGTAGCTCCAGTTAGTGAAGTGACTGTGCTAGTGTGAAATACTGATATGATTTATTTTATAAGTTTATAATATGTATTGTATCATTTTAAATATAAGGTTTATTTTCTTATAATATATTAGCTAACAGTCATTCATCGCCGTTTTTATTGTTTTCGTTTATGAAATAACCATTTGAACTTATACATTATTTTCTTATACTGATTTCTGATCGACACACAATGGATTTTTGTTTGTTTTTCAAGGGAGACTTTTGTGTTGCTAACTTTGCACAAAATATTTACTAACCGGGTTAAAATTTTATTGGTGGTTAAATAGAAAAATATATGTTTTAATGAGACCTGTAGATTATTTTTTTACACTTAAAAATTATACATACGTGTGTGTGTAATTGGTGTATTTTTTTTTTTTGTATAATCAAGCAAATTATTTAACATTACAAAAATGTGTTTTGACCAGAGACCTTATAGTCTAAACGAAGATATTAATTATAAATAATTTTTAATTCCTCAACTACATATTACAAAAATATTGCATTAATTTTCAAATCTTGGGATTTTGTAGTCAATCAAAAATTACTTAAGTAAAAGACTTGGATTTTCAAATTTTTCGTTAATGTCACATTTCGAGTAAAATATCAAAATACTTTTTTTCTTTTGTAGCGCTCCCATTATAGACATAACATATGCGTCAAATAAATACAAATATAGAAGAAGATAAACTCTACTTTGCTATTTCACATGACGATTGAGGATTTGTTCCGGATGCCAGAAGTAGAGGCTGCTATATTTATGTAGACATTGTTTTTGCAAGTGTGTTTTCAGTTTCAAATATATTCAGTTTGTTCCACATTAAATATATTATAAGATTTTGGTTGTTTTTTTTTTCTTTTCATTATCGTATACTGCTGCTGCATGGTAGAAAAGCTATTTTAGAATAAAATTTAAGATATGTAAAATTGAATATCAACCAGTGAATGCTTTTTTTAATTTTCTTGTTTTCAACATATTGGCTGTTAGAAAAAACGGTAAGTTAAAATTTAAATATCTCACATACACTAAAAACTATTTTACAATTAACGATTTTAGTTCAGGCATTGAGTAGTTTATTTTTGCAATAACTGTGGACTGTGTTTAGTAGATTTTTATAAAGAATTCAACGCGGCAGTGAAGTAAAACACCGTATGGAAAATTGCGTTATATAAAAGTACTAGCGGGCAAGGCAGACGTTGTCCCGCTGCGATTTAAAAAAAAACTTGACAAATTATATACCAAAACCTTCCTCATGAATCACTTTATCCACTGGTGAAAACTGCATGAAAATCCATCCAGTAGTTTTTGAGTTTATCGCGAACAGACAGATAGACAGACGCGGTAGGGGGCTTTGTTTTATACTATGTAATGATATTTTGCGAGTACTGCATAATATATTTACAACCACTAAAATCACATCTCAACTTAGTTTGCCTAAAGATTGCCACTTTTCTGTTCTTTAAATAACAAACTTAAAAGGCACGAATGCCAGTACACAAAAATATATCAAAGTGATTATGTTGGTACTACACAATCGTCCAATAGCAAAGTCCCGAAATTCGTTTTGAACTTAGCGAATTCAATAGATTTGTAAAGCGACTTACCACATTTCGAACTTCATAACCATTGTAGACATCGAAAAGATTGGGATATCAATAAGTACGGATTCAGCCAAAAACAAATAATTTGGCGCGAAAAATCTGTTACACAGGATTTCAATTTACTTGACAGCTATACAAGTTTTAATATGTAGGTCAACTTGTGTGATTTTTTTTTTAAACTTCCTAACAGATCTCTCCCCCTGAACCATCACTTTGCATACACAGTGAAATATGTATAAATGGCCCACTGTGAGAAACTCTGTATCGACAATTACAATGACATCACGACACTTTTGCATTGAAATACCTCTGTTACTAAGAATTTTCAAACCTTTGTAACTGAGACTTAATTTTTTAGATTTTTTCGATGTTTACCTCTATAATTGGGACTTTGCAGCTTAATATCCCGTACAAGTGAGACTATTTATCAAGTTTAGACACGTTTGTTTACAAACAATCTAATTCCTTCCCTCTATAAATAAGATAACTGTCGTGTTAACCTGCCTTTTTGGGAAACTGGTAAAATGAGAAGCCTCTATAGGTGATAAAAAGTATATAGGACTCTTCAAACCCGTTGCATAAATAATTCAAGTGCTAGACGATTGTGTACCCAACAAGCAAGCAAGCATTAATATTTAAAAACAAATTCAGTTTTACTATACTCATCTCATTTAACACTTCTAATACCGTCTATTCAGTTTACTAATTCTAACACCGACTAACCCAACGCCACCACAGTGCCCGAAAACGCCCGATCCCATATCGAAGGCCCACACCGTCGACTCCGTCAACAGTAAGCTACTACAGCAGCAGATCTTCGCCGAGGAGTTGGTCCAGATCACCAATACCTGACCACGAATGAGGAACGCTCTTGGAAGTACCGCAGAAACAATTACAAAACCTTTGGATTGTACCTATGGTTGTTGAACGTCGTTTGAAAATCGATTCACGAACCTCATTTAAGGGGTGAATTCCACTTACTCTCTCACTTAAGTGCGTCCCTTTCCCTTTAAGTATAAAGTAGCTAAAGCGAAAAAGAGATGACACCAAAAGTGCGTAAGTGTAATTTAGTCTTTAAATAATATGCCCTGTTGTTTTTATAATTAATATACGTCTTCGTATATCAAAACGTTTGAAAAGATTTTACACTAGCGCTTGGTAATTCAGATGTGTTGAATTATGTGAACAAAATATCGGTTGTTTTTAGACATTCCTATATTTAATTATAATAAGTAATATTTAAGACGTTTTTGAATTATCTAGTCCAATTTTAAATTATAAATACACATTCCAGTCATTCGTGATCTCATGTGAAATGTATTACCACTAGTTTATTTTTCTCTTTTATTTTTTACATTGTTAACACTTTTTTTGTTGCTAATATTATTATAATACCTAAGGATTATTTATTTTAAAACATAGAATAATAAGTATCAAAATACTCTAGTCTGAAAATATTATTATGTGTACGTAAGTACAATATTTTTAGTGCAATATATTTATTGACGGCTAATATATACACTCTTAATAAATTATAATGTTTAATAATTCACTGGTCTTAAACAATAATTAATACTAAATGATATTATATTGGCGGTCATGTGAATTCTATGATATTTATATAAATTGTATTTATTGGAAATTAATTAAATATTCTGGATAAAAATTGTTAAACGACAGGTCTCCTTACAACGGTTCTAACCTATCTGTAAGATATTTTTATTGTCTGTTTGTTTTTCATCTAAATAATAATAATGTTTTCCCTACATAAATTATATCGACCATTAAACTATATTATTCACCTGCGTCTTACTTAAGAAGTTAAGAAATGAAAGAAATAATATAAGATTATGTATATTTTAACCTTATTTAGGTATCTGAAAACTTAAATTTTATACTTACTGCAACAAAAAAATAAGATGAATGAATTCTTCAATATTTTATACCATATACCATATAGAGCGGTCAATATAATACATTATTAAGATGCTAACTATAATTACCTAAATCTCGATTACTCGTAGAATAAGCATATAATAATTTAAAAAGTGAGACAGCTAATATAAGCAATAAATAAAATGTTGATCATAAAGTGATTCAATAATACTCGAGTCAACTGTAAAAACGTTTATTGTAAAAATCAACATATTAAAATTAAAAAAAAAAATCACTAAAATGGACTGCATACAAAGAATTGACTTAGCATATGTTAAGATTTTAGAATCCTTATCATAGTTTACATAATTAGGTGAAACAAAATAATATATTCAAAAAATTGCTGTTGATCGAAATAAAATATAATTAACTATACACAATCATTGAATATTTTTTATTACCCTATACATATTTACCCGAATCCTAATATTAATACATTGTATGTATAAAAATACAAAATAGATGTATTTATAAACCTTCCTTTCACGGAATTTAACTAAGGCTTCGCCTATGTATTAAATATTTCCAAATTTTAATTACATAATCAAACCCCGTCTCCATGATTACTAAATATTTTTACCCTATACATATTTACCCCAAACCTAATACCAGTTAATTCTACTATAGAATAAAAAAATAGATTACTTTGCAAACTTTCAACTTTCCTTTGCGTTTCTTTAAATACGTAATAAAATATAAAGTGGAAAGACAAAAACTCCTATACGGGATTACAATATACATTAAATATTTTATTCTCCATTTTTTAGTTGTGGTACATGGACCACAAACGTGTATTACAATTTCGCTCTTTTATACTTCTAAGATACCATAATTTAAAAGGAATGTGTTCTAGCACAATTATGTACATTAAAAAATAATGTACAATCGAATAAAATTTTCTACTTTTTTCCTTAAAATTCTTTTGTGCCTCAATGAAATAATGTTTCCTATATGTAGCGAAAAATAATTAAATTACTTGTCAATTATCATCAGCACAGGATACTATAGCTATATACAATTGTCCACCACCTAATGATAAAATATGCGAAGGCATCTTCAATCCTTCTTTCTCTGACTCTGTTGGCGTCTCTTTGTTGCTAAGAACATTGCCCAACCGAAACCCACAAGGTTCATGAAGAGAACACGTAACTGAAATAATAATAAGATTACATCATAAAACATACTAATTACCATTTATTGCTCTAAAATTAATCTATTAATTATATCACGTTGTCTAATCTATACATTATAATGTCTAAGGTTTGCAAGGATAACCTTCAATATGGCTAAACATATTTTATAAGACTTCTCTGGCATACAGAGAACTTGCAGACATGCAGTGATAGAGATAAATAAAAATGGCTAAAGGCGTTATTAAGGGGATAAAGTAGTAGGGTCAAAATTACAGTTTAATAAAGACTGGCCCATAATTAACCTATATAAAAATGTAGTTCCTTCTAGTTAGGTGGTAGAGGATGTGACAATTATATGAGACTCAATTACATCCAACATTCATCATAGTGGCATGAATTTGTACAAGTTTGGGTCGCAATCGCCATAAGTATGATAATAAGCCAGTCGTAATGGCTCTTTATTAGTTTCTCGAATTTCAGGATTAGCTAATGTATAACGCAACAGTTGAGCGCCATGCAAGCCAGCATGACAAAAATGGGTTATGGATCTCTCATTGCACACCAACATTCTTAGATTGTACTGTAATTACTAACAGGCATAATATAATTTTACTTTGCTACTGTATAAAAGAAAAAGAAACCTATGTTGAAATAATTGAAACTGGATTTTATTTAATCAAATGTAACTTACCATAGGTGGAATGAATGCCAAATTAATGAGCTGGAATAAGGTAAGCCATTTCCAGTTGGCCTCTAACACTGTCAAATATAATGCATTTAATTGTTTCACTGCAGCACTGTGATTTTTACCTTCAAACCTAGCTAATGTGTATAGTGAGAAAGCTTGCATGAATGGGGCAAATATTAGTCTTTCAAAGAGGAGTTTCTTTGCCAAGGGAAAAGCTATAATCTCTTCTGGGAACAGTCTCTCCATAAACTCATAGAAATAATGTGGGATGGTGCCACCGAATGCCAGTCTGAAATCAGAATTAACAATATATTTTTGTAGACATTATTCTGAATATGATTTATGTTTTAACGTAATAAAAACTACAGATCCCTTCTTGAGGATTTAAGGACAAAAATCCAATTATAATCAATACATGTTAATAAAACTGAAAAGTCATGGATAGATAAACTATATATATATATATAGCAGCTGACTGTTTCAAGTTTAACACCCTTCAATTGTGGGGTACTTCATGGTCATGTTTAACATATAAAAAAATATGGGAAGGATACTTTTAAATGTAAAAAATCACACCTAGCTTCAATAAACAAAATTCAAGGGGAGCTGTAGGTAATTCATTACGTAGTAACTGTGCTTATCTGGGAACACCGCACGGTCGAACAAAGGGGGCAGCGGGCGCGAGCCGAGGTGCGGGACTGACTGGGCGTCATTCATTCCTTTCCATATTTATTACACCAGTTCGTTTTTGCGTAAATCACTTGATGTTGAGTGTATATCAGTTTATCATTTCTAGAGACCTAATCGATCAAATAGTAAGCATATATATTTTTAATTGATTTAGAATGAGAAGCAAGTAATAAAATCTGTGAGAAGAATTGCAAGTATTTAACCAGTCATGCTGTATATATATGTATAGCTTATCCAAGTACATCTCTAGAATGATTTAACCAATTTTGGTCAAACTTATACTGCAAGGGTACTATTATCTAAGCTATCATTATACTTCTTGTTGAAGTTGTGGAAACCAGTTAGTCTAATATGTAATATTAGTCTATCTATATAACTTTTAACATTTACATGTTTACCTTGTCTAACCATACAGACAACTAACAAGTGTACCTTTGACTGTAATTTAGAAGTAAGAATATTCAATAAAAAATTGGTATAAGATCAGTCAGATAGCAAGACTTATGGGGATCAAGTGGCAAGGTATCTTGAGTAGGGGGTAGCTTCTTATTGTTGATTTATATCTTGCCTCTCATAACATATCTAGAAATCCTATCATTATTTTAAATAATAATATTCTGCTTTATATCTAGTTTAATTTCAAAAGTTTATATGATATTTAAGCACGCAGCCCACATCGGGATTGGTTCATTCAAAATTGCACAAAACAAATTTAGTAATATTAGCTATTAAATGTTTTATGCCCGGTTTCTAAGGTACTCGGTTAAACTGTCATTAGTTATTGTCTCAATAAAGTTATCCATAAGATAAACTGTCAATGCGTTTCCGAGTAAACATTGAGTTTTTTTTTTTATCTTAGTCTTTGGCCTTTGTGGAAAATTCCGCAATTCTGCCAGTGTCAAAGCTTAACTTCTACGATAATGGATCAACAAAAGATCTGAAGTTGATTTAGACCACCACCGTATGACTAACATAGAACATAGGGACAATACACAATTGGGTTAGTAAGTTCCTAAACATATAAGTTAGTAAATAAATATGTATATTTCATCATATAAGTATGTATAGTACAAGTAAGTATAATGTAACAAATAATTAGAGCTTAATTTTATTTATATAGATATATTTACACAGAACAGTAATAAAAGGAGTAAAGGAGAGGGAGAGTAGGAATTGCATACAAGTGGGACGGAACATCTCCTGGGGGAGTAAATTATATAGCGAAACGCGCCGATTTGGACAATTTAAAAAAAATATGGTCTAGATTTCCTTCATCTAGCCCACATTCACATAGCGAGTGATCCCGGACTCTAATTTTTGCAAGATGGACAGGTGTGCAGGCATGATTTAAACGCATACGGCATATGACCGATATCGTACTCTTGTCTACGTTCCGAAACAATGAAAACCAGGATTTAGTAGGGATGGTAGGTTGTAAATTGCCATAGAATTTGGCTTTAAGCTTGTGTGATGTCTGCCACTCATTATTCCACGCTTTAAACAACTGGTGTTTCATGTTTACACAGAGATCCCCAGGAATGATTTGAAAATGTTCTAGGGAACCTATGTTGGCAGCTTGCTTTGCAAAGAAATTATTGGCGTCCACCACTGAGGAGAACTCTACGGCTATTTTATTTCTCCCAATACGTATCACACAGTCTGGAGATATATTTTTATGCTGTGTTTGAAAAGCAATTGACCAAATTTAATTGGCCGGATAGAAAGGCCAGCTGCAGGGTCTGGTTCAGAACACGAAATTTAAATTATAAAGGGCCCTTTGTCAGAATCTGCATATGTATTAATACCTATGACAATGCTAGGGTGTAAGTATATCCGCTGAATAGACGCAGAGCCCATATCTAAGTCAGTGATAGCTTTTTTGCAAGTGGGGGCTTCATTATGGGAAGCCGAACGGAGCTTGCCAGTAATTCCTATTGCTGAGGAAGAGGCTGAAATGTCAGGGGGATCAGGGGGGTCACCCTCCATAACGGAGAGTGTATTATATGAAGGGAGACAAGGAAAAAAACACAAACACTTACCACCACCACAAAACCAAAGAACAACACATTATAAACAAAAATCAACTTCGAAATCTATAATAATTTCTGTAAAATGGTATAAGTTACAAATAAACACGCCCGACACTGACAGACGTAGGCCGTCGCTTTTTCTAAACATTGAGTTGTTAAATAACTATGAAACCCATAACTAGTTCTTTGATGTTCACTAGATGGCTCTTTTTAAGAGGGAGTGTTAAAAATTATTTTAATATTCTAATTCTTAACTTATAGTAGGTAATATTATGATTAAAAAATACTTTGGAGATTAGTAGATGATTTAATTTAATTTTATAATATTTAGTTATAAATTTAATGACTTTAGATGCAAAACTTTTCAATTCATTAGTTGTTTGTCAATGACACGTCATTGTCAAGATATAAAAAAGTTCAAATAAAACTTTTCCAATAGATAACCGCCCATATTGGCCAGTTTAATGGAGGTTTATGGTATGATTGTGTTCAGAAACCCAATTTGACAAGTTATCGAACCAATAACACTATTGAATAGATAATTGTGACTCAGAAACCGGGCATAAGTCCAATTATCATATTATTACTATCTGTAATATTATTTCTCATAATCATTAGCATTACATGGTATAAAACAAAGTCCCCTACCGCGTCTGTCTGTCGGTCTGTTCGCGATAAACTCAAAAACTACCAAACGGATTTTCATGCGGTTTTCACCGGTGGATAGAGTGTTTGCTGAGGAACATTTTAGTATATAATTTGTCAAGAATTTTTTTTCATAATCAGGGCGGGACTATTTATGCCGGGCCCGCTAGTTCTTTTATATAGATAATTTTCAGTGACAACTAATTGGAACTCATGTCATATATTATATATTGGCTTGCATTAGTACTACGATACTACTTCTTTCTATACAGTTTCACTAACCCATATAAACCAAATGCCAGGACAGGATCCAATCTCAAAGATTCTCCAGATACCAGTTGTGATGCTACACTTCCTGCAGTACCAACTATGCAACTGAAAGTAACAATTTATAAACGAGATCTTTATACGAGAGCCATACGAATTACATTTATCTACAAATTATTTGGTGAGCGTTTGATGGCCATATATTTTAACATTCAATCAGTTTTGTGTGCAGTTATATATGCACTGCTTCTTAGGATCAGAGTGTGACGTTATATACTTCACAATTGTTGTAAACAGACTGTTGATAGCAAGAATAGTTAAAACAAATTCTTCAGTACTATTATTAATATTATTATTAATATTCATTTGAGATTTATAAACTTGGTTATTTAAGTCCAGATTCTGTAATTTTTATATAACTATGAACAATACAGTTTGTTAATTGTACACATATCTGTGAATCGGAGATAATGAAATATGAATGTTCAGATATCACCACTTTACTATAACTATATAAAGGCTAATTTAATACATGTTGATAGTAAAAATCCCAATTATAAAAGGTTACATAAAAAGACTTCCAGAACAAACATACTCAATATATCACAAAATATAAAGGTGACATTAAATGAAAGGTTTATTGAACTAAATAATATTTGGTTTTATAAATTTTAGCGATTTACTACATACCAAATGCACAAATTAAGCAATTCCTAGCCTGTGGTATTATTTGCTAAAATGTTTTAAAACATTATAATCTAGTAAATGAGGTTATAATAACTTACATAATTATTATTATTTCAATATTATATTATTTATTTAGACCAGAAATTTTGAAAACATTGTAACTTATAACAAGAATTATCATATGAGTCTGGTATCTCAGTAATTTAATAAAGCAAATAAGAATTTTGACATTGAACCTTGAGTTCAAAGTTTGAACTTATCACTAAAAGAATATAGGTGCACTTACCTTGTGATAGCTTTTGTTTTAATTGGATGTATATATAAATTTTGCAAATATGATGCTATTAAATTTATAATAGGTTTTGATAAAGACATTTTTTAAATAGATTTTCAAGATTTCGTAAGTAATAAGTAAGTTTATCACAGTCGTCACAGTTGTAGGTATTTAGACTATTATTATTGTCAAATCAGATAAGCATGTCTTTGGGAGGTATATATTGATTACCATTTGATTACTGCCGTTTATTTTTGTTATCACTGCAAATCGCTGTCAAAACGTAAGCAACCACAGACTATTGACCGTACAAGTATAAGCAACTGTGGTAAATATTTATCTATCTTTTTTTTTTTTTTTTCGAACTGACTACGCTATTGACCTAGCAAGGTCTTAACAGCTTCACCGGACTACATATTTATCTATCTTCTATATATTATTATATATATAAAAGAGCTATCCCACCTATATATTGACTTATTGATTTCTCTGGATCCATAAGGCGTAACGACTTGAAATATGGTAGGAATATTCCTTTCGCCGAGTAGAGCTCATTTCAAGAACTTATATACATACTTTTGGTATAGTACTTATAATTATAAGACCGTTGTTTTGTTAATCTATCGTTCCTAATTTGTGGCATGATCTTTGATCGTAATAAGATTATTTTAAAGGCTATTGTTATTTTATTTTTCTTATTATAAGAGAATATTAGGAGCCAAGTAAAACCATTTCAAGAGTGACTATAAACATACTTTTAAAATAATACTTATAATATAAGATGTTATTTTATTATATAACAACCTGACATTTGCCATTAACTCGACTTCAGCATCTTTTCTTAAAACTATTTTTTTTTAATTTATACAACGTATTTCTATTTTTTTAAATATTGATACAAATAATGATCTGTCTTTTATTCTGAAAAACATAAGCGTTTACCATTAGGATATAATGAACATAAGTAAAATATTACACATTTATTACTACATTTAGAATGAAAACTCGAGTATACAAAGAAACGCTTTGACGCGATTTTTAACAATGATAACAATTTTCAAATTTACTTCAATAATTTAGCTCACCTTTTTATACTTTGATTACAATCTCACCTGATGTTAAATGACGATGTGGTATTCAAGTGAAGCTGCAGGAACGCATGTATGGTCCTTGGCGACAGTTTTTCAACTTGAGGGTGGCCTATGATCTCATTACGATGTACTCCTTCACCGAAAGCTCCGGCTCATTGACAATAATTCCAACTTACGTCATCGAAGTGCCCGAACAAGCTAACCACTAAGCAATCATCGCTTTAACAAATTTCACTCTATTGCGCAACTGTGAAGAAAGGCTAGTTTTCGACTAGTATTGAATACACACATATATGTATATATACATATATATTAGAAAATAGATCTTGTTTAAAAAAACTACATCTATAGAACATCTTGTAAATCTAAAGTGGAGTCGAAGGGTACTCGCATATACCTGGAAGGATTACAATCATCAATCACTTTATAAAACATTTTTTTTTGGCAAATCCGGCGTATCGCCATTTAACTCTTTTTCTGTGACACATTTGTATTAATATGTCCGTCTTTTAATATCAAATGAAATGGAGTAAGGAGTTGTATTAAAAAAATGAAATTATTTAAAATAAGTAATTAAATTACATAATCAATTATTCATAGTCTATTTCTTCATTCATGGGGTATAACCGTCCAAATAATACAGGATATACAAATAAATAACAATAATAATCTATACTTATAATAAATGATGAATCCAAAATTTATATTATTTTTATATTATACATAGTATGTGTACGATATAATTCTGGTGAATTAGTTATTTTAATTAATTTAGTCACCATACAGTCTATCCAATTGTTTTTGTAAATTAAGTGAGGTAACTATAGCTGATGGTGTACTGGCCACCGCCATTTTCTTTTCACTCTTAACAGGTGTGTTTAGAAATGTTACATGCTTTTTCATTTTCATATATATATTCAAAGCTTTCTCGTTCATGCTTTTATGAGGAGACATTTGCAGATTCGTAATGTTTGGCACAGATTTCGATATTACACTCTTTCTCAAACTTGAATTCTTCTTTGGTATTTGGTATGTCGGGCTCTTTGGAGTTAGTTTAATAACAGAACAAGATTTACTCTGAACCACACTCTTTCTATCATGTTGACTTTCAGTATTTTCAACTTTTGTATTTCCATTATGTTTCTTCTCTATTAATTTTGTTACAGTCTCCAGTGACTTCAGTTCTTTTTGTTTAATTCTGTTCAGAGTTTCAATAATCTGTTCGATCATTTTGATTTTCATTTTACTCTCTCTTTGAAATTCTACAATGTCGTTGAGATCTGTGCTATCATTATTAAAATCAAGTAAATTTGCCTCATTCAATAAATTACAAAGAGAGACGATAACACTTTCTTCTCTTTTATTTTCTTTAGGTGATGTCTTATCAAAAGACATGATTGTGTCATTGCAACATAGTTCAGAATTTTCCAATCTTGAGGAATCATTGAAAAAATCTTTGGTACTCCTGTAACCTTTAAAGGGTGTGGACATCGATGGTGGTATATCATCAATATTGTCTAATGCCTGTTCCTCACAAATTACATCGGTTTGTTGTTCAATGTCTTGAATTTCTTTTTCTCTCTGGAGAAAACTGTCATCACAACTAGATATCCATGTTTCTTTTGATTCTGGAGTGTCTAATATAGGAGTAATCAATTTCTTGTGAGTAGACATTTTTAATGTGGATTTTATTGTGGTATACTCTTTTGAAGGAGTGACTGGAAAATTCTCTTTATTAATTGTAATCTGTCTGGTTATTTTTATTGGTTTATTTACTAGAGGTGTTTCTGGTATGGCACAAATACCACTGATTCTTACATTATTACGACCTAAAAAAAAAAAATTATTAAATATACAGTTACATATTGTTCTAAAGATACTGATATAAATGTTAATTTTACCATGCAGAGAAAGTGCTTTCTTTGCTTTATACTCGGGTTTAGGGAATTTTGGTGTTTCAGAGGTCATAGGGACTCTTGTTGTCTTATTGTTTGTTGATGGGATCTGAAAAAATAAAAGGAATTTTTAAAGTTACTTTTACATGGTCTAATTAACTTCAATTATCTCTTTGAAAATGAAGTTTTTTGTGTAATTCTCATGTATGATCATAGACAAAGTATAGATATCTTAATGTATACTATATTCTTCAAAAATTTTCTACTATACAGTTATTTCTTATGTTGATATACCTTAAAGCTTTGTTTTCAGTAAATACAGAAATTTCCTTAAAAAAACATAAAAAAGAAATTTAGGACCTTAGAGTTTGAGGCCATATCAAGAACTTTTCTAACTGGATTATGTCCCATTTTTCCATTAGCTGTACGACTTATCATCCTATGTTCCACCTTCACCGAAGTGTTCCATTTCTTTTTTATTGCAGATGTGGCTTGTGCTGGTTTTCTAGAAGATTGTGAATTCAGCCCTGAAATATTAATAGTCAATACTAATGTAATTAATGATTTATATATTGATGTAATTATTTATATAAACTTGATTTTTTTAAATAGATGTCTTAATTGAGCAGTGTAAGAAGAAAGATGCAATTTATTCAGGTTACCGACAGAGTCAACATGAATTCATTGTTATATTAAAATAAAGTGTACAGTTTAACATTTTTGTTAGATATGACCCTATTATGCTACAATGGAAGCATATGATTTGCCTTAAAGCCCTTCAGTTAATCAGTTTTATAACATCATAGTAATTCTATTTTGCCTCACATTTTCATAAATGATAAGACTTTTCTACAAATATTGGCTTAGTTTTGTCTCTATCATAGACTCTATAGTACAGTTTTTCATTTTTCGACCACACAAAACAATATTATTTATTCACCACTTTAGGAAGATTTCTTATTATATATTTTTTTTTTCCCCCCTCTTTTTTTTTTTTTTTGTTTTTTTTTTTTTTTTTCTTTTTTTTTTTTTTTTTTTTTTTTTTTTCTTTTTTTCTTTTCTTTTTTTCTTTTTTTCCGTTTTTCCCTTTTTTTTTTTTTCTCCTTTTTCTTCCCTTTCCTCCTGTCTTTTTCCTCTCCCCCTCCCCTTCCCCGCCTCCTCTTCTTTCTTTAGAATTTCTAAGTGTAACACATATCAATTAGACGAAATACATATTTACCCTGAATCACAGAAGACAATTCAACCATCGTAAGCGGTTTGTAGACTTTTTCACTACTTCGACTTGGTAACATCGTAGAACGAGGTTTATTCTGTTCTGTATGCATTTGGAAATCCTCTTTCGACATAATACCTAAAATGGGAAAACAAAAAAGTATATAATACGCGGGAATTGGGTTTTTAAGCGTTTTTCTCGTATACAACAGTTATTACTTATTCTCTAATCACCATATATTTATAAAAATGACATATTATTTCTCGTAAATACCTCGGAGAGCAGGCAGCATTTCGGAAAGGTTCATCGGTTTCATAGATTTCTTCGCCTCCATATTAACAAACATATATTTATCATCTATTATTTATAACATTGATATCAAACATTTAAAAATCATAACTTTGTAACTGAAGAAAACGTCAAACATTTGTAGTAGGTACTTACATTTTTTTTAATCTGCCAATACCGGAGATTTGTACTTTTTTGAATACATTTTAGGGTTATTAGATGTACAGCCTTTAAGCTTAACTTCTTTCTTTCTTGTAATCTTTAAATATCTACTTATTTATAAAAGGTACTTTTAGAAAATACAAACTAAACATATTAGTGAAAAAATTATATATATGTGACATTACAGAATTTACACTCCGATTACAGAAATGTACAATATTTTCTAAGCTCATAAGAAAATATTGTGTTGATTCAAACTTAGCTGATAGTTTTTATCAAGCAGTGGTTAAAATATTAATAATATATAAACATTGATATAAGTGTTTTAACTATTACCATATATAGCTACTACTTTCATTACTAGCTTCTGACCGCGGCTTCGCTCGTGTTCATGTAAATTTGATCTATTCCTCAGGAACAATATTTTTTCTGAATGAAAGGTACTCTATATATTTTTTTGTATTCCTGACAATGTTTGTGCAAAATTTAAGGATAATGAATTAAACCGTGAAAGCGTATCACGCAAACACATTTTCGCATCTGTAATATTCGTTACGATAATAACCTTTAAGGAAAGGTTAAGGAACTTGGGCCGGTGACCTTAATGAGTAGCAAAAAAAAATATTAGAAAAAACGGGTACCCACATCGTATGTGACATTCTTGTGCGGGTTTTCGTACGTTACGACGTGTAACGTGTAATAATATTTGTAATTTTGGATTTGGAAAATACTATTAAAAGGGCATTGTTATTGTATTTGTTGTGACGAGTGTTTGTGACGAAAAGCTACTGTTGTACACTCATTTTGACATACACCTACACTACACACCGACCACTGCATTGAAAGCATAACAGAAACGCCGAAGTTCTAAGTGAAGAGTGGTTTGGAGTAATTTTATTCGCTTATTGAAGTTGCTGTGTATCAAAGTTTTACTACGGTTGGTCACGACTCCGAATTGTATTTATTGAAGGGCCTAGCACCAATTCGGTTTTGTGGTTGTGACCATCTCTCACATAGGGTATATTAAGAATAAGGAATTGGAAAGGATTAGTTGCTAAATCGTAAAATTAAATGTAAACAGTACATGCTCATCACGTGTGTCCATTTTTAAGATTATCTTGACAATGGCATCCAACAACAAGAAATTAAATCTAAACTTTGCTAGCATTGTAAGAATAAAAACTTATATTTTAGATTGTATGCTTTTTTATGTATGTATTAGTAAGCTTGCTGATGTTAAAAAAAGGCAAGACTCAATGATCAAAAATTTCTTAAAATTCCTTTCTTGAAATTCGTAGGTATATTAACAAGTTAGTATCTTTTGTTAATTTCTATGTTTAATGTAAATCGAAATTACAAATAAAATCCATTGTATTTTACTAATTCTCATCAGATTTGACGGGTTATATATTTTTAATTATTTTTTATTTTGTATAATGCCAAGAACTACACTTAGCGATATTTTTTTTATACTGACAACCCTGCAGAGCAATTGTCATCACAGATCTTGCGACTTGCACAGAATAGTAATACTCCTAGTGGACTGTGGAGGACGATTTTTCATATACGTTCTGGTCAATGTGACCAGATTTAGTAGATTTTTACTTTTTTGGTAGATTTTGAGGTACTGGCAACAGAATTTAGTATGTAAAAATTATTTGATATATTTTATTAGAATTCACACTTTTCAGTTATTCTAGTACTTTTTTGGCATCTCGGATAAATGCGGGGTATTTCCCCTTTCATCGAATGGATCGTAACTATTTAATTTTCATTCTTTTCGTTACCATTCGTGCCGTGAGCATAGTGTGATAGATTAGTGGGAATTTCTTTATTGAGAATTTTTATAATCGAGTTTATAATGAAACATAAATATACACAAGGATATCGCGATGAATGAAAGCAAGATCCCTCATTTAAAAGTTTGTTATGCAAATCTAAGGTAAACACTGCGAGGGCTCATTGTAAAGCATACTACTGTGAAGTACTAAGTAGAGTGGCGTCTTTGAAGGAACACATGGCTACATCAAAGCAAGTAAAATATATTAAAGGATATTCTGGCATTTTTCAGGTATGCAAGTTACTTACGTTAATATGTGGAATGTAATTCTTAGTTAATTATTCTTGTTAAGACTTTTTTTAATACTTTCAACTTACGCTACTGCGTGAACCCGTATTATGTTCTAAAGTTTATGAGTTTGATTTCCACTCAAAAGCAAACATTCGCTGTTTTATGTACGTTTATTACCTGTGCATTTACATAACAATAACTATACAACTATGGGTGTTTATTCATGTTAAATGCTATGTAAAAATTGCTTAGTTTTTGATACTATATAGCGCTATATAAAATGTCCAGCATACTTATTTTTAACTTCTTTATTACAGATTGATACGATTTTCAAAACATCAACCATTTCAGAAGAAGTAAAAAAAGGAGAAATCAGCATTGTAACTGCCTTAGTTGAACACAATATTCCTTTTCGCGTAAAGGATCATGTAAGCGAAGTTATTTCAAGGGCATTTCACGACTCCGAAATCGTGAAACGTTTTTCCTGTAGAAGAACTAAATCTGCCTACAAAGTCTTTGGCAATAATTTCGAAGAAAAAATGCTTGCAGAATTATATCGAAGACTGGAAAATGAAACTGAGAGAAGCTCAGTATTTTCGTTCATTATCGACGAGAGTACAGATGTCACTACTACCAGGGTACTTGCAGCAACAATAAAGTACTACTCCGAAAAGTAGAAAGAATATTTTCCGATATTAATAGGATTAAAAATCAAGATCGAAATCGATTTAATAATAAGAATGTTGCTACAATAATGCGTGGAAAAGAGGGGCTACGACAGTTGGAAGGAGGATGTAGCAGATTTGATCCTGACAGAAGTATGATTAATGGACTCAAAACAGGTTTATGACAATGTTACTCGACATAAAGACGAAGAATCTTAACTTTATGTTTCATTTTATTATTATTATTTTTGAAGTGAAACTTCTTTATCGGCGTTGGAAAAAATTTACCGTCACATTTTTCCGTTACGCGCCATCTTGTTTGTATTCATGTCTATGATAATAAAATCCCTTTGTTTAAACTTTATCTAATTTAACTTTATTTTTTAATATATTAATGAAATTGTTTGCCATAAAGAAAGAAAGGGTTTGTTTTTTTTTTGTTTTTTTTTTTGTTTTTTTTTTTTTTTTTTTAACCAATTTCTGGAAAGTTGCATATAGATCATTTTGCGAAAAATAAGGCCTTAAACAAGTTTCACTTCTTACGTGTGTACACTAGTACACGCACACATTTTTTATCTATATTTTTATTTAGAATTTAATTTAAAAAAAAACATTGGTTTCTTTAATTAGTGGTGGTTTCTTTGTTATTTTTATTATTTTATCGTTTAATCAAGAAAACATTCATGTTTTGACGTTGTAACACGGCAGCAAAAAAATATAATAGATTTTTAGTATTTTCTCGTACTCTTTGGTAGAATTCAGTCGCTTTTAACCTCCACAAGCAGTAGATTCGTCAAATAAAATCTGGTCACACTGGTTTTGGTATAGTTTGTGACAGTTAAAGCGTAGTCACAGTCACAGTTATCAATATCTTTTGTATATCGTACGTACTTTATGTAAGTTATCTTATTAAATAAGCCATTGTCAAAAACTAAAATAATACGGGTTGACATTGTTGTTATACTTTTATAAGAATGGTTTCCTACGTAAATATTAAGGGTTACGACGAATATGTGAAATATGTTGATAGCATTCAACCAAATGGACCTCCGGTTCTTTTTTACTTTAGCGGTTCAAAAATGCCTGATGGGAATAGTTGGTGCCCTGATTGCGTTGAAGGTAAGCGGTATTATATTTTCTTTAACTAATCTATCTAAGAAATACTAATTTTGTACAGTTGATTTATATAAAACTGAGATTTGCTTTCTTACACGAATGTTTATTTTCGTTATCATTACAATATTTGTCAAGAGATTTTAAGAGTGAATATGAATAGATACTAACTGTTCTTATATCCATCTTACACAACGATATGTTGATATCAGCATTACCAATCATTAAAACCCCTTGATTTGAATTTACAATTATTTGAACCGAGTTGGGGTTGATAAGGTGACCAATATATCACAAAATTGTACTAAATTTGAAAGTGTGATTTAAAAACCGCTCTTTGTATGTAGCTCTTATAGTTAAACATAATCATTTAAGTTTTATTAGATAATGTACTTTACATAGATTTTATTTTTTTTATTTTATTTTTGGCAACCAATCTTTTACATTATTACTGCCATTGTCGAGTAGTTAATAGTATTACAAGTTCTTCCATTCCATTTTTGGCAACCAGTCTTCTAGTAGACTATTACTGCCATTGTCAAGTGAGTCGATATTACCAGTTTCTTGATATAATTCCAATGAATTAACAAGATGGTGGCCATCTTGATAGGACTTTCCATGGAGTTTTTGTGGCATCTCAGAATTCATGGTCCGTGGTATTACTTTCCATTCACTACACTTATGCACAATAAACAAACTATATTACATAAAACACCACCAATTTTACACAATATAAAGTCAAGTAACACAAGATTATGAATAAAAAATAAAATCCACTACATGACAGACCAAAATCCCTCCAAAAACTCGAATATTTTTTTTTGGTATTATACGTGTTTGTTGTGTATTTTTTTCTACAAAGAAGGTATTAACAAACAAAACCTTTTATAAAGATTCAGTTTAAGTATGTCATAATAACATTGTCAAATATTAGTATGGTAAAAAAGGTAAAAATATGTAATATAAATGATTATGATGAGTTTAGTGAATTTGTTAATAATTTGCCAGAAAAAAAGACAAATGTTTATTTTATGTTTACTGGCAGAAAGAAGGAAAATGGAAGGAGCTGGTGTATTTACTGCCAGCTTGGTCTGTATTTATTATATTGTTTATTATTATGAACTTTATATAATAATAATAATAATAGGAAGCCTTTTATTCTGAACGTTTATACATTGTTGTTTTTTTCTTATTATAATTTATCGCGTACCGTTCAGTGTGCCTCTTGGCATACCAGGGGCCTCGTCTAACATTTTCCATTGGGTTCTGTCTTGCGCTACCCTGTGTAGGGAGGACCAGCTGGAAGTGTTATGTCATCTTCCCATCTTGTTAGGTGAGGTCCTCTGTTTCGCTTGCCATCTCTGGGGTACCAGTCTGAGACCATTTATGCACGCACTGTTACTTTCACGTCGATTTTCTGGTCAGGGGTGGCCTGTCCTTATGAACTATATACCTATAATTATTTTTTCAATGAAACCGGAGTACATAAAATATCAGCGTGGCTCTACCACCTACCGAATTATTATGAACTGTATACCTATAATTATTTTTTCAATAAATTGGAGTACATAAAATATAACATGTGTTGAGAGCAACAATACTAATATTAACTAGTTCCTTATCAATAAAAACTGCAGACTACTGTAGACATCTGTATATGTATATAGTTATAGTCATTTTTTTTTTTTTTTTTTTTTTTTTTTTTTTTTTTTTAACTCCCCCTATACAACTAAACCATTTTTTTTTATATTTTTTTTTTTTTTTCTTGGAGTTTCGAGAATAGTTTATTTTCACATTTGACCCCCAGGTGGCCTGCGATCAACTTTTATTATTTTTTTTTTTTTCAAGCAGGACAACCTCCCCCCCCCCTAGATACTTATATAGTTCATATATGATTCAGTGTAAATTCTAGTTTCATATGGTCACTAATTAAAGGTGAGAATTATTTCATGAATCACTGATGTAACAGAACTGTGTCATTATGTACATTATATAGGTACAATAAATACATTTGTTTTACAAGTGAAATACTGAAAAAGGACATTCAATATTTCATTAGAGAATGTGTAAAATCTCTGAAGTTTACTGAACTGGTTTTGATGAGACTATCAGTAGTTTTTAGAGGTGGTAGAGCCACACTGAATTTATTACTGGTTTCAGCATAAATGGGGCGACTCACCCGGGGTAGTACCACCCTCTTGCAGAAAACCGTCGTGAAGTAACAGTGCTTGCATTGTTGTGTTTTGTTCGGTCAGTGAGAGAGCTGGATACCCCACCGCCCTAACTTTTTGCCGTGGTACAATAAAAAAAATGATAAAGAAAGGATCTTCTAATAGGGTGGAGTGAAAAAAACAGTTTTTTTTTTTTCCCGGGGATTTTTAGCTTTTAAAAATTTTTTTAAAAAAAAAAAAATTTTTTTTCTTTTTCCCCCCCCCTTTTTTTTTTTTTATTTTTTTTTAAAAATTTTTTTTTCTTTGAGAGAGCTGGATACCCCAACCGCCTATACTAACTAAATTTTATCGCCGTGGTACAATTTTTAAATAAAAAATAGTCACAAAATTTTTTTTTAATGATTTAAGGCATAAAAAGGATCTCTCAGTATCTACACTATTTTTTTTTTTTTTTTTTTTTTTTTTTTTTTTTTTTTTTTTTTTTTTTTTTTTTTTTTTTTTTTTTTTTTTTTTTTTTTTTTTTTTTTTTTTTTTTTTTTTTTTTTTTTTTTTTCCCCCTTAAAAATAAAAAATTTTTTTTTTCACTCCACCCTACTTCATAATTAAAAAAGTTTATGTCTATAGAGACTCAGTTTCAGAGTTCAAATGCATATGTAATTTTAATTATCGACTCCTGGGAACAAAGTTTGACTAACACTAGAGAATATTGATCTGGTACCTGCAGTTTGACCTTAGAGTATTCTCAAAGTGATTTGTCAGAACTTACATTTACTAATTTCAATTTCATCTTTAATACAATTAATTGGCAATAAAGAAATATCAACTGACGAAATCTTAACATGCAGAGACTGTAGATGAAATTAGTATTGTTGTTACAAGATAATTTAATAAAAGATATTAATCACTGTGTTAATATATCATCACTATCCATTTCTTGTCAAGTAACCTGAAAACTCTCCTAAAGCAACGATACTCTCCATTACTCTTTAGTCAAAATAAATGCTTCTGGTACAATATTATTATAGAATGTATTCTTTCTATTCCAGCTGAACCTATAGTGAAGGCCTTTTTGGGTGAAATGCAAAAAAATATAATATTTGCTTATGTTGATGTCGGAGAACGGGAATAGTAAGTTTCATTTTAATACTATTTTTATTAACATTGACGAAAAATTATCTTCTTATATATTTATGTCGGCACAAATACTTGGTCTACTGTCAAAATTTATTTGTACTGACAAGAATATTACGTGCTACCCTCTAGTATGAAGCAAGCATATAAAAAGTGTAGCGAAACAGGAGCTTAAATACACAACAAATAACTTCATGTACTTGCACAGGGTAGGTACACTTATAGTGGAAGGGTCTTCTTTGTTTCCCTTATTCGAATTGAATTAGTTTAGTTCTCTCAACTGTCAAAATACATGTAAATGTTGGTTAATTATGCAAGTAAAATTGTATTATTCACAAACGTATACATGTATGTATTGCTTAGCTTAGTTAGATTCGCGGTATTTTATATAAACAACAGCCCAAGCCGAGGTGTGCCATGCACCCTTGAGCTAGTTGTCTAATAAAATCGGCTAAGTGTCTTAAGTGCTCGCCTTAGTAGTCCGGTGAAGTTGTAAAGGCCTGTCAGTTCGAAAAAAGGAGTGTAAATCATACTGGGCCTCGGCCTATTCATATCTCAGTATAATATGTAACCATATTCAGTAGTGTATTACTGTATTTGCTGATTTAAGGTAAACATTCTTATTACTAATAATTCATTGGTCTTGAGTGACTGATTGATTGAATGACAAGAAGGACGTCACCTATGATTGACGTCATACCTTTATAATTACTGCCTCCAACGTCATCCTCGACACGACTTATATGATTAAAATGTAAGAGGTAAAAAAGGTCTGCTGTTCTGCATGAATCAATCAAAAAGTACTGTATAGATTAAATTTTTTTTTGTTATTTTACTTCTTAGACACGTAGTCCGTATTTAAGCTTTTTTTTCGTTATCGCCTCTGTCTATGTAGGCAATCTAAACATTGAAATTTTAAGAAACTTCGATATTATAAGCATTACACGTTCCGCGATTTGCGTTTTCTTGGCGTGGACAAGTGGACAAATCGGTGGAGTGCCTACGTTTTAGCCTCGGTGCATAAAAAGTTAAGGTAATAAACAATACAAAGGCAGTCGCGGGTATCAGCTAGTTATGAAAATTAATAAATTAATTTTGTGTCCAAACAGCTTCTGTACACATCTCACACATTTTTTTTATCTCCTTAATTTGCTGACCTGTATTTTTATACAAACCAAATTTCTTCATGATTAACAAAGACCACTTTTAAGGCTTATACTTAAAAAAAGTAATTTTTAAGTATGCTTCAACCATTATTCAAGTCTACAATTCCAGTGCTTGTTGACATATGATGAGTTTTAATTTCAGTTGGAAAGACAAAGCGTGCCCGTTCAGAACTGATCCGCGTTCAAAACTTATGGTAATCCCGACAATCATAAAGTGGAAGGGAGTTCAGAGGTTAGAAGGCAGCCAGTGTAATAAAAGAAACCTTCTTGAGATGCTGTTCGAAGACGAAGATTAATTTATATGTTATGCGTAACATCACCAAGAACTGTAATTTAAATTGATAACGTAACTGTATATAACTTGTAATCATAAGTGAATAAAGAATTTTCGGAATTATTTTTGTTGACTACCTATTTGATTTGTTCTATAATAACGCGTCATAAAGACGAAACTATATCAGATGATGGTAAGCACACTATCGAAGAACAATGACGACTACCTAGATATCCATAATACATGACGAGTCGCCGCTGTCAATTTGGTCTCTTATCATACCATTGCCAGTAACCGCAGTTATATCACCAAATCCATCACCAATCACCGCTGTCGTAATGTCCTATCCATAATCCGTCACCAGTCGACGCTGTTATGCTAATCTTTCCACAATAAATCGCCAGCCAATGCTGTCATACCAGCCTTTCCACATACCATCACCAGTTGTTGCTGTTATGCCGAACTTTCCACAATATATTACCAGTCGCCGCTGTCGTAGTGGCCTACAAACATCTTGGTAGCTGGACATACATTGGCTGATTCCAAAACGAGAGAATCTTTGAGACAATTATTCGAGCTTATCATACTGTATATACTGAACGAGGACAAATCGCTTCCACCCCACTTGGTATTTAGATATACACCGGTAAATTTCGAAATATAACAACTAAGTGTGTCACTGTTGCGATGGTTACTCCTAGTGTATGGTGTTCGCGAATCAGTCGAACAAAATTCGCGAATTTATTAAAAAAGAAGTAACTCAAAATTTACGTTTTTCGAGTTTTTATCACAAAGTAAATTAACGTTGCAAGAAGAATACTTCCAATTCAACATCCACTTCAATACGATTAAAAGGGGTCATTCAAGTATTACGTAAGCAGAATTTTTGTAATTTCTGGCCACCCCCTCCCCCTGGTCAGCAAAAGTAAGCAATGTTTTTAACCCTCCCCTATAATTATACAGTAAATTAATATTACTGACGTAATCACCATCCAAACCCCCCAACCCCTATGTCATCAAAAATAAGCAAATCGAGGACCCTCCAGCCCCCATCAGTGCTTACGTAATACTTGAATGACCCCAAACTATGAAGATAAACTACAGAAATACTAATCTGACCCTTTAGGATCTAAGCTTGTGAAAAACTTAATCTCCGAAGATAGTTAATAGAGTGTAGTAAAATAAAATAAGTCGATCTTTTAATATAAAGTGTTTTATTTACTTTAATTTATTTAAGAAATGCATTACATCAGTTTATATCATTTTATCTTTATAAAATACGTAATTTTTTCGGTGACATTGCAACTTAAATCAGTATTATATATTACTAGCGGGCCCGGCGGACGATGTCCCGCCCTGATAATAAAAATACCTTGACAAATTATATACCAAAACGTTCCTCGTGAATTACTTTATCCACTGGTGAAAACCACATGAAGATCCGTTCAGTAGTTTTTGAGTTTATCGTGAACAGACAGACAGACGCGGTAGGAGACTTTGTTTTATACTATGTAATGATGGTGTTACTTCGTCCGTATTTAAATTATTCTATAACATATTTATGTCACGGTGGATTAGTGGTTGACCGGTAGAAGATTATTTCGATGTCCGCAGGTTCGAACTACAGCATGTATCAACGAATTTTTCGGAATTCGCGTATATTTACCAATTTAAACTGGTAACACTATCAGCTGATGGTGAAGGAAACATCGCGAGGAAACCTGAACCTGGGAAATGTTCTTGTAGTACTACTGTATGTGGGAAAACACAGAACTGTTGATTTCTCAGAGTTTAAATAGCAAATACGTCGTGGGCTGGCGTGGTGATTATGCCCATACCTTCCTTCGGGAAGAGGCCTATAGGCCTGCAGTGGGTCTCTTACAGAATGATGATGATATTTTATAAAACGGTTGAAGTAACTACGAACTTTATTAAAATGTATATTTAAACGCCTTTCTGTTACAAATGGCGATATTTTCTACAACAACCAAATAACAATATAATGAAACCTTCCTATGCCTACTTTTAGAATTGTCTTAAGGCCTTTCATTTATTCTGAAGATAAATTAACTCAAACGTGTAAATATGGTCAAACTTAAAACGCATTTTCTCTTATAATTGTTTTTTTGTTTTATTTCTTATTTCAATTAAAGGTGCGAATTGTATCCTTCCTGTCGGTAAAATACTAATAATTATTTCTCTACAAACGAATAGAAAAAAAAATGTTAATAACCGTCGCCGTAAGTAACATGTTAACGGTTATAAGACGTTGTAAATGCATGTATATTGCTTAAAGCATCTGGAGAAATATCTTAAAAACCTAATATAAATAAATTGAAGTATTAGCTGTGCTTACGGCATCGCATGCATTCTTTATAATCTGTGTTATTATTCATTGCAATAGATAACATGTAAATATTGTCTTTATCCAGATATCGAGACGTACCAAACTTTATGACAAACGTTATATATGTACGCCTTCTCGTGCATCCTTGGAAAATTGGTAGCGAATGCTTTTCCCATTAAATTGTCACTTTGTTCAGTTGTGTGAAGAAAAAATAGTGAAAAAGAAATCGTTTTAACTGACGGTAGGATAAATAAAATTCGTTGTTCAGTTCTAAGTTTTATATTACACCCACGCCCTTATTTACAAAATCATATAAAAATACACTTAGCTACATACAAAAATTATGAATAATTAATGCAACTAATCCATAGACTTAGATTTAACTTAATAGTTATCGATATTACATATTTATAAAATATATTGAGCTTTTCTAATAGTAAGGCCAAACACATAAATAATATTCTATCAATTCATAATCGCCTTTCGATTACGTAAACATATCTAAATATAAACAACAAATTTACAATTCAACAGTTTTAATTCCTAAAGTGCTACGTATCAACCTAATTAGGTTAGATCACAGAAAAAATACGCTCATTACTACAGTTACAAAATGTAACACGTGTATTGAGTCATTAACAAGTGATTGAACAAGCCTTGACATGAATATTTGTTGTATTTAACTTTGTCAATCCATCGACATGCAATTATCTAATCGGATTATGTTGTAAACACTTATCATTTGTTACATTTATTCTAGTTTTATATTTTCCACATTATAAGTTATGCTTTTAAAGTATGCTACGGCTTGGAAGTCAGTTTTGCTGATAACTCTTGACGAGTTTATTAGGTTTAGTATATACATATAAGAATAGTAAGTATACTAAGAGAGTTTAAAGTATGGAGTGTTGAGGTATGAAGTATCGTAAAAAACACAGGGTGTGTCGTAAAGACACGCGATAGAAGTGAAACTTTTGTATTACAGATAAAATTTAAATTAAAAAAATACAACAAAAACCAACATCTAAGCATAATAATAATAGTGGTTGACCATAATTCTCATACATATAAGAATAGTAAGTATACTTAAGAGAGTTTAAAGTATAGAGTGTTGAGGTATGAAATATTGTAAAAAACACGGTGTATCGTAAAGACACGCGATAGAAGTGAAACTTTTGTATTACAGAGAAATATTTAAATTAAAAAATTACAACAAAAAACCAACATCTAAGCATAATAATAATAGTGGTCGACTATAATTCTCACCTGATGTTAAATTACGGCGTGGTATAGTATGGTATAGTAACCACGGTAAACATAGTTTGGGATTGGCTCACAAGTGCAGATGCCAGAACATACCTACAATAGAGATTTTCAATTTAAAGGTGGTAGCTGCCTGATTAGGCAGGCTTAGAAAAAACCCTATTATCAAACTTTTCCTTCACCAAAATGATTCGAACGAACGAGTGGTGTTGTGTGTGTAAAAATCAATTATGTATATATCTCTACAAATAAAATACGCTTTAAAATTAAGTAGATGTTAGGTTGTACGATTTTTACTATAAAATCTTAAATTTGCATTAAAAAAAATATAAGTATCTGCTTGTATATAAATTTAAATCATTAAAAACGGTTCTAGAAATCGAATATGATTACTGTACATAATAGGTCTGTCAGTTAAATATAAGCAGTAAATCATATTAAAAGTCGTTGTATAAGTGTCGGCATATATATATAAAAAAATATAAAGAACAGCGATTTTTTTAACAAAAATGCATTACATTAAAATATCACAATAACGTTGTTAGAGAATATTTTTTTTTTATTATATCACATAAAAAACATATATTTTAACTATAAACTATAGGATTTCACTATAGAAACATAAATATAACGATTTGCGTTTATAATTAATTCCTCGAGTCGTAAAACTTATATAACGTTGATTTCGTTGTATAAGAGACATTAGTTACTCAATCTTTTAAACGATTTCCTTGTCCATAATTGTACTATCGGTAAGTCACTGCACTAATGTAATACTAGACTAAGTAATTAATTAATTATGTAATGTAAGTATATATTTCCACAACCATTAGCATAAATAAAATCGTCGGAGGAAAACGTGATATGAGAAAAAAAAGGAAAAAGTGGATATGTGTTTGTGAACACGCGATATAAGTGAAAACTTATAAATACATACATATTAAAGTTTATACACATTTATCAATGTTTATATGTATAAAGATAAATAATATAGATATTTAAATATATACACATGACATACTATACTTATTATACACAAAACATACATAATATTACACTATTATCATTACATAGCATAAAACAAAGTCCCCTACCGCGTCTGTCTGTCTGTCTGTTCGCGATAAACTCAAAAACTATCGAACGGATTTTCATGTAGTTTTCACCGGTGGATAGAGTGATTGACAAGGAACGTTTTAGTATATAATTTGTCAAGGATATTTTCTTAAACAGGGCGGAACAACGTCTGCCGGTGCCGCTAGTTTTAATAATAAAAATAACATTATTAATGGAATGATGCACTCCTAAAAGACAGTAAACGCGGTTCATAACGACTGTAGGTCACCGACCCGAAGCGTTACGGTTGCCTTTCGTTCACTGTTTAACACGCCTAGAGAAGTTCTCGATTTAAAAACAACTTCTATTGTCGCGTACAAAAGTAAAGCGTACAAAAGTTATTATAACTACGTCAGAGAACCATGGGGTGACGTTATCGCATTGCAGCTGGTAACAAAGGTGTGACGATAGCGTATTGACATGGTGTTTTTAAATTTTAAATTTGTATGTACTCACTAATTACGCCAAGAGTTTTTGGCTGGACCTTAGTCTGTCATGTTAGTGGCTTTTATATTTTATTCATAATTTTGTGTTATTTACCTCTATATTTTGCAATATTGCTGATATTTTACATAATATATTTCAGTTATTGTGCATAAGTGGAGTGGATGGAAAGTAATACCACAGAGTATCAATTCTGAAACGTCACAAAAACTCTCTGGAAAGTTCTAACAATGGGGCCACCATCTTGTTAGAACATTGAAATTATCGCAACACACTTGTAATATTATTACCTACTCGACAGTAGCATTAAAAATCTGGAAGATTGGTTAAAATATAAAAAAAATACACCTATAATTATGTCAAATGTTGTCAATTGTACAAAAAGGTTATAGGTTACTTTTTACCTAGAAAAAAATATTGTTCCTTAGGGATAAGTCCAATTTATACTAACGCGAGATAAGCTGGGAGCAAAGCCTAGTAAAGAAATAAATATTGTACTCCGTTGTATTTAAAAAAAAGTTTAAAACGGATTTCATGGTATAAGATGAAATAAAAAATAAGAATTAATAATAAGGTATAGTGTTTTTATACATTTCAACACAAGAGAAAGTGGAAATTACGCAATGTTATGCCATTAAAGTTTCGACTTTATTCCGTTGCATATAAGGTACAATTTAATCAGAATAAGGGAATAGTTTCATATTGAAATGATTAGAAATATTGCGGTTACCTTTCACGATAAGCACGTTGTTCGTATTTTTACAATATTAGAATAATAACTTAAGTCGATTCTTAAAACTACTTACTCATTCTATTTGTTTTAAGTATGCATTATTTTTCTTCCGACTAAACTCGTGTTAAATTTTCTTGACTTTCCCGATTTTATATAAATTCCTCGTTTCTATCTCATTATTTCGTAGTTCTTGGGCATCTTAAAGCTTAAAAACGGTCATGTAAGGTATTTTATTTTTTACGCTTACGGTATTCAACCCTATACGTATAACAATGTTGAAATTTTGCTTCATAAGATTTGGTTATTGGTAAAATGAATTCTGAAATGGCATAATGGCCTAGAAGTTGAGTAAATCCACCATTCTATTAGTACACTAAAGGGTAAAATATAAAGCAACGTAGCCGAAACGTCTGTAGTGACCTTGATAAATAAAAAAAAAAAACTTTTTATTGGTCATAAGTTATGCGCGTAATTACGTAATTATTGAATACTTGTTTTTTTAATTAACTTTCTATATATAACCTGTGTGTTGTCTAGAAAAATGCTGATACTGCGTGTCTCACTGCACAATATTCTATAAATCGATGTAATAATTTTAGTTGGACTGTTTAGTAAAATTATTTTTTGCTTGCTGCAGCCACGGACAGATTGATATCATCAGGTAAGTCGTTCATGTCAAGGTCTCTTGCTGGAACTGCTATAAATACATCATAGTAAATCTTCTTGCTTCTTAAAAATGCGCTCTTATTATCGAAAATTATGGAATCTGTAATGTAGAGAAATAAATCGAATCTCAGTTTTCTATTTGCAATAACACTTTGCATATAGGTTTTCAAGAGCGTGGAGACGGCTGTGGTGACGTATAATAATAGCGACCCGGAGGTTGAGTGCAGCCGCGGTACTGCACTCTGGCCACGTTCACGCGCGCTTGCATATCAATGATATTATAACCACAAATCGTAGATACGTTATCTATATGATATTTTGATAAAACAAATGGCACGAGTTATAATATTATTGCGGCACACAGGAGAATCGGTGCCACGCGGCGGCCGGTCATAGAGATTTTTAAATTGTTCCGAATCGTGGTCTTTGAAATCGATCTCTTTACTTTTTTCCTTTTTACATGTGCTTTTACTTTTAGATATTTAAAAATATTGTATTATTTAATTTTTATTTAGATAGAAAACATCGAAACGTGATTCTATAGTATCAGAGATCAATTCACTCAATTCGATGTTTGATATCGATCAAAATAATCGATTGTTATATGTCTAAAAATCGATTATTCAATTAGCCAATCTCAGATCGCCATTCCTTGCCGATCGCTCGGTTTAATCGCTTGCGTAGTCTATACCTGTTCTTGGTACATTCATGCGGCTGCACTCAACCTCCGGGTCACTATTATTACGCGACACCACAAAGACAGTGGATTTTATTCATATGTTATTTCAATGTTCTAACAAGATAATAGCTCCCTTGTTAGAACTTTTCAGAGAGTTTTTAATTTGTATTATTTCCCATCTACTTGTGCCCAATAACCAAACTATATTACGCAAAACACCACCAATATTACAAAATATGGAGTCAACTATCACAAGATTATATATAAAATCTACTAGATTACTCTATCATTACTTACACTTTAATTTCGAGTATTTTATGACAGATATGACACTGACAAAAATTGTATTTACAAGACACCATTTAAAAAAAAAAGTGAAACTTACATGTGGCTGGACAAGACGCAGCTAATACTCCAATATCCGTCGATTCGCCAGAAACCTTTCGCGGCCCGTGCACTATCTCTTCGTTACCTTGTTCGTCTCGTCTCTTTATAAGAAATTTGATATCGTGATTATCCACTCCGAATTCCCATCTGAATGCGATAAACACATTTTAATTGCATAGCAAAACTTAAAAAAAAACAAGTCGAGGAAGTCATAAGGATATCCCACAGAAATGAAAACTCAAAACAAAGGAATAACTGTCTTATTTTTTATTAGTATAGTTTGAGTTACCAATATTACACGTAAACATGCTGCTATACTACGCGTCGCTAAACTGATGCAAGTGCAATACGTCACAGGCATGTCGACGTCATCACTTTTTCCCCTACCAAAAATTGCTCAACGCGGCTAAATAAGATTTCACTTCAAAAATTGAAGACAAAAAAAATATACTACTACTTTTCCTTTTTTTAATACTTGTACGAAAAAAAAGACCTAGATTAATGGAAAAATAGCATTTTATGTTTCTCTGTGAATTGTAAAATAATTAAAAATCCGTAAGAAAAATTTACATTATTAAAAACATAGTTTCACATCAAAAACATTTGTAATGTTTTTGCGGGGTGGTAGGGTGTCTGTACCCGACTGGATCGCGACCACCGTACACCAGGTGGAACACCCGCCATAGTGGCACGTTTGAGCGTGTCGCGTTCCGGGATCAGCCGGTGTATATCCAGCAACCGGGGGGGGGGGGGCTGTCCCAGACTGGGTCGCTCTCAGGCCGGCATGACAGCGGCGACCGGCGATGGATAGTATGTCTTTCGGTGGTCGCCATTGTTTTTGGATTGTACTGTGCTTACCATCAGGCACAGTACAGTCACTTTGCCGAGCTACAATAAAAAAAAAAAAAAAAAAAATAATGATTCTGCATGGACTTATTATACTAAATAGTAATTTAGTATGTTATGTCCATGTGATTCTGTATCAGCCGTGAATTCTTTATCTGTGATCAACTGTCAACATGACAGATGGCTAAATCTGTCACCTTTCTCGTACTTAATTTAAAACTCGATAAAAATGATAAGTGAGCGTGCACTCTTGCACTTACTTTAATACGCTATTTTCCTCCACACATAATAAATCTACGACATGTTTCTCGCCAGTCTTCACGGTGACTCGTTTATATTGTTTTTCAATGTCACTGGTCACGTTTTTCGCGTAGCACTCCTTTGGTACTTTCCCACCGGGTTTTACCTGCCAAGGAAAATTTATAAAAAAAACGAAACTCCCTCAACACCATGAGGTCTTATCTCATATCGTTATTATCCCCGCCCTTAGGTAATATCGCTAAGAGATTGAACCTTGAAAACGAGTTGTAGCTAATCAAACTTCTGACAATAATTGTCAAGTATTCTACATAATTTACGCTATCGAGTGGAAGGAATGATACTAAAAATTTATTCCCAAACATTACAAGTTTAAATCATTATAAAGTATATGTCGACTTTTTAGCAGGATTTTAGCCTATCACTTAGTGAGTTCATGATCTTGTGTTATTGAATCTATGTTTTGTAATATTGTTAGAAGTTTACGTAATATAGTTCAGCTATTGTGCACAAATGAAGTGGATGGAAAACAATATACTCGAAAATACTAACAGCATCTTGTCAGTACATCGAAATTCTTACAAGACACTTGTAATACAGAGGTTACTCAATTAAATTCAACGACGTAGATTAAGTCCTTTGTCATTTGCTTTGGTTTAATATATGTTATTATTATTATAACCTATTCGACAATAGCAGTAGTAATAATCTACAAGATTGATGACCAAAAGCAAACTTTAAAAATGGCGTTATATGTCACAAACTCAAACTTAACCCTTAACAAATGAATGCTATCATACTAGTATACAAATCAATGGCCTATTCAGCTATTTTCATAAGTGTTTCATATTTAATTATTGTATTTATTATTACAAGTGCGTTTACCCACGGCCATCAAAAAAGAAGAATAAAAAACTTACAATTAAACTGCATTTAGGATCACCGTTTTCGTCGACCATCGTTCCACCATAGTATATAGGGATTTGATCTTTATCGACCAGAGTAAGGACATGAGCTTGCCATTTCTTCGTATCGGAGCCAAATATTCTTATCTTTGATATCGTGTACTCGTGCATGAACTTCTTGATGACGGAGAATGCAAACGAGAATACTTTTGGTGCTGAAAAAAAAAATTGGTTGTCTGTAAAGTCGTATGTAAAGATAATTTTACGTAATAACGTCATAAGAAAGCACTGATACAAAATTGCATACTTTTATGCGACACAAACCGAACGTATAGGCCGACCGTGCCTCTGTATCGCTTGTTCCGCGCACTCGCTTGCACGCTCGGCTCAAGCGGCATGTGACAATGAGTCATGCTTTTTCGTGCGTGCAGCCGGCGTTCATCGATTTATAAGACGTTATCACGTTATAAATCAATTATATTTTTAGGTAACGTAATAACACTAGTGTGTAAATAAATGCCTCAGTACTGGGTAAG
Organism: Antheraea yamamai; assembly: GCA_036509395.1. Lineage (NCBI taxonomy): Eukaryota > Metazoa > Arthropoda > Insecta > Lepidoptera > Saturniidae > Antheraea > Antheraea yamamai. The sequence continues at coordinate 4,227,617 of AP028433.1, forward strand.
TTTGCTTCCTAAATGAATTAATGGAATTGAAAATCAAACCAACTTTCACCCTCTCAAAATCTAGTTTTCTATATTTTTTTACTATTTGGTGACACCTTCAGAACAATGTAAAAAGGTCGAGGTTCATAAGTAAGGTGGGTAGGTAGTAAAGTAGATAAGTAAGTAGTAAGGTTCATTCACTATCAACCGATGTTATTAATAGTAAATTGCATAAAAACTGTGTGATAGAGAAATAAATTGAGGATAAAATTTGCAGAAGTTTTGGCGTGGTCTTAGACTGTCATGTAGGCTGACGTAGGCTTTAATTTTTTTATTCAAAATCTTGCGTTATTTGACCACATATTTTCTAATATTGGTGGCATATTACGTAATATAGTGCGATTATCGTGCACAAGTCAAATGGATAGAGAACAAGCACGGGCGCATGAATTCCAAGATATAACAAAACTTTTGGGAAAGTTCTGATAAAATAGCCACCATTTTGTTGGAAAACTGAAGTCATCATAAGCTAGTTTATATTAATTGATCAGGTGATTGTGACAGTAATAATTTTGAGTAAAAAGGATTGGTTATCAATGTAGGAAGAGGAAAATATTCGTAAGTTTTCCAACTTGAATAAGGAAAATCATTATATTTTTTATTGAATCTAGTTTAACTATGGCAAAGGCATTGTTTGAAATATATCAAAAGTTATTGTTATCTATAAAGTTTTTTTTTGTAAACTGCAATTATCAAAGCAACAAAAAATTAACCCGAATTGCGGAGCGATACCACAATAGTACTGTTATACCTGTATATTAACTCGATAAAAATAAACAAAGAATGACACATCGTTCGTGGGAACGGTTACGCGATCAAAGCGGTTTGTCCTTTAAAAACACAGCACTTTTGATCCAGTTTTTAATTCATTTACAAACTAATTTCTTAAGTGTGTGACTTCCCGGTTTACTAGTTAGAGAATTCGTCTGCACTAGGTGGTGACTAGAAGATAACTATTTTAATTTGAATAAGAATTAACAAGGACTAGTACATGTAAGCATTTCTCAATCCTGGGAACTGGCTTATTGCTGATACAGCAAATGTATCATACTAGGTAGGGATGTAACATAATGCAATAAAGAGGATTCTAAAAATAATTCATCTCGAACTTTTTTTAATTTTATTTTTGACAACCAATAGTTCTCACTGCCATTGTCGAGTAGGAAACAATAGTATTATTTTCCATCCACTTCACTTATGCACAACAACCGAACTATGTTACGTAAAATGCTACCAGTATTACAAAATATAAAATGAAATAACTCAAGATTATAAGTAAAATATAAAAGCCACTATATGTATAATAAGATCTCGAAAATACCTTCATCTTGAACATATCAATAGATCTAATAATGACGTCAGGTTTCCAGAGCTTTCCATTCTACTTTCATACAAGGTATATATAAAGAGCGTCAGGGTGCGTCAGATCTCAGTTCTCTTTAGGACATCGGAGCGAATATAAAGAAAAATAAGAAAGCGATTGTCAAGAGAACTGTTATAGCATTATAATGTGACGACTGTAGTGTAATTGTATAATATTTGTTTTTTGTCTGATGAGTACAAAATAAATTGTTTGTCTTATGACGTATAATTTACCCACGGCCGTAACAGTACATCGCACCCGTACGAAATATGTTCGGGTGACTAATTAAATAAATAAATAATGTCTTGAGCCTTGTTAAATTTATTTCTTACCGTTTATAATTAAACAACTTTTGAGTATTTCCGGGTAATTCGCTTCATATATTTGCAGAAGCGTAAAGACCATCTCAGCGGCCGGTTTCCAAGCGTACTGCTTTATGTTAAATCCTTCCAGGTCGAATATTACTATGAGCTGAGGAACAATGTGTTTAAAAGTCAGTTTACGTTAACAACACATTTATGAATAATATTATATAAAAAAAATATCTAATATGTTCGCGTATTTATTCAATTTGTTATGGTCCATAAACACGGACGTATTGAATACATTACTTTTAATAAACTCCATTTTCGTTATTAAAGCGATAAGTTTCAAATATTTCAATGTGACTTTTGTTGTTATTACTCTAATTTATTTACGTAAATTATAAATGAAAAACATAAGCCACCATTGAAGTATAGGTATACGAATGGGTAGCCTTAACATCAGCTTCAATCGGATCGCCGCTGAAATTAAGCCACGACTCGATATATTTTTAAAAACCTGGCACCAATCGCATTATTAGAATATTATTTAAATAGTGAACATATTTTTAAAATAAATAATTTGAAAAATTAAAAAAAAAACCGCTGTCAAAAAACGAACCAAAGAGTAAAAAACGTGTTTTATTAGTTAGTCTGTGTACACAAAGCGAAAGGCTAATCATTTATCCGCTGACTAAACAGAGAAATGAAATTGTTATTGCTTGCGCGGAACCGTTTTGCGGTATATATACTTTTTAATTTAAGAGGTTTTTCCGACTACTATGACATTTTTATTTATCTGTGCAGTCTGAAAGTAAATGAGTGACCTTTCACTTTATGTATACAGATGAACTAATAGAATTTGTTTTTTACTTTTTAGTTCGCATTTTAGCAGAATTAAAATTGATATCACTAGAGATGATGTAAGAATTCTAATGATACCCCAGAATGATGTAATGATTCTAACGGTACCCCATAGATTTCGTTAGAATCCTTACATCATCCCGGGTGATAAAAATTCGAACTAATATATGCATAAATACAACAACAACATATAAATTATGCTTTCAAAAAAGGTCATTGATACAACTAGCTAATATTTTATGTTGTTATAAATCAGCCACCTGAGTTACAATAGTTGAAATGTTTATATGAATACTATAGTAACATACTAAAAATCACCTTAGAGCCTGTCCAGATGAAGCGATTTACGCGCGAGTCGACTCGCGCGCTTCAAAATATATTGCGTCCAGATACCGCGTTTCTACCCTAGGAAACGTCGCATACGTCGTACGGATAGACTCTCAGTATATAGTATCTTATCTATGGGATAGAGGACTGACGACTATGTCGACTCGCCAGTCTCGCGCGCAGTACTAGACGCAGTAATGGGGCCTGAGTATCTCGAGGCGCGCGGCGCTCGTGCGTACGACGCGCGAGTCGAGAGTCTCGCTCATTGCACGCGCGAGTTAGGAAACGCGCCGCACCATCTAGACGGGATATATGTAGCTCTAGTATCTCGAGTACGCGCGAGTGCCTACGCGCGAGCCGACTCGCGCAGAAAACGCCTCATCTGGACAGGCTCTTAAATAAGAGCAAAATATAACCTACGTCATCTTGTAGCGAGGTATCGTAAAATGACTGACATAAAATATACTCTACATGAAAAGACATCTATGTGCGCAAAATTTAAATTATACGATAACTTTGTTTTTTTGTATTTAAAAAAAATAACGAACATATATGAAATGTTATGTAAAAGGTATGGTTTATGGACTTTATACTACTAGAAATATCGTGGATACCAACCATTATTTTAAAAAAAACATTACAATAAACCTGAACAACACCGGGTATTTCTGCTAGTGTGTTAATATATGCGTTTATACACGGTGGAAAAGGTGCTACTAATTATATGATATAATAATGTGTTTTATTATACCTAAGTAAGTCATTAATAAGTAAAACATTATTATTCTGCTCTTAACTATCCATTGTTCATTATTTTGTTGACTATGCGAATGGTTGATCGGTGTTATCGCAAGCAAGCAAGTGAACAAGCAAACATTATGTGACAAATAAAAGGGACCAAAGAGAGAGCATTTCAGGCTACTCACACTCAAAGCTATGATACGAACAACGATAATATTCATAATCGTACCAATGTTATAAATTACAATACGGTACCCAACAGCAGAATAACTGACAATAGTTTATCACAACAGTTAGAACGTAGTTATATAACATCATTATTATATATATAGAACGTAATTAGTTATTGATATATTACAGTAATTGTCATACCCTTTCATGACAAAAATAAGTAACTTAAAATTTAAATTTTTGGAAAAACGCGTTTAAAGTGTTGCCTTAGTTTAACTTAAATTTATCTTTAAAATAAATTAAGTGCTCTAAGTTAATTGTAAAAGTAGGAATAAGTAGTATAATTATATTGTTATTTGCTCGTTGTAGAAAAAGATACGTTTAAGTAAGCATCTAAAAAAATAGTTGTCTGTAAAGTCGGTTTACTGGGACGCATCGGCCGATGGAGTGGAAGAGAGATAGATGCGTCACAAACCGAACGCTTAGGCACGCTTGCACGCTCGGCTCAGGAGGAACGTGACAATGAGCCATACTTTTTCGTGCGTGCAGCTGCGTTCTTCGATATATAAGACGTTATCTCGTCAAAAAGTCGTAGTTAATTCGGTTTTTTATAAAATATGTTGTAAAATAATTTCAATACAGACGGAGTAATAGTATAATGCACTACAATAATTAGCATAAAACATAATGAAGTTCCAATATCACCGAAGAAACTACGTACATTTTCTTAAAATAAAATGATATACATCGGAATTAATGCATTTTTTTAATAAATTAAAATAAATAAAATAAGTGCTTTTTAATTTCTGTTTTCGTAGTTTTGATCGTATTGAATTGGACGTATTCTTCTCGCAACATTAAATGACTTTCTGGTGATAACTTGAAAAACGTAAAATACTTACTTTCAAAGCAGCTGGTCCATGTGTAAGAGACTGCTTCCTGGCAATAGTTAAATACATTTCCAAATGTTTCAGTATCATTCGGATGACATCTGTTCTGGTCACTGAATGCAGTAGTCCCCAAATGTCTAGTCCCACAAACGGCACGAGTATTACTGAAAAAATATATACATATACTTTTAGTCACTTGTCAAATATAATTCCAAAATCGTATATTTTAAAGGCATCATTACATAGTATAAAACCAAGTCCCCTACCGCGTCTGTCTGTCTGTCTGTTTGCGATAAACTCAAAAACTACCGAACGGATTTTCATGCGGATTTCTCCGGTGGATAGAGGGATTGATGAGGAACGTTTTAGTATATAATTTGTCAAGGATTTTTTCATAATCAGGTAGTATTAGCTAGGTAGTAGTAGCTAGTATACTAATGTAATGTACATAACTATAGTTGCCAACTAAATAAACTCTGATATTAAATTAAAAATAAAGAGTTAACACTAGCCGGAATCGAAATATATTTATTCGGAATGAGTGATGAACAAACATCTGACAGTTCAATATAGATGAGCTATTCAATATTAGCCTAAATCTGCATGAAAATTATAAAGCAAAAGAGATTGTTTGTAGGAAAACAACTAGTAGTTAGATTTAAAAATGCTTGTTTGATTTTATCACCTATCTATTGGGCAAATGTAATGTATCTAACATCACGCATCAACTTTTAGGAGCGAGAGAGAGAGAGAGAGTGGCATGGCGGGCCATAGCGATGTTTCCTTACGTGACGTTTTCTGACAGTTAACTCCTACCGCAAGCCGCGTTGAGGAACTTCGTTCCAAAATCACAAGTAAAATACAGCTAGTAATAATAATTAGCATTACCTGGTGATCCTTCTTTGTCGAATCCAGTGCTACCACTAGGGAAATGTTTCTCCAACACCTCTGGTGGTTGCCACGAGGCTAGTGTTGAATCTATTTCCCATTTTTCGCGCCATGTTAGGGACTGTAATAAAAAAGTTTTTGATTAAATACTGGTCACTTTTTCATTTTTTCTCTTAACACTCTTTGCATTTTAGATGACTGGCCAAGTGCTTGTACATCGTAATTTTACTGTGTTTTACTTTTAATGTGAAGTAGAGGCATAAAAAAACTCGTTAAGGCTATTTAAATAGTATTCACACAAAAACAAATTTATAAGGAAAATTAAGTTTACATGTTAATTTTCTTGAAGTGAGAAAAAATAATAAAACACAACACAAGTGTGTTTTATTTACTACAAACAAACTGTTTCAGTAAGTTTCAATGTATCAGATACCTAGTCTTGCCATAAATACTTAAACAAAGAAAAAAAAATTTTTTATTGCAAATAACATTTATTTACAGTGTGTTAATTTAATACATAAATACAATTTAAAATATAAAAAGCTTATTCGAAGTGGTCTCCATTGGTTGCAATACAGTTTTTTAAACATTGAGGCCAGTTATCAATAGAAGCACGCACTCTTTCCATGGGAAAATTCTTCACTGCCAATCGTACGGATTGTTTTAGGGACTCCAAATTATCATGGCGTTTAGAGCAAGCCGTACTCTCTAAAACTGACCATAAAACATAATCCAGCGGATCAAGGTCGGGACTAGACGACGGCCAGTCTTCAGCTCTGATAAAGTCCGAAACGTTCGTTTCCAATCAAGACTGCGTAGACCGAGCATTATGACCCGGCGCCGAGTCGTGCTGGAATGACCATTCTTAGTTATTGAACATGGTGTTGTTAAGGGGCTTCACTACCTTCTCAACAATGGTATCTTGATACACTTGTGCCGATGTTTTGATACCTTTCTTACAAAAGTATGGCTCAGTCACTCCTTCATAGCTAATACCTCACCAAACCCTCACCGAAGTCGGATAGTTCCCACGTTGCACTCTGTCGACTAATTGGGAAGCTTTCTTAGAGCTTTGAGCAAAAACGGTCATTTTGTTTGTTAAAATGTTGCTCAATTGTAAAAAAAATTTCATTCGTAAACAAAATTTTTCTTTGACCTCCCTTTGCGTACCGCTTCAGTAGTTGTTCGATTTTACCACCTTATTCTTTTTTAAATTATCAGTTAAGAAATGACCAGTATGTCTCTTATAGGCTGTCCTAAGTTCTAAGTCATCTCTTAAAATACGCGACATGGTTCTAAGTGCTAACTTCATCTCCCGAGATAAAATCTTTTGCTTTCGGACAGGATTTCTTCGAATTCTTTCCCATACTGCTTTGAACACCTTCTTCGTAAGAACACTACGTGGACGGCCAGATCTTTTTCTGTCACAAACAGAGGAGGTCTCATTGTACCTATTAATAGCCCGGTACACAAACATTTTACTAATACCAACCGTATGGAGTGTTTTAAATATTGCATTTGGCTCCATACCTACTTTGTGTAATGCAATCACAGCGATTCGGTTCTCTTTATCACCCCACTCCATTTTAATATCGCAAAATATTGTACAATGTATCGGCGCCAAAATGAGAAAACACAATGAATAATCATATAAAAATGACAGATTCCAAATTCAAATGTAAAATTTTGTTTATTTTTAACTGTAACAGTATTTATGGCCAGACTAACTATAGGATACTAGTAGTTTTTTCACGTGACTACGCTCTCGTTAATGATGATCTGAACTATCGCTCGGAAACAGTACATTTTTCTAGATTTAAGTACTCTATGTCTTTTTGTATACTGAATGACAAAGTGTATTCAAAATTTCTTGAAGATAGATTCAATAGTTAAGCCGTGAAAGCCGACAAATAAACAAACAATCTCACATGGTATTTGTATCATTATTTGAATTATATCAGGTGAAGTTTTACGAAATATCGCTTCGTTTCAGTACTGTCTAGTGCCTTGCATTTATAAAAATGGGAATATAGACTGATGGTAAAAATCTCCTAAAATAACTCCTAAGATAACCTAATCTAAATTAAAAAAAAAAAAAACTCCTAAGATAAAATAAAACAAAGAAAAACGTAACGCAGCAATACTAAAGAGAAATAGCGATTGACAGCAGAAGTAGGAAATACCCTTTTTGAGGTGATTTTTGTTGGTGATTCATTGATCTCTTGTACTTTTGGTAAGATAAAAACTATCATACAATTACAATTAAAACGTCGATATATATTATGACCGTGATACAAAATATCATTTTGTATTAGAATACCTACATCATACGAGGGTAATATTTTGATATATTCATAATTCATTCGTCGGGAGTGCACGGTACAGTATATTTATATTATTTTATTATATGTAAAGGTAATCATTTATTAAACGGGCTCCCTGAACAACGTGATATCTAAACTTGTATATATCTTATTATATAAATCGAAAATTTTACATTGGATTTTTTATGTTTTCCGTTTCCGTTCCGATTTTGCCGTATTTAATTGCTCATGTAACTCTCATGGACACTCTCTAACTCATAACACCGAGAAAAATGATTAAATATTTTATAACAATAATATTAAGAAATAAAAATGACTATAAACGTTCTGATAAAACATTTTATCTCAGTTAACTTACATCTTTAAGCATTTTCTCCGCAGCCTCAGGGTCCCACTGCCTTGCTGAAAACAAAATAAATTGGGACTGAAGTATTTTTATTGATTAATTGTTATTTAAACGTGACGCTGTTCGAAGTGTAGAACAAGACAAGGCTAGTTGTTAGAAAGAGGCGAATGGAGATACGTATCGGATTACGCACTAGGATTTGACAATAGAGTACTGTCCTATGTAGTAAGTATCCTCTTTACCTTTAGTCGATGGTAGAGCTTTTCGCGCGGCTTAAGCTGAAGTGGTTGTTGTTGCGCTATTGAATATAGATGAGGTGAATAATATTTTGTTTATTTATCCTGCTTTAAGAGAAGAATTTTAATGAAAAGACTATTTTATCCATCACCAAGTTTGAGCCTGCCATTTGAATGTTACACAACCAACTAGAGGTGTCTTGTAATACTTAGTATTCGAAAATAAGATAAAATAACAGAAATAACTAATTATTTTCTATATAAGTATAATTCCAAATGCATAACTTCTGTAGTCTGCAAAATTACTATCGAATTTCACAAGTAATTTCAGTGTAGCTGGAGACCTTCTTTCATCAAAATCGACTCACAACATAAAATAATTAAAATTTTTAGTTCTACTCAGCTCAGTATAGTTCGTAGAAAAATTAATAGATGGCGTTGCATTAGTTGATTCGCAGACGCTACGTGTTCTAGACCTTAGTATCAGCTGCTTCATGACAGCTAGGTTTACGTTGCTCTCTCTATTGTTGGTAAAACAAAACTAGCATTTTATTCATATTCTCATTTATAATAACGGAAATGGAGTTTTTGGCGGGATCTTGGTCTGTCATGTAGTGGAGTTTATTTTTTATTCATAATCTTGTGTTACTTGACTCTATATTGTGTAAAATTGGTGGTGTTTTGTGTAATATAGTTTGTTTATTGTGCATAAGTGAAGTGAATGGAAAATAATGCCACGGACCATGAATTCTGAGATGCCACAAATATTCCATGGAAGGTTCTAACAAGATGACCACCATCTTGTTAGTTCATTGAAATTATATCTAGAAACTTGTAATATTGATACTCACTTGACAATGGCAGTAATAGTCTACTAGAAGACTGGTTACCAAAATGGAATAGAAGAAGAAGTTGAAATACTATTAACTACTCGACAATGGCATTCATTGAAATTATATCAAGAAACTTGTAATATCGATACTCACTTGACAATGGCAGTAATGGTCTACTAGAAGACTGGTTGCCGAAAATGGAATAGAAGAAGAATTTGTAATACTATTAACTACTCGAAAATGGCAGTAATAATCTAAAAGATAGGTTGCCAAAAATAAAGTTAAAAAAAAATAACGGGAATGTTTTGTACACTTCAAAAAATTAAACAAATTCAATTTCTTGCAACAACATTCTTACTCTGTTAGAATCTCAAAAATCTCTTCGTGTTATTTTATGAAATGCGAAATATAAAAAAAAAAAACTAAAGCAATTTAGAGCGAAGAAAAAGTAACTCCATCCTTGAATGTAATTATAAATGAGAGATAAATTAATATTTGAAAGTGCATAACATTATATGCACTAAATACGTTGCGTAAACCGTTACAAACAGTTCAACATACATCAGACTCGGACGGAATCATTTGGATTTGGTTTTATTATTCACCAACATTTCGAAAATCAATCAGCGGCAACATCGATGAGTTTCTATAAAACCGGTTTCTTTAACTCTACCAATGCGTCAAAGATTAATGCTAAAATACTTAAATGTTATGATACATTAATAGCGCCCGCGAGTTTGTCCATGTTAAACTTTATAACAATAAAATACATACTAACGCCACCCAATAGCGAGTTATAAAAAAATGTGTGCGTGTACTAGTGTACACACGTAAGAAGTGAAACTTGTTTAAGGCCTTATTTTTCGCAAAATGATCTATATGCAACTTTCCAGAAATTGGTTAAATAAAGTTAAATTAGATAAAGTTTAAACAAAAGGATTTTATTATCATAGACATGAATACAAATAAAGTTAAATTAGATAAAGTTTAAAGAAAAGGATTTTATTATCATAGACATGAATACAAAAAAGATGGCGCGTAACGGAAAAATGTGACGCGTAACCGAAAAATGTGACGGTAAATTTTTTTCCAACGCCGATAAAGAAGTTTCACTTCAATAAAATGCATTTAATCCTTAAATATATGAATTTTAAGTTTTAATAAATAAAATTTGATATTAACCGGTAAATGGGTGTAGGCAATCAATAATTGAGCTCTACAAATCTGCGTATAATAATCTATATATATTCTATTCTATACATATAATAAGAATGTAAATCTAACGTGTCTGTACTATTTCGATTTTCCTGAAAAAAATTGTTGCAGGAATAAGCAATAAAATAAAATTCAATCATTTTTAGAAATGTCTGTGTGTCTATCTGTATGTCTCTTTGTATGAACACGCTTCACTGCTAAAGTACTGTGTTCACAATAAAACCTCGCCAAGATATTCATAAACCGTGTACTCGATACTTAGTCTTTGTTTCATTAAAATCGGTCCACTCTATCAAAAGTTATTGTAGTTTTAATGACGACGCACCGCATAGATAAGCAAATGGACTAAATACATTCAGATGACTTTATTAGTCACTGTTTTGTACATCAGGTTTTACGTGGACGAAGTCGCGGGCACAGCTAGTCCATAAAGTGAAATGAGAGGTCTGCAGGTTGGTACTTGATACTCAAAAACTACCTGGATATATTTCGATCAAATTTCTTTAGTTGTACTTCTCAGACACTTGACTCTTATTTAAAAAAAACATAACGATAGCTTCATTTAATATAATGTTATTAAAGTTCTAAGAACTCAACTTTTATAAGAATTACTTGTCAGCGATGTGTATTTTCTCTTCGTTGAGAGGTGGGGCAAGCGATGTGGTGCTTGTGTTTTTTCTTTATACATAAAATATATTATTAGGATAACAAAACGATGTAAACGAAATCGCGGGTATTAGTTAGTATAATATATAAAATACTAGCGGGCCCGGCAGACGTTGTCCCGCCCTGAATATAAAAAAAATCCTTGACAAATTATATACCAAAACGTTCCTCATGAATCACTTTATCCATTGGTAAAAACCGCATAAAAATCCGTTCAGTAGTTTTTGAGTTTATCGCGAACATACAGACAGACAGACGCGGTAGGGGACTTTGTTTTATACTATGTAATGATTTCAATCATAAAATTGGGATTGTATTGGGTTTTTATTCCTTATGATACAAATATTAACTGGACATGGGTATTGTAAGCAATACCTTAATCGCTTTAAGATTATTGATGACAACACCTGCCCCTGCGATAACACATCTGTGTAAAACTTCGAACATTTGCTTCACGAAATGCCCCAGGTTTAGCATGAAGAGACTGGGGCACATAATGCTTTGTGATAATCTTCGTATATGTCCATGTAATCTTTTGGGCTTGATGTAGGAGTCTGCTATCAAATCGATCGATAATTTTGTCAAGCATGTGATTGCTAATCTTAAGACATTTAACGGACTTTGAAATTACCACGACTCTCTGACTTGCATCTAAATCATGACTGACAAATCTTAGTGAGTTTTATATTATGCTCATGCAAGACGTCAAGGGAGAGATTAGTGAATCGTATCAAATTGCGATCATCCCTCCCGCCCTTTATATTGCCAATTCTAAATGATCTATGTGCGAAACCAACAAAATAGAAAAAAAAACAAAGGTAAAGTAATAAATTGTCAAAACTTCTATTTGCGTTAGAAAGCGATAGAATAGTTGTGGTAATATTAAATTTAAAAAAAATACTATCCTAACTTCGCTACATAGATATACCTGTTTGAGGTTTTAAGCATACGATGCAGATTTGCATTGCTATGCATACAACTTTCTTCATGAGAAAACATACTGGTGCCAATATTCACGGTGATCGGCTAAAAACCGTTGGAGTTCATTAATCACAAATATGTGTACTAACATTCAATTTTATATATAGATAGTTACTAGCCACCTCTTCGGTCCGACTGTCCTTGCGTTAGAAACTTTATAGCGTTGCTTGAGTTGTGTCGGCTTTAGTTATAACACTCCGGTCGAAATATGTCGTAATGCCTTTTTCTCATTGTTGTTTATTATTGTGGCGTACAAGTGTTACTTAAGTATAGGGCAGGAGAGGGCACAGTTAAACGTCTATAATAATAATACAAATAGGAAGGAGTGTAAGAAATTTGCTTACTGTTTCTTCATCCGGTAACTCACAATAGATAACTTTTTTCGAGCAAAATAAATATTGTCGCAATATCAGAATTATTGAATTCTGAAGTATAATTTTATTGAAAAAGTATAAACGTATATAATCTTTTTACTTAGAAACTTATTTCATGAAGCGTATTTTTGAGGAATATTTATTTTTAACCGATCCCAATTAACGTTTCGGTCGGAATTTACCTCCCAAACGTAAGACTAAACCAATGAGTTATTCTGTTTACGTAGTACATAATTACTTAGTGCACTAAACTGTACACACCAAATTAAAAATATGAAATAAACATATTGTAAATTGAATTAAGCATTTTTTTCACAGATTTACTTGCAGGAAGTATTTCGCGTTATAGACAGAGATAGTAATGTCGTTCTTTCGAGCCGAGCCTGAGGGGATAGGTCGGGGGGACCCATCTCCTCATTGCACAGGTGAGGCTGACGAGGGGAGACGACTGGTTGTGTACCCAGTAGTCTCTCTATAGTAGGACGAAGTCTGGCGTTCACTCGCTAGGCTGCCGCAGGGGCGGTTTCTCAGGAAGACAGCAGGTTCGATCCCTGGCCGCCCCTACCATGCGGCGGACGGTACACCGTGGGGTTTTAGTCCGTGCGAGTCGGACATAACCCACTCTCTCCCCCGAGAGGGTGGCGTATCCATAAAGGATTTTCCTACGTAAATAATAAAAAAAAATGTCGTCCTTTGCTAAAGTTTTATTATGGATAATAAATAAATTTGCTATTTTGAAGTGTATTATTTTTGCTATCGCTTTTACGAAATACGTAATTATGTAGCGGAGCTCGGATTCGCGTTCTGTTAGGGTTCAGTATGCCTAAATAAACAATCCGTGAACACGCAATGGATCCGTACGAAATGTTTACCTTATATGATACGGTAAAAGTTTCAAATCAGTAACTTCAACACCGAGTTGTATGCAATAATTACTAAATTTGTCAAATAATGATTAACAAATGTTAGTATATGCACATTCAGTTCATTTGGCACACCACAGTTGCCTATTATGTAAATCTTACTATTTAAATATTGTATTTTTAAATGTTGCATTCTTAATATGTCGTCGTGTTTTACTAATTATGCATTTAGTTAATGACGTTTATTTAATTTAATAATAAAAAAAAGTAATAAAATTTGATATTTTACATAGCGCAGAGACTTCTTACCTTACGACCTCATTAGCGAGCTTTAACGATAATTCTCGTTATTGCGACAAATGTAGCTGTCTACATTCGCGTATTCGCGATTTACACAATTTTTATAGACTTCACGCGAATATAAAGTCCGATAAATGATGTCGGTAAAATGGTAAACGTCAACAGGAATTATCACGACAAAGTTCGTTCATTAGACTATACTTCGCTAATCCTTTATGCATTTGGTTAATGATTTTTGTGTTACTTAATAACATAGAATTAATAAAAAAAAAAACATTTGACCAGCCTCATAGCGCAGAGATAGTAAGCGTCCGGCCTTATTAGCGGGCTTTGGCGAAGATTCTGGTTATTGCGGTATCCAGCACCAATACATATAAGAGTTATTGAGGTACGTATGTTTGGCACACATATATGTTTCAATAACTCATATAAGTATGAATATGTAACTTAGCTTAGGTTAGCTCAGATAGGTCGCGAATTGCATGAATCAGGCAACAGCCCAAGCCGAGGTGTGCCGTGCACCCTGGAGCTAGTTGTCAAAATAAAATCGGATAAATACAATAAAGATTGAATAGATTTTTCATTCAATAATAGATAGAGTGATTCACGAGGAAGATTTAGGTATACAATTTGTCTAGATTTTTTGTAAATTGGTTGAAATATAACGATAATTGTTTTGGAAGTGTCTGAAAAAGTCAAGCCACCTAAGAGCTTTCGTCGAAAACGTTGTCTAATCCTTTTGAGATATAACAAAACAATTCGATGACACAGACGAAGTCGCGGGTATCAGTTAGGGCTGTAACAAAATATTAAATAGTATAAATATTACAATGCCCTTACTGCAATCATATTTTCTTATGATCTAAACTCAGATAAATCTGGTTGCCATAGTTTAATTTGTTCGTATTCGGCTCATTTTGTTTCGACTAGCGATGACGTATGTAAAAAATGAAGTGTTTGTACAAATATTGATTAGGTTCTATAAATATAAAAAAAGCAAAGGTAATTGGTGTTTCACATCACTGTTCTGTGTTCATTAAAATTTATAACCTAAAAACAAAACCTGTCATTGTGTACGTTATAAGGAAGAATTATACAAAAATTCGTATCTGAGTATGAATATTAAAAAAGATAAGAAAAATCGAATTAATGTACTATGGCCATAAATAACTTAAGTGTTTCCAATTTTTTTTTTTGTAATTTACAACACTAGTTTTTGCCATGAAAAGGTAATTAGCGTAAGGAAAACAATAACATTACAGTTTTTTTTAGTTTATCTGATTTTTTTAAAGAATATTTGTAAAAAATTAATCTCTTTAATCATAGTTACTATTATTAATGTTATAAAGCGGTAAAGTTTGTGAATTTGTGAGTTTGTGACGTTATAAACTCAGAAACTACTGGTCCAAAGATGGAAAAGGAATGGAATGAAATGGAAAATGCTTTCAGTGTTATATAGCTCATTTATCGAGGAAGGTTATAGGCTATATATCATCACGCAAAGACCAACAGGAGCGGAGCAACAATGAAGAATGTTTCAAAATCGGGGTTTTTTTCCTCTTGAGAGCTTCCGCTGCGTGTTAGCGTTAGCCCAAAGTAACTTTTCCACGCGGACGAAGTCGCGGGCAGAGGCTAGTAAACTATAAACTCCTTGATCATTGCTTACTTTTGCTGACCAGGAGAAGGGGGTAAGAAATTACAAAAATTCTGCTTACGTAACACATGAACAGCCTCCAACTTGTTTATCTGCAGGTATGTAACGTATGACCGCAGTGTCACGAAAAAAAAGTCAATCTAAATCTAGCCTACCATGGTAGCATGCTAAACCTAGAGCGGGGTTCTATCTTAAATGGTGCCACTGAATCACACCTATAAGGGTTTGGGATTTTTTGGTGGAACCTTAGTCTAACATGTAGTTTTTTTATTTATTTTATTTTTTTTTTCTGCAGACTCTCGGTCCGCATCATTTTTTTGCTATCGCTTTTTAAGTGTAAGTTAAGTTAAAAATCGTATCTGTGAGCATCTATTGGGTGTTTTTTTTTTATGTATTTATTTTTATTGTTAATGTTTTTTTTTTTTTTTTATTTATATAAAGACGTTATTGTAACATGTAGTTTCTGTTATTTCCTCTTCATAATCTTCAGTTATTTGACCGTATACTATGTAGCGTGTTTTTGGTATTTTGCGTAATTTAGCTTGGATATTGTGTACAAGTGATTGAGAAATAATAAAATGAATTCTGAGTTGTCACAAAAACTCTCTGGAAAGTTTTAACAAGTGGCCACCATCCTGTTGGAACACCAAATCGACTACCACTTTACAATTATTATTTACATGATACCGGAAATAATAATCTATACGAATATTATAAACAGGTAAAGTTTGTGAGTTTGTGACGTTGTAGGGGGTAATCTCAGGAAGTACTAAACCGATTTTATAAATTCTTGTACCAATAGAAAGCCACGTTATTTGTGAATGTCATTGACTATGTATCATCACGCTAAGATCAATAAGAGCGGAGCAACAATGAAGAATTTAAATCGGGGATTTTTTTTCCATTTGAGAGCTTCCGCTGCGTGTTAGTCCAAAATAACTATTACACGCGTACGACGTCGTGGGTAGAAGTTATTAATTAATTACATTATTAATATCTATACTAATATTATAAAGAGGTAAAGTTTGTGAGGTTGTAGGGGGTAATATCTGGGGAGTCGGAGAAAAAATGGTCGAACAAAAACGTTTCTTAAGAACGCTGCCTTTACGATGAGAGATATATGATTGAGTTCTAGAAAAAAGTTGTAGCTTGACAATGCCTATTACCGCCCAACGAAGTGGGCATGGGTCAGCTAGTCGATAATAAAGATAGTTGTCAAAGTAGGAAGCAAAGGGAAGAAGAAAAGCTCTACAACCGTGTTATGGTTACATCAAAATGCTTTCTTCACCGAAAAATGTCGAACATCGCGGTTTTCAAAAAGACTACCAATGAGCCATCATAACCTCAACAAGTTTTAATAGTGCAAGTTTAAAACGGCATGGTGAAAGTTGATGGACTTTGCTTTAGAAATTATAGTAATAGTCTGTTTATGAATATTGGATAGACTCAAGAATAATGTCAAATATTTAAAAAGTGCTTAAATATGTTATAGTAAAACTTAAACCCAAAAATGCAAATACATTACAAAATACAGGTTTTGTAATCATATTATTCACGTTTCGTTGATGCTATTAGTTTTGATTGGCTCTTATAATTAATCGATTCGGGTATTTTCGAAATCAATAACCTATTTCTATTATATTTTTAATAACATATAATTTAATTTAAAAACAAGTTATGAGTTTTTGGCTGGATTTTGGAATGTCATGTAGTGGATTTTATATTATATTCATAATCTTGTGTTATTTGGCTCTATATTTTGTAATATTGGTGCTGTTTTACGTAATATAGGATGGTTATTATGCACAAGTGAATAGGATGGGAAATAATACCACGCACGTATACAGTATAATTAACAGGCACGTATACAGACGGGGGATAGTTGGGATCTATTCCCCCTGAAAATTGAAAATTTGCTTAGTGGTTCTTTTCATACTGTAGGTGGGCAATAAAAATGAATTTTTGAAAATCTGTCATTTTTCCGTCAATCAGTTAGTCAACTATTCCTTTATATACTAAACTAGCGGGCCCGGCGGACATTATCCCGCCCTGATAATAAAAAAAACTTGACAAATTATACATCAAAACCTTCCTCATGGATCACGAGGAATTTATCTACTGATGAAAACCGCATAATCCGTTCGGTAGTTTTTGAGTTTATCGCAAACAGACAGATGGTTAGACAGATGTGGCAGAGGACTTTGTTTTATAATATACTAGCGGGCCCGGCAAACGCTGTCCCGCCCTTATTATAAAAAAATCCTTGATAAATTATATACCAAAACGTTCCTCATGAATCACTTTATCCACTGGTGAAAACCGCTAGAAAATTCGTTCAGTAGTTTTTGAGTTTATCGCGAACAGACAGACAGACAGACGCGGTATGGGACTTTGTTTTATACTATGTAATGATGATAGTGATATAGATATATAAAGTCGAAAATAATTAGTGCATATAAAAAGCGTGCGATGCCGTGGGTAATTACTAGTACTATATAAAACTTAATAACAGTATGGGCCTACATAATACAGCTTACAGCATATCATATACGATCAGTAAAATGATGCTATAGTTGATGTCATGCTGCGCCATCTAGTGGCAAGTTACAGCGAAAGCATACAATTTTTATGAAAAAATTCGAAGGTGTGCCAATTTCCATGACGGTAATGAAATCAATATAATGTTCTCGACAACAACGTCACGTATATGAATATATGGAAGGGTAAAATATTTCTAAAATGCTCACCTCTAAGCCATCTTAACAGGAACTGATCGTTATGTTCAGGTTTCAGTACGTCTTTTACGCTCTTCCGGAACTGTAACAATGATTATTTATTGATTATTTCAGTGAAATATGTAATCTCGTCCTGTATTATGAACTGAAATTTCATTGCATGATTGTATAATAAACATTAAAAACTTTTTAAGTCGTCTAAATACATTACTGATGACCAAAACATACTTTAATTGTAGAGTTATTGCTTTCAATTACTGTGCTGGGGAAAATAAGATTGGTGCCTGAAAGAATATATAATAATACTAGCGGGCCGGGCGGACGTAGTCCTGCTTTGATAATAAAAAACAAAAAATCTAAAATTCAACCGCAGCGCCACCTATCGGGTCCAATTGTGAATCTAAACCATTCTCGGATCCACTAGAACACGCAGACAAAATTTCATCAAAATCGGTCCAACCGTTTAGGAAGAGTTCAGTGACACACACGTACAGAAGAAATTTATATATAAAGATTGATTGATATATAAATCAAATCTGTTATTTAAAAAATGAACTGTATTCATTTTCCATCTATCCATCAATTGGTTCAGCCAAAAGACGTCCACTACTGGATGTAGGTCTTCCCTAAAGATCTCTACAACGACCGGTCTTATGCTGTATTCATTCAGTTTGTGAACTCTTTTGCTCCATCGGCTATTGGCTCTATGGACAATGCTCTGTTCACTGCCACTTAAGTCTAGAATGAGGACGTAGAGGAACTCGGAGCATTTTCTTGACCTTGGAGTAATCCTGAGCTTACTTATGAGGGCGTTAGAAACCATATCTTAGAAGTGTATGTTAACACAAAAAATAATTTAATCTGTCAATTCTATGTTTAAAAAAGTTTTAGTTTAAAGCACTGTGGTATAAGTCGTTGCTATAGCAATATTTTTATTAGTTGCTAAGCAAATTTATCGATGATACAAAAGTCAGCGATTATCAAGGCAGTATTTTTAGATATAGTACTTTGAGTCTAAAGAAGTAATTGAATCATGGCGGATGGCGACAATATTTCAACATTTAGTGCGGAAGGAGGTCAAGATACTGTCGGGTTGCCTCGTATCGTAATGGTCACTGAAGGCTCTGATACATCAGTTTCTTCCCCTTCATCTACATCATCGTCAGAAGACAATTGGGCTGACCTCATAAAGTCATCAGAAATACCACCAGAATATTGGCATATACAGAAGTTAGTGAAATATATGAAAGCTGGTAATCAGACTGCTACAATGGTAGCACTATCATGCTTGAAAGATCATGATCTGACGATAGAAGTTAACCAGAGAGCTATTCAAGAGATCGGAGGTCTCGAATTGCTCGTAAATTTATTAGAAACGAGAGATTTGTGTTGCATTTTGGGAGGCCTAGCTGTCCTAAAAGATATAACACCAAATATGGAAATCAGAAAAAAAGTTACAGATTTAGGAGCGATACCTTTACTCGTGGGTTTATTATCAGACCCAGCTAAAGATATTCAAATACTCGCAGCAGAGACTATAGCAAATTTAGGAAGAATACGAAAAAGTAGAAAGTTTTGCAGAAAATTCGGTGGTATACCAAAACTTATAGATCTCTTGGACATTAAAGAGAGGTAATTAATATACGAAACATTTTACTCTGATATTATTTTACCATTTTGTGTATTTCTGTTGACAATCTGATTTCAGGTACTTGATATCCCCACATGATGATTTAAATCAAGATGAGTTACAATATCTGGATATAGCACGAGCTGGTGCCAAGGCTCTCTGGTCAATGTCATCCTCACAAAGAAACCGTGAGGCGATGCGAAAATACGGCATGATACCTCTCATTGCGAGGGTTTTAAAAACTATTCATCTTGATGTCGCTGTACCAACAGTGGGTTTATTACAAATGTGTGCGAATGAAACATCTTTCCAACTTGCTATTCAAACGGAAAAGATGGTTACTGATTTAATTACACATTTAGCTAATGAGGATAAAGATTTGAAGGTATGTTCTATCACAGCTTAGCGTCATCTTAATGCCTGAAAAATATCTAACACAAGAAATCATAATTATCATTGTGTAATAAACATTGTGCTTGCATTCAATACGCTATAAGCTGACACAGTCTCGCAGAAGGAGGTCACAGCAGTCCACCCGTCCTCGCTGCCAAGCATGGCCGAAACCACGCCCGGCAGCGAGAGATCGTCCCCTACCGCTGCAGCCAGGGCGCTGCGCTGATCGTCCCACGCCGCACACTCAGAGAGAGTGTGCTGCGCGGTGTCCATTTCAGCGCCGCACTCGTGACATGCGGTACCAGACGGTACGTCAGGGAGCCCCAGCCCCTGTGGACACACCCCGACAGGACCGGGCGGACGGCGTCGATGGTATATCTTCCGTAACGCTCGTCCGCCAGGTCCCGCCCCCACCTGTCTAATTGCTCACTGGGGGGTGAGGTGAGGCTCACTGGGGGGTGGGGTGAGGCTCACTGAGGTGGGGGCTTATACCTGCAATTTGTAAAATTAATTATTATGTTTATAGACATATTGCAGCTTAGCAATTTACAAATGTGCCAGCGACTCTATAACAAGAGATATGATTCGCGAAGCTGGTGGATTGGAATTACTCGTAGAAGCCGCTCAATATACGACAAACAGAGCCAATAAACCTTTATTAGCAGCGGTTACTGGTGCTTTGTGGAAATGTGCGAATAGTGATGCGAGTGTAAAGAAATTAGATAATCTGGGGGCAGTTCCTATCCTTGTACGTTTATTAGATGACGAGAATGATGGTGTATTGACAAACGTGGCAGGAGCACTTGCAGAATGTGCAAAATTTCCACCGAATCGGGACAAAATAAGAATAGCTGGAGGCATACCTATGCTTAGTAAGGCCAAAAATATATGGTATCTTTTTATTTGTGATGTATGGTTGTTTTTATTAATTGATATGTCTTATTTACAGTTTACCACTTAAACAATACTTATAAACCTCTATTAGAAAATGTACCACTGGTCTTAATGGAATGCGCCAAGGAACCAAGTTGTATGTCAGAAATCGATGAACTCGACGGTGTCAGACTAATATGGTCTTTACTTAAGAACGATTCCAAAAAAGTTCAGACTAACGCCGCATTAGCTCTGAGTCCGTGTGTTCAGAATGCAGCAGACTCGGGAGAAATGGTCAGGTCATTCGTAGGTGCATTAGAATTAACTGTGGATTTATTAGATTCTGACGATAATAACGTTTTATCCGCCGTGTGTGCCGCTATAGCAACTATTGCTAAAGATAACGAGAATTTAGCGGTAATATCTGACCACGGTGTTGTGGCGAAACTTTCGAAACTTGGTAAGTTCACGGTTATTAAGTACTTATGATACACGAACTTTCGGATACGTTCTCGGTTCTATTAAATAAATTTACGATTAACAAATTTGTTAATAATTTAAATTCTTGAAACTCTTTATATTAAGGATCGGTAGGCCGTGTTTTCACAGTCTCTTATCTTAATAACAAACATTTCAATAATTCTTTGCAACGCTTTTATGAAATTAAATTGAAAATATTGAATATGAATTGAGCAATTATAATTTGTATTGTAATGTGTTCATGCCTAAAGTACCAACTCACAGTAAGAGGAAAAGTAACTGAACATTTCAGGGCATCTATGTTTAAATGAATCTTGGAATATACTTTCACAATTACTTTCATTATTAATTAAGGTCAGCATTCATTAGAATTTTAAAAAACGCGAAAGTCACGTTGTATATTAAATGTTCACATTTAATACATTACAGTGAGTACAACTGACGACCATCTCAGAGCAAATTTGGGCGTGGCCATAGCTTATTGTTGTGACTGGGCCCAAAATCGGCAGGAGTTTGGGAAACGAGGCGCTATCACTCCTCTGGTCAATTATATGACTTCGAGGGATCCTAACGTTCATCGTGCCACAGCCTTGGCCTTGTATCACTTGTCATTCTACTCTATCAACTGTGTTACCATGCATGCTGTAAGTTAATATTTATTGGCCTGTCAAAACAGGATGTGTGATATCCTTTTACGGTATTTTAAAGTTACCTTTACCTATTTCCTTCAACCAATAGACTTGTAAACTTACTAACGTGTTCCTCGGATGATAGTAACTTTAAAATATACTGTTTTATTTAATCTCTTGTAGTTCTATGTATGTTTTTGTATCACTAATTATTTGGATTTACGTCAGAATCTTATAGTCTTTAATCGCCTACGGTTATTCGTTGAAAGTGTCCAATTATTGTAGTCCAGTGAAGCTGTAGAGGCCCTACCAGGCCAATAGCGTGATCAGTTCGAAAAAAAAATCTCCAATTATTTTTGCTAAATTGTAAAGTATATACAATTTTCTTGGATATCTATATGTATATATATAAAATATAGTTTCTTTGAGGCTATATAACGTTAAATCTATTGATCGCATCGGCATAGGGTTATCACCATTCGATGCGGATTTTTTTGTAAATGATTCTAGGCTACTTATTTTTTTGAATTCCATTTACGATATAGGTAGATATTCTCATAGTTTTATCGACGACAAAATTGATATACATCTTTGCAAACGTTTCAAATATCATAAATCCAAATTTTATTTTTACAAGGCTCACATTACAGGTAATATGTTTATGATTACAATAAGAGTTTTTTTTTGTCTGCTATATTATCCAGATTTATATGCATACTTATATATATATACTTAATAAATATAATCATACAATCTTATACGAGTACTCTCACTTAAAATATATGGTATTAGACAGAAAACCTGTGTTTATGGCCTATGCTTCGAAATTGACTCAGACTAAGATGAAATTAACGTCTATGTAAATGTCGGCACAGCAGGAGGTACAGTCAGTGATAGTATTATGTATTTTATTATTATTTATTTATTATATATCTGACACATATTAAAAAAGTATAGTATATAAAGTTTGTTAAAGTAGTTGTTAAAATGCTATGTGAAATGAGTGAAAGATGATTTTATAAAAGAAGATCTACGAAAAGCTTAACGTTAGTATAATTAGGATATGATGGGGCTGATATAACTACAGTCAAAAATCCCTACATTAAATGATAAATAAATAAATATAGTATATAATGATGATTGTGAAATGTTATTTTGTATCTGTTGTGATCTTTAACATAACAATTAGTGATTAGGTATTTCGCAAAGAAGCAATTTTACTTTGTACGAATGTATAAGTCATACTTTCACAATATAATGAATATACAGTAGGTAAAATGCACGGTCTGTCGGCAAGGATGATCCCCACCTAACCAAAATACACTATTTTAAATTAAACAATGTAACTCTCATCCGTTATTACGTTAGTTTGTACAGTGATCATTATCGATACTAATATTATAAAGAGGTAAAGTTTGTGAGATTGTGAGAGGTAATATCTGGATCTACTAAACCGATTTTGAAAATTCTTTTACCAATAGAAAGCCATGTATTTGTGAGTGCCATAGGCTATATATTAACCCGAAAAATGAAAATGCTTTTTTGTGGTAGTCGGATTTGGAAAGTCGGAGAAAAACGGTCGAACCAAAACGTTTCTTACGAACGCTGCCTTAACGATGAGAGATATATGTTTGAATTCTAGAGAAAAGAGTTGAAAAACTTTATAATGCCTACAAAAGTCACCGTCAGCATATGTCTAACTTTTATATTTACGTTAGAAAAGTCGTTTTTTATAGTAAAAAAATTATGTAATACGTTAAGTGATGTTTATTGGTCATATTATCAACAACAATTATGTATTCTTATTACACTTATAATTTCATCGCAAGTAAAACTGTTTACCGCCAAACGAAGTGAGCACGAGTCGGCTATTCGCTTTCTATAACGATTTGTTTAAAATCTGCAATTGCATTTGCGTTGACTACTTTGTTATCATATTATGCACTGAACTCTTTATCACGTTATTGATTAATTCCTTCACCAATGCCACATAATTCTTTGGAATGACTTATTCGAAAATGGTAATTGGTTAAGAAAGAATGGTCCTCGGTCGTAGTTCATGGAAACAGTAGCATATTCTTGTCTGGCTGCTCTGAATATAGCCTTAAGTTCGGGTTTTCTCTTGCCATACTCTGTGGACTCTTGGTCAGCACCTTTTTCATTGCTTTAGTTTACTTTGTTATTTACGTCAAAAATCATATCTGCGAGCAACTACTGGGTTTTTATTTTAATTATTGTACTAGCTGTACCAGCAGCTCCGCACGCGTTTTTTTTAAATCGTATTAAAGAATTATAAAATTGTGAGACTATGTACAATTATAGAAATGCTCTTTAAAAACAACTGTAAGTACGACGCGCACGCCACTAAAAGTAACATGTAACGTGTACATTAGGTATATAAATACTAACAACGTGCCAAATGAGATTTGTCATCAGCAACATATTTGGAACCTTAACCCACCATATAACTACCCCAGTGCTCACTTACACTGTATAAGGAACTAATGAAACAATAACTTAAAATATTTATAAAGATTTAAAAAAATAGCACTGCGAGCGAAGCCATGGTTAACAGCTAGTATAAAATAAAATTGCTTGAATTACTTTTTATAAAGTTAGATATCTGTCAATGAAAGTTTCATGAAGATCGGTCTAACCGTTTTAAAGATAGTATTGCGGGCAAAGCCACGGTTAACAGCTAGTCTAAATTAAAATAAACGAAATTACTTTTTATAAAGTCAGCTATCTACCGGTGAAAGTCCCATGAAAATCGGTCCAACCGTTTTCGAGATAGCATTGCAGACAAAGCCGCGGTTAATAGCTAGTTTAATTTAGAGTAGCCTAAGTAACCCGCTGTAATTTCAGCTATCTGCGAGTGAAATTTCCGTCAAAATCGGTCCAGCCGTTTCGGAGATTAGCCGGAACAAACAGATAGACAGACAAAAATTTAAAAAATTGCATTTTTGTTATCATTAGTGTGTATAGTTTCGTACCCAATCGGTAAAAATATTTTGTTTTGATATTAACATACAGACACTTCATTTTTATTATATGTATAAATTTAATAACTATTAGCTATTTTAGGACGGTTTTTTAGAAGTAAAACTTCTTTAGGCGCGACTAGGTGGTAACTGGTCGATCATGCAACGGAAGTCCGTTACGGCAATATGTCGTCACGTTTCTGTACCTTCCGGTTTTTAAGTACAAACATCAAAAAAGTCTAAGCAACATGCGTAATATTACAAATTTTACCATTTATATTAATTAATTTCTAAGTATTTACTCAAACAAAGTGCGTAGGTAAGTAAACTTTTTTGTTATTGATGACATACTGGCTGGTTGTAAAAAAAAAATTGATTATGTTTTGTTTTTTCATAAAATTCAAATGACTGCGAATTTGTTTGAATTTAAGTGCGTTTTAATTGCTACGTTTAGTCTTGATTTTATAATTTTACCAACCATTTAAATAAAGTTAGCGACAAAATTGAATTGTTAGATATTCTTTACGTCATGAAGCGACGTCATTTGATGGCAGATGAAATGCAAAGAGCTGTAGGGATGTTGCAAGCGGGAAGTAATCAATCTCAGGTATCTCGACATTTTGGCATTCATAGAAGTGTTATTTGGTGTCTTTGGCAGCACTACAATAATACAGGAGAACCCGCTGAACAGCATCCAGGCCGTAAAAGGAGTACAACCACTCGGCAAGACCGGTACATACAACTGACTGCAAGACGCCAGCCGATGTTAACCGCTCGAGAGATAAGTTTGAGGCTACAAATTTCAAGTGGTGTTGATGTAAGTCCTCAAACTGTGCGAAATCGACTGCATGAGTACGGCCTACGAGCTCGACGCCCAATCAGGTGCCCACCGATACGTCACGGGAAACGCGCTCGTCGATATGAATGGTGTAGAGAACGCATAACATGGACCCAGGAACAATGGGATAAAATTATGTTTTCCAATGAGTCGCGATTCGGGTTTAAGCCTGATACAAGAAGGGTGCGAGTGTATCGTCGGCCCGGAAATACTGAAAGGCTCAGGTGCGTTCAGGAAGTTCATCCATACAGCGGCTCAACAGTTATGTTATGGGCGGGTATTATGAAGAACAGGCGAACTGAGCTCGTTTTTGTAAATGGAAACATGAATGCTGAAAATTACATTGAGGATATTCTCAGACCTTATGTCTACCCATTTGCACAAACCTTTGGCTCCGATTTTAGGTTAATGCATGACAATGCGCGTTCACATACAGCTCGGCGAACCATTGAATACTTTGCAACGGAGAACATCCGGGTATTGCTCTGGCCTGCACAATCGCCAGATCTCAACCCCATCGAGCACGCATGGGACATGCTCCAGAGACGTGTTTTGAAGGACTTGGACGGAGCGACAACAACCCAACAGCTGAAGGATTTGCTACAATTCCATTGGGAGCGAATACCGCAAGATGACATAAACAGTGTCATTAATTCAATGAATAATCGTTGCCGACAAGTTCTGAATAGCAGAGGAGCCCATACTTTGTATTAAATTGTTCTATTCTTTCACAATAAATACATTTTCTTTAGAAATTTCATTTTGTAAGAAAAAAGTTTAGTTTCTTATGTATCTTAGTTTCTACAGTATATTCTAATATTGTTCATTTCTGTTATTAAAAGAACTTATAAAGACAACAGCTGTTATTTCTACATCATAGAACCCTAAAGATATTATTTTAAAAATAAAATACAACGTTATAATGTGAAGAACCGTCCTAAAATTTAAATTAGTACATGTTGCTTAGACTTTTTTGATGAGTGTATTTTGTTAAGTTTTTAGTGGTTTAAGTTTATAGTTAAGATTTTAATACGAAACAAAGTTAAAATATTATTGTAGGAATAGAAAATTGGCATTTATTTATCCTTAAGTTCTCTCTACGTTATACATAGAATATAATATGTAATTATACCTAAATTTATGTTGTGCGCATCTATTTTCATAGATAAAGATTCACGAAGACTGTTCTTGAGAATAATAGCTAGCCAATTGATTTTTTATTTTCTTAAGCATTTATCTATAGGTCAGATCTTCTATGCATAATAATATAGCGATTATAAATGTATTCAGAAACGGCTAAATTATAATAAAAAGTGAATTTAAAAAAAATGCCAGTATACGAATACAGGAACATTTATGTGACTTTCTGTTTAGTGCCAATTATTGCAACAAACTAATGTACAACCACCATAATACATTATTATAAAATGACGGTTAAATGCATCAAAGCATTGATATAAATGTTTTTTCACTCTTACTTTCTCTTGAGGAAATTTTTATTTGGCATCGTTATTTCCTCAATCTTATATATATGTTTTAATATTCTTAATTATATCTGCCATCTTGTTTTTTTTCCATACGTTAATTTTAGTTTTCATAAATGATTCATTTTCACTTATTCTTGTTCTATAATTATATATGGTTATATAATTCAATTTTTTATAGTATTAATAGTGTACGTTGTATATATGTAATAAAGCGTTGTAGGTCTTCTGTTTAGTTTACTTCTTGTTGTTATTGTTGTTGACGGAATTACAAAGGTCAGAACCGGAGGATAAAAAAAAAACAAATTACTTTGACTTAATTTGTTTTAAAAAATTACAAAAGTATGTTAGGCTTACTCTCGACTAAAACTAATAGCAGGTGAGTGCTACCGTTGCTAGGTTAATACTGTTCTAATGGTCGTTTCGTCCAAGTATTTCTACTTGGACAATGTGCGAACAGAGGAGTCGGACCATCGAACGTTTCCACTAAATTCGTGTATCTGCTGTACCGTGGAAATTGCTAACTTCATGCTTTGAACACCTGCCGCACCATGGGACTGGGAACTCGGCTTTCATATACACTCTTAGCCAGCAACTGTGGTGTGTAGCGGTGGCGTAACAACTGTTGCTATATCCATATTTGTAAATAAATAACTATGTCTTATAACTAAATATTTTATTGATATTGTAATAAAATTTACAACTATAACTCAGAGCGTTGTACGAATCGCTGTCACTGAGCAATACTGTTTTAACAGAATCGTTCACAAAGGTGTCGTATGAAATGCCAGTCTTGAAAAATTCAAATATAAGAAGACTCGAAGGAAACTGACTGCTGTATGTACTAATAGCTAATACCTTTTATTTTTAGGCCGGTGTCGTTCAATTCCTGCTGGAAACAATTGGATCCAAAGATCCAATATTACAAGAAGCATCAGCGGGTTGTCTGTGTAACATTCGTAAACTAGCCTTGGCCACTGAAAAAATCAAATTAAAGCAGTAATTTTCCTAACTGGCTTTATTATTTAATTTATTATGGATCGTTAATTGAATTTAAATTGGTGGTTGGTATTTTTTCTGACGACAAGCGTTTGTTTTATAACATTTTTAGAGCATTCTGTATAATAATTTAGATTAAAATTAATCTTTAATATACAAGGACATTTAATTATTACATTTTATACCCTATATAAAGTACACGAAATGTATTCATAATAATGTGTTGGTCACCGAGTGTGGGGAGAAATACTCTGTATTCTTAAAATGAATCACGTATGCAATAACGTAGCCCAAGACTATCATTATCACAAGGTAACATCCAACGATGAAGAAAACTAAAAACGTTCACAAAAAACAACAACTATATGTAGATGATTTTTTTTTTTCGTACTGACTACGCTATTGACCTAGCAAGGTCTTAATAGCTTCACCGGACTACTTGTAGACGAATGCTTAAAGCGAATAACACTATAACGAGCTTAGCTAGGTGGAAACCCAACACATTCTCTTTTGCCGCCTCAAGTGTCACCCAAGCTAGTTACGCACTAAATATGTCCCTAAGATTTCGATTGTTTTGGAAAAAAAGAGCAAGGCATTACATCTTCTTAGAACATATCGTGAGCAAAGAGGGGAACAGCTTCGGGATAATTTACATTATAATTTGGACAGCTACTAACGACCTTTCTTTTCGCTTATTATTTTCGCAGGGCCATTTTATGCATTGTATTCATATATCTTTTTTATTTTGACACTAACACTTATTTTGACATTTTAACACTACACATTTGGTGTTATTTCTAACATTTTTTAACGTTGGAACTCTAATCTAACCAAACCCTGATGTTGCCAAGGATGCCAAAATAATAATTTATCAAGAATCATTTACATATAGTGCAGGATCCACGGTCCATTTTTGCAGTTGATTACTATCTATCTATTGATTACTACCTCTGCTAGCTATCACAATCGAGAATTTTCGCACAGGAAATTGTTGGGCGTCTCATCGAAACGAAGCTACTGACGGGAATTTTCCTTGATAGTATTCAAGTGCAAAAATAGACCGTGAATCCTGGACTAATACGAGTAAGTACCCACCAAAAGATTACTTCTCCTCTCCGTTCTCTTCTTGTTATCCATCTTTAGCGACGAATTCTTTGTAACGAAGATTATTCATACCATTGTCGAATGAGTAAATATTTCTTATTAAACTTGGCAATTTCAGTGCTTTAATATAATGGCGCTCTTGTTATTATAACTCACCAGAGAGTTTTTGTGATGTCTTAGTCTTCATCATCATTTCTTTTCATTCATTTCTTCATCATTTGTGTACAAAAACTACATGATAGAGTGAAATTCCGCCAAAAAGAATGTTGTTCTTGTCAACTCTAGTTATGAAACTTTGGTTAAGTGGTATTACAAAAGAAAAGTGAGTCGTATTGTTAATTACCTACATGAATATTACCAATAGCTTAACGATAGATTGATAATTGTTCACATAGCAATTAATCATGAGTCATAAATATCACAAGTAATAAAAATATTATATTATATATATCTATCAATTTGTTATTATACCTTCGAGTCTTTTTTACCGGTTTATCGTAATTAATGCAACACATCAGATGGTTAACGGGATACGTAATCTTAATGTATTATAGACGAATATTAATTTAATTTTCTATTATTCTCAGTGGTTAGACAGTCCTATATACAGAAGCGGCGGAAGTGTGGGTCATCGTCGACGGTTTCGGGTCGAAGGTATATGCGACTTACTTCAAATCTTGAAAAATATAGAGTTATATCATTAAAGTATCTGGCATTACCAACCACTAGCAATATTCGTTTTTTGAACATTTTGCCACCATAGGGAGTCGTAAAAACATGGTACCTGCATCAAATTTAGATCTTATCACGCCTCTGATTATGTAGAACATAGTATATGTTTTATCCTATCGAGATGTCGATAATGCCAATACGGGCAAATTAAAAAGTTGTAATACTCATACATGAAGGCTCGCTTTTCCGAGACCATTTGATTAGTACGGATTATTATAATCAAAATCGCTTATCACGGCACAATAGTTCGGTCAATACTGGTGAATATAAACCCCATAGAGACAAAATATTTCCGTTACCTCTCCTTTTCTCACTTCGGGGTATTTATATTAAGGCTTCTCTGTTTTTTTAATCATTAAAGTTCTTATTTATTTATGTTTTAATTCCCTAACTCTGAAACAACTACCCTTAGAGACAAATAACCATAAACACTTACTAGTATCGTCATGATATTTTGATAAGATTGTTCTGCAACCTTTTACGCTTCAATAAATTAGTATACACACAATATAGTTAGTAATTTAACTTAACAATATAGTATACAAGTCTTAATTTAACAGCCAGTCAGTGACGGCAAGGTCAAAAGAAGCATATGTCATTACAGATCGTACACAGCAATATATAAAAAAAGTCGTCTGTTTTACTTATTTTGACAAAGCTTGGTAATGCGCTGCGTTTTTTAATGCAAAATTGACGTATTGTTAATATTTGATTTAGTTTTTTATGTGTATAAATTATATATCCATCGTCCGAGAGGTCACTTTAGAATGTAAGTGATAGTTCCTTATTATATCCGTCGGTGTAGTTTCGACATGACGGTAAACACCTGACAACTGAGTTGGAATGTATGTCATTGCGTTGATTTGAGGAAATCGTTATGAAAATGGTTCACTATTATAATATACATTTTATTTAACTATTCTACCGGCTCTATCAGCCATTCGAGTTTTTTCTACAGCTTTTATTTAACTTGTAGGTAATATTTGTTAATTTGTTTAGGTCCAATCTTGCGAATTGCAATAAAACCAGTTCCTTTAGACCTATGCCTTTGCAATTTTGCTTGTTTGTCCAGTCCTGATGACAGTATACGAAAGTAAAGTAAAAACAAAATTGCCGTCATGCACATTGAAACGAAATCTAATTAAACCTTTTTGCGCATCTGTATATATCTTGTTTTTAAAAACATATTTTAAGTATTAATATGTTTTAGTTGAGGTTAAAGGTTTGTTTATTAATGTATTTTATACTTAACTAGTAGACTCCTGCGACCACACCTGCGTATGCATCCTTATAAATAATGAAACAATACATTATCTTCGTATAACTCAGTGGTCGGCAAACTCATCATCAAAAAGAACTAAATATAAACAATACAAAAAGGAAGTTTATTCAAAGAGACTTCTTAAAACTTAAACTTTGCTATAGTGGAGACATTTTTATGGAAACTATTAGGATTAAATGTATACTCTCGAGTTTACCCTAGCCAAATACACTCATCAAAAAAGTCTAAGCAACTTGTACTAATTTAAATTTTAGGATGGTTCTTCACATTATAACGTTGTATTTTATTTTTAAATTAATATCTTTAGGGTTCTATGATGAAAAAATAACAGCTGTTGTCTTTATAAGTTCTTTTAATAACAAAAATGAACAATATTAGAATATACTGTAGAAACTAAGATACATAAGAAACTAAACTTTTTTCTTACAAAATGAAATTTCTAAAGAAAATGTATTTATTGTGAAAGAATAGAACAATTTAATACAACGTATGGTCTCCTCTGCTATTCAGAACTTGTCGGCAACGATTATTCATAGAATTAATGAGACTGTTTATGTCATCTTGCGGTATTCACTCCCAATGGAATTGTAGCAAATCCTTCAGCTGTTGGGTTGTTGTCGCTCCGTCCAAGTCCTTCAAAACACGTCTCTGGAGCATGTCCCATGCGTGCTCGATGGGAGTGAGATCTGACGATTGTGCAGGCCAGGGCAATACCCGGATGTTCTCCGTTGCAAAGTATTCACTGGTTCGCCGAGCTGTATGTGAACGCGCATTGTCATGCATTAACCTAAAATCGGAGCCAAAGGTTTGTGCAAATGGGTAGACATAAGGTCTGAGAATATCCTCAATGTAATTTTCAGCACTCATGTTTCCATTTACAAAAACGAGCTCAGTTCGCCTGTTCTTCATAATACCCACCCATAACATAACTGTTGAGCCGCTGTATGAATGAACTTCCTGAACGCACCTGAGCCTTTCAGTATTTTCGGGCCGACGATACACTCGCACCCTTCTTGTATCAGGCTTAAACCCGAATCGCGACTCATCGGAAAACATAATTTTATCCCATTGTTCCTGGGTCCATGTTATGCGTTCTCTACTCCATTCATATCGACGAGCGCGATTCCCGTGACGTATCGGTGGGCACCTGATTGGGCGTCGAGCTCGTAGGCCGTACTCATGCAGTCGATTTCGCACAGTTTGAGGACTTACATCAACACCACTTGAAATTTGTAGCCTCAAACTTATCGCTCGAGCGGTTAACATCGGCTGGCGTCTTGCAGTCAGTTGTATGTACCGGTCTTGCCGAGTGGTTGTACTCCTTTTACGGCCTGGATGCTGTTCAGCGGGTTCTCCTGTATTATTGTAGTGCTGCCAAAGACGACAAATAACACTTCTATGAATGCCAAAATGTCGAGATACCTGAGATTGATTACTTCCCGCTTGCAACATTCCTACAGCTCTTTGCATTTCATCTGCCATCAAATGACGTCGCTTCATGACGTAAAGAATATCTAACAATTCAATTTTGTTGCTAACTTTATTTAAATGGTTGGTAAAATTATAAAATCAAGACTAAACGTAGCAATTAAAACGCACTTAAATTCAAACAAATTCGCAGTCATTTGAATTTTATGAAAAAACAAAACATAATCAATTTTTTTTTACAACCAGCCAGTATGTCATCAATAACAAAAAAGTTTACTTACCTACGCACTTTGTTTGAGTAAATACTTAGAAATTAATTAATATAAATGGTAAAATTTGTAATATCACGCATGTTGCTTAGACTTTTTTGATGTGTGTATGTCTTTTTTGGGAGCTACTAGCAGTGGTATTGTTGCTTATCACAACTGTGCCTGTTTTCGCTAGGCTTGCAGAAACGAATTGTCTCTTACAAGGCAAGTTAATAATATTCCGTGTTTGCTCCAAACATTTTTGGAGGAGTCACAATGTTGGAGAGAAAGAACCGTATGCGGCTCGCTAGCCGGGGTTTACCGATCACTGGTATAACTCTGTTCATGCACTATATACCGTAATAGCTTTTAGATGGGATGATTTTTTCCATCTTACTTGCCATTTATTGTTATATTTTGGGAACCTCAAACAATATATTCATAAATGGTCATCTGTGTTTTATTCTAGTATAGAACATGTGTTACTGTAATGTTTTATGTAGTCCGAAGCTGTTAAGACCTTGCTAGGTAAATAGCGTAGTCAGTTCGAAAAAAAAAATGTAATGTTTTATCAAAACCAGTTCAGTATATTTTGCTTAAAAGAGTAGAAAATATCAATACATCCTGACAAACTTTCGTTTATAATATTAATAAGTTTTTATTATTCCTGTCTCGTGGTAAGAAGAATTATTAGTTTAATTTTAGTTTCGGTTTCCAAATAGCTACTAAATTACCGTTTTTTATAAACTGCTTACAATTTTTGTGGCCACACCTTTTAAACCTCCTAAGAAAAGTGTCGCTCGGACACGTATTTCATTATACTAGAGTCAAGGAAAAAAATATCGATAATTCTTGTAAAAAATGTAGTCATATATGACCGCAAACATTTTCGATAGCGCAAAGATCGCGTGACAATGTATGTATTCGGCCTCGGAGTTTGCATAACCGTTAAATTACAGTGGATTGTAACAATGATTGTGAAGCTTAAAACCAACATCAGCTCATAAATGATGATTATATTATCTATTACTGACGTTCATCAAATGTGATCATCATTAAACTCACGTGTTCGTTGACATTCGAACATAATTTATTATTGAAGTTATACTTCTTTTGGCGCTTTTGGGAAAAATAATGAGAGTGAATTTTTACGGAGCGCGGATACCGACACCTAAAAGCGACACCATGAAGTAGGTTCGTAATCATCTGTCAAGTGTTAGTAAGAACTGACAACCTATAATCAAAGTAGTTTATTCAAATATATATAAATCTACAACACGGGTTTTATATCAATAGAGATAAAAAAATATATTCATACATACATATACATGTGTATTTGTGTGTGATTTTAAATTATACAAGGTGGTGAATAATAATTTAATGTGAATATTCGTATTCAAAAATTGTTGTCAATTTTTTTAATCGATAACGCTACAGTTCGTCAACTGTAATTAGACAATAGTAACAAAATCGGCTGATAATCAGAGGAGCAAATGAGCTGAACTATTTTATCTTCGTTTATTTACATATAGATGAAAATGATATATCTAATTCACTATTAGCGAGTAACACTGAATACTACTAATAGAAATTGAGCCGTCACGGGACGCCTGACAGATGTGAAACACATGTGTAACGTAGTATACAACACTGTATATACTATAGGTACGCGAGCTCAGTGCGGCGTGAGAGATTGCGCACGGCATCGCGTCGCCACGTCTCATACACACGCCACGGCCTTTATCGCCACGCCAACAATCAGATTTACCCTCGTCTAAAAATGTTTCACATCAATATTTATGAAAAAAGAATAGATTTTATTTCAAGAATAGTGGAAAAAATACAAACGCCTTATAATATCCGTAATTCTTAATCTTAACAAATAAAGACTTTATAGTTAAGGAAACGTCGGCTACTATTATTCAGCTATATTTTTTATATAAAAGTAGAGTATATATTTAGTCGAGCTTCTATTTTTGTTTTCAAGGTTGTTGATTATATGGTTTGTTAACCTATTTAGTAAAACTCACGTTTGTGTATGGAGATTTTTTAACACAAATTTATCACTTTTTCCGTATGATCTCTTAGATATTCCTTTTTGTTATACTTGACATGACTTGAGACTCGCTAGGATTGAGACAGTTCAGTTTTGAATTAAACATAGTAGAAATAAAACAAAAAATACAAGATCGTGAAAAGCGTTCCGTTTATCATAAAAATAATTTATATTTTCTCAAATAATAGTGAAATTATTATAAATAATTGTTCAAAAATTAAATTATTATAAAATAACAATAAATATGTTACTTTATAACAAAATTATAGTATTATAAACATTAAAAATGCGTATCTGAAGGAACATCACATTCTGTTACACGTAACTTCAAACACATATAAAAAAAATAACGCGTCTCCGCGGGGCGAGGGTGTCTTTTCATATAGGAAGGCGACCAACCCCTATAAAAAACAAACCTTAACAACCCCAAATTCGTGATGCGAATTTCTAATGCCAACCCACTTTTATTATTATTCGTTTTTCAATTTAATATTTTTTATTAATTTTTTTTTTAATTTTGATTGATTTGTATATAAATTATTTATTGACAAAATCAAAAATATTTACAAACCGAATGGTACAGAAACCTGACGCCGTTTCGTTGCATTGTCGTCCAGGTACCACCTAGTCGCGCCTAAAGTTTTACTTAAAAAATATTTCATCGAAAAAAATTTTGACTGTAAATCTCCCATGAAATGGCCCATATATAGTTAGTATATAGACACAAGAAAGACTTACAAATTTACACTTTCAAAAAACCTCACTAGTAGGCACTATGTAAATCACCGACGTCGAAAGAATGCTTAATGTGATGTGCTATTCGTGTCAGAGAATATAATTGGAAAGTAATAAATAAAAATGGTCGGGCTTCGTGTTGCAGTGGTAGTTTATTTACTATACGTTTTATAATATATGGTCGATGCCCGTAAACGGCAAAGATAAACTTTTGTGTGAATACATACAACGTTAAAGCTGTACGTCAAAGTACAAAACAGATACAGAACATTAGAACAAGATTGACATCATGAAAAAATTTTGCACATGCGCAATAGAGTTCCGCCATTTTGCGCATGCGCAATGTTTTTTCGACGCCTCCCACACCTGCCAATATCGGCTCGAAGTTTTGTTCAAGAGTTTTTTTATTGTAAAACACAGAACTGGGAAAAAGATGTCCTCAGATCGTGAATACGAAAAAAGTTTTGTTTATCTATCTGTTTGCATGTTTAGATTCAATTTTAAACTGGGGTTGGGTGGGATAGGCTATGAAAATTGAAAGTAGTAATTTACAAACGATTTTCATTAAATACTAATACTGTTGCATAATTGATAGGCTATAAAAATTATCAATTATAATTTTAAAAACCATAAAGATTTATTCTTAGATACTGTAATAAAATGAGGGAAGAATATAATTTATGTGTAATAAAAACTTGCCTAGCCGCTGGCACAGTTAGACTCGAGATATAATTAAAAATATATATAATAAAACATTTTGAAGTGTTTAGTAGTACCAGATAGACATATCTAAGTGTTAATTAAGATAATCCTTGACCGATGGGTGCTATTTGCCTAATGATTACGCTTTTGCATGTCGCAGGTGCGTTTCTATATCAGTATTTAATGCAGTAACTTATCAAAGGTACGCTTACTACCTAAACGATAGTAAAAAAAATTCAAACATTTTGAACATTGTTTATTCTCTATTACCAAAAATAATATTTTTTTTTATATCATAGGATGCAAACGAACAGGTGGGTCACCTGATGTTAAGCGATCACTACCGTCCATAGACACTGGCAACACCAGGGGAGTCGCAAGTATGTTGCCATCCTGTGTGTGGGGGGGGAGGAGGAGGTAGGAAAGGAGGAAGGGGAGGTGAGGTGGGCCTCTGGCGCTCTCATTGACCGAACGAAACGCAGCAATGCAAGCACTGTTACTTCACGTCGGTTTTCTGTGGTACTATCCCGGACGAGCCGACCCGTTAGTGTTGAAACCAGTACTAGATTCAGCGTGGCTCTACCACCTTCAATATAATAATAATTCTTAAACTCAATAACGAAATGTAATATACTCCTTGAGTAGACAATTTCATCAGAATCGGATGATTCTTTTTTTTAAACTAATCTAAAAGTACTGTGGATAATTTTTAAGTATAGCTTATAAATTTTAGAATGATATATATACTCTCCGTGCACGATACTTATCGAAATCGGTAGTATTAAAACAAAATTTAAACTTTTAATCATTACCTTTTTAAGAAATCTAAATTGTGTAAATAAAAATTAATTGTACCATTGATAACTTATATCTAATATATAAAATTCTTGTGTCACAGTTTTCGTTGCTATACTCCTCCGAAACGGCTTGACCGATTTTGATGAAATTTTTTGTGCTTATCCGGTATCTATGAGAATCGGCCAACATCTATTTTTCATCCCCCTAAATGTTAGGGGTAGTCCACCCCTAAATTTTTTTTTTTATTTTCTAGGAAATTATTTATATGGCAAAACAACGTTTGCCGGGTCAGCTAGTAGCCTATAAATTTATCAATGACGTATACTTCCGGTGTAAATTTTATCGAAATAGGTTGGAAATAAAGAAAAGTACGTGTTGAGGGTTTTTAGTATGATTTCTGAAAGTATCTATGGTACCTTACTAAATGAAGAATGTTGCAAGGATTGTTGCCAATTTATTTCATTACATTACCACCGGTTCGGAATACAACCCAGCCATCGAGAAGAAGCGGTAAGAAACTCGATCGGGTACATCTTTTTAACATATATTTTTCCAATAGATCATACAATCGTTTTTAGTGGATGCACAGAGAGGAGTCAATTCTAGACATCACCATCGTTCACATTTCCGTTTTCACACTATTACCTAAAAAACTATTAGGCCAGTACCTAATAGTTGCTAAGTCTGAAACATGGGACGACCAGTTTGTTACAGTTTCTAGTATTTAAATCATGCCGGTGTTTTACAAAATGTAGTTTTTCACAGTTTTTATGGGCATACATTAAATTATCAAGAATGTATTGGGAGGGTAGAGTTAGTTTTAATTTTTAACAGAATTTTCGATTAATTAGCTATTAATATTCATATAAACACTACCCTGACATAATATAAAATTCATAAAGAGAAAACAAATCTTATTAATATTAAATTTATATTTATAAAATACTATTCAATGTCATCGATCTTCTCGTGTAACATATGTTTAAGAGAGTATTTGCTAACAGTTTGGTGAGTCCACTCGAGTTTGCGTAAGTGGTTACTTATTGAGCTTGTATCTAAATAGCGATGCGCGGAGGCACCATGACCTTGGGGAGTGTTGCAACAGTAAAGTGCAATCGAAACCACTACAGTTACAAAGTCTTAACGTGTGTTTATTTTTTTGATGTGTAACATCTTTCCTCTCTGTTGGTGGATATTTTTTTTGGGAGTGGTTTTGGTAAAGGGACGGAAACGTGTTACAAGAAACCAGGGAAGCGCGCGCTATTTGAGTTGACCAATGAGCGCGCGTGGTGGCGGAGAGGAGCAGTTGTGCACTCATCCACAGTTATAGTGTTGTGTATAAAATCTGAGGTTATATTTATACGTGTATACTATATTAATAATTACCTTTGCTATTAAGCGTCTGACAGAGTTCATCATTCTTATAAAAATGTGAAAAAATAATGGGGAATTATTCGAATTAATATCTTAGTGTGCATCTTTTTCATACTTATAGGTTAATACCTGTCGTTGTCCCTATAATATTTCTCATTATGATTTAAAAAGTTTCGTTGATTTGAAAGATATAATTATTCGATTAAAAATTATTTCGAATCATACCCGATTCATTTTTTTCAGTTACTGTTGCGTATTTATCGCGACTAGAATTAAACTTGCGCGAGCAAGCGTGAGCCTTAATATAGAATATATATATTTCCATGCTTATAAGATATGCGACCAATAAATAATAAATCAATTTAATAGTAGGATAACATGCTAGATGTTACACATCATATGCGAGTATTGTAAGTCTCGCTCGTTTTTTTGTATGCATACAGCACATTGTTGAGAGCCTATAAGACCATAGGGCGAACGGGACGCTAAGTTTCGGGGAGCGTGGTGTTAAAAGTGACAAAGGGTTAAAAAAAAATACAAAAAAGTGAGTAAGTGTGTGAGACAAGACAGTAGGATGATCTTCAAAAATATTCACGAAGAAGAATGAACGTAAAAGAAAGATTTACTAGTACAGTTACTAACGAATAAAATAAAGATTTGTATGGCGGTCCAAGTTCATCAATGTGAGTATCATCAAGGACAGTGAATTATCAATTATCCTTGGTAGATCATAAATCAATTCCATACTTATACGTGTGTACAGTTCCACGATCCAAACAAGAATGCTCACCACTCTTGATTCGAATCGTTTAACGCTCTTAGCCAGACAAACTTCTACATCTTCAGCGGATTTGAAGACGATCATGGATGGCACTCAGCAGAATGACAACTTGCTCAAGACTGCTGAAGTGACTGGACCACGGGTTAGGTTCCTTGGATGCAAATTCCACGAAATCAAATTTGTTAATCCAAGCTAACCATTCATGCATAGATTTATGCCAAATATATGCATCTACACAACTATATATAAATGCTCTATCTATATATACATGTATTTAGGACCTATTAATTTTAGCTATCTAGGGATAAAAAATCCCTTACAGAATCTATGTACCTGCAGATACGTGTGTGCAAGTGTAAAATGCGAGTACCGTGTCTTGTTAGCTGATGAATGCAATGTCACTGTACTGTGTAAGCAATTTGCTCGAGGACTCCCTTCTGGAGAATCAGACCTACGCTAAAGTCCTTGCGGGGGGAGTTCGCGACGAGTGTCCAGGAGTGAAGTTATCTACCCGTCTCCGGTGACGGGAACGCCGTGTGCGAAGGCATAGGAAACGATTGATACCGTTATATGTTCGGGAAGGTCTGTGAAAATAGTTTGCGGTCATCTCTCAATTCGCAGGGTGTCTGTTTCGGAGCTCTAATTTACGTCGGATACTACTGACAGGTTGGGGTTATTAACAGCTTTATCATGATCAATGCAATGTAAGATTTGATCGAGAAAAGCTTCATAACTCCACTCAGTCCGGGATATATGAAACACAAACAAACGAATACATACTACAAATACTTTTTTGAGTATAGACATTGCGCCGAAATATATAACTTATTCGTTACACGTCCGCCACAGGAAGAGTTAGCTCGTTCAAAGTTGCCTTGAGATAGAATATTTCGTAAACAATTTTATTACAATAACTTATTCATCATTCATTTTAAAATACTTATTTTAAAAGTATGAGTATGTTATTTTCTCAAAATTGTGTTGGAACTTAATGTTTTATTGACCTTGTAGTTACTTTGTTACCTTGTTGTATTGTTCTTTTTTTATAAAAATATTGTTTATTCCCATGTACTATGTGATCAGCAATGCTGTCGGTATATGATAGTTTGCCCGTGGCTTCGCATGAGTTTTATATTATTTATTTTTACTACTATAAATTATGTGTCATAACAAATATTCGTGGTTGAGTTACGTATAGATTCTAGCATTGTTAAAGTGTGCAATTAATTTATTTTGCAAGAAAATCGTTAATACTAACATATAAAATAGCAGTCATTATGTACAAGCCAAAGAACGCAGTCGCGACTTGCAGCAAATTACATTCTTGTTGCATAATCGCGGACATACAAGTGTACATTAGGGGTAATAATACTCTCGACTATTACTACTCGGAGAGTGGACTAAATTTATTATAAACTTATTCAAACGGTTCGCCGAACCACAAGCTAGATATTTCTTACATCGTAATTGCGAATTCATAAATTATAACACTTTTATTGCTTTTTTATGATCAAAGTGGTGGGTTATCGTAATTGAAATATTGCACTGGCAACAATTTTTTTTAATAACTTGGTGGCTGTTTTATTCGCGTGTTGGTTTTGCTTCTCAAAATGATGTTTAATAGTTTTTTTTCAGTAGTCCGGTGAAGCTGTTAAGACTTTGCTAGATCAATAGCGTAGTCAGTTCAAGAAAAAAAAGGTTTTTTTAATTACCGTTTGTTTTATTATCTGTGTCATATATCGCTGTATTTAGGAAAAACTTGACAGATATATATATATATATATATATATAGCGAATACATAATCAAATGTATAGTCCAGTGAAGCTGTTAAGTCCTTGCTAGGCCAACACCGAATTTCGAGAGAAAAAAAATGAGTATTATTACTTTCTCCGATAGATTGTACAGATAAAGTGTATTTTATTAATATTTTAGTGTCTGAATAATAATCTTTGGTTATTTAACCATATATTCTGTAATACAGTTTGATTATCGTTTAGAAGTGAAGTTGTATAGAACGTTAATTCTGAAACGTCACAAAATCTCTCTTGAAATTCTAACACCATTGCATTGTTACAATAATGAAGTTATCACAAGACACTTTGTAACATATTTTTTATTATTTGCAATTACTCATTTAGTAATCTGCAGTAGTGATGATTATGTGCTAGAATAAGTATTAAGAACATTACTTTATCAGTCGGGATGACTTATTTGTTGTCAGTTACATACAACACCTAATGTAACTATAGTTACTCCAGGGAAAACATGGCTGCTGTTTCCCAAGATGAATGCTACGTGTATATGTGAATTCTACCTCCTTCATAAATCATGTAAAAAATTCCCAACAGAAATTCATTTTCTTATTTGGACAAACACAGTAAAGTGACCTCACTATCCATTGATAAACGCAATCCAATCTAAAAACAATGGCGACAATCGAAAGCCATATAACAATATATATTTTTAAATCGTGGAAACTAACAAGGTAGTTATGTAAGTGAATTTAATTTTATGACAATTATATCAACAGATAAACTTTCTTAAATGCACTTGCGTGACGGAATAACAATTACAAGATGTTACGAAATTTCGTTTCATAAACAATTATCAAAACATGTGACTCTAATATTATGGTCGTTAACAGACAATATTAACCATTGACATATACAGTTAAATATCAAACGTTACAGTGTGGAATCTTAAATATACTTATTACTTTCCTACCTTAGCATCCAATCCTTGTCATGGAATATTGTAACCGCCACAATTCACTAGATAAATACTTCGAATTTCGAATAGTTTAATTACACGTAACGAGTACAGTGGCGAGACAGTAAAACGATACTAAGTCGAGAGAGTCTGGTGAACGAGTAGGTATTTATATGTATTTTGCTAGTGGCGAGTCAGTTTAGATTACAAACAATGACCGACGAACGGACAACTCCAAAGTTCTTGATGTTTATTTTATTTACGATTGCAATATATCTGCTGCATCGCGTATTTGCTAGTTTTCATCATCTAAAGATAAACAATTCCACAGGTATACATATAGTTTGAGACATTTAATCCATTGTATAGTGGTGTCTAAATTCCATTTACCCGTATTACCCACTTTCAAAACAAAGGTTAACTTTTAGTAAAACACAAAATCAAAATAAATTGCGTACAAAATTGAACGAACGGGTTAGCGTATAACAGCCAAGTGCATGTTCATACGTGTCTAGCAGGATAGCGAGTCACTGTCGGGTCGGAGAAATGATGCGGGGAGTTGGGTACTCGGCCTAGCAAACAAACTGTATTTCTATTGACTCTTTCGCCACTCTGTTCGGCGTAGCACTCGTTATAATATTCATATGTACCGAGTACTCGGTCGAGAGCACTGCCTCGCCACTGTACTCGTAACGTCTAATTAAGCCATAAGAGTAAATGAATTTGTCTGATTTCAGTGAATTAACAAAATGGTGGCACCTTTGTTAAAATACTTCAGGCTTGTGTATAATTAAATTTTGTAAGTAGATTTTGAGACACCTCAGAATTTATGTTCTATATCATTATTTCTAATGATTTCACTCAAGTACAATAGTAAAACTATATTATGCTAGATGCCATTATTATTACCCAATACAGGCTCAAATAACCTAATTTTGGGCATAAAAAATACTACATTACAGACAAAGGTCCCGTGATAAGGTATTATCTACATATTCGTATTTAACGTAATATATTAGGTCTTTACCTATGAAATTGCCGTTTTGTATGAAAAAATTTAAACGAATTTTATTCATGTATTTTTTATTTGTATAAGTAATCATCCATGCAATCAATGCATCTTTGCCAACGCAGTGGCAGTTTATTGATGCCCTTCTTAAAGAAATCAGCTGGACG
This sequence comes from Antheraea yamamai, assembly GCA_036509395.1. NCBI lineage: Eukaryota > Metazoa > Arthropoda > Insecta > Lepidoptera > Saturniidae > Antheraea > Antheraea yamamai. Next base: position 4,271,162 of record AP028433.1, read on the forward strand.
GGAGGCAACAAATTCTTCAAAAGCATTTTGTATTGCCTCTCGGGTATTGAATTTTTTTCCCGCCAAGGAGTTATCCAAATTCTGGAAAAAGTAGTAGTCTGTAGGCGCAAGGTCTGGTGAGTAGGGCGGATGACGGAGAATTTCCAACCCCAGTTCTTGCAACTTGGAGACCGTCTGCTGTGCAGTATGAGGTCGCGCGTTGTCGTGCAGGAGCAGCGGAGACGAGCGATTGACCAATGCTGGTTGAAGATGTGCCAACTTCTCCATCATTGTGTTCAGTTCTTCACAGTACACATCTGCAGTAATGCTCACCCCGTTTGGTAAGAAGCTGTGATGAATCACACCGGCGCTAGATCACCAAACAGTGACCATCACTTTTCTAGTGGTAACTTTTCATTTAGGGCATTGTTTAGTTGCTGAACCAGGATCCAACCAACTTGCTGAGCGCTTGCGGTTATCAAACAGAATCCATTTTTCATCGCAAGTTACAATGCGGTTCAAAATTCCTTCATTTGTGTGTCTGTTGAGCAGTGCCAAGCACGTCTCGACGCGTACTTCGCGCTGGCGATCATTGAGTTCGTGGGGCACCCATTTGTCAAGCTTTTTTACCTTGCCAATTTGACGCAAATGGACCAATATTGTTTTGACGCTAACGTCGAAAGCTGCTGCTAATTCAGCAGTAGATTGTGTATCATCAGCTTCCACAATCGCCTTTAATTCGTCATTGTTGACCAAAGTCTTCGAACGACCGCGAGGTTCATTTTTCAGGTCGAAATTCCCAGAACGGAAGCGAGCAAACCAATAACAGGTGGTGCGTTGGTTTGTAGTGTTAGCTCCGTAAACGTCGTTGATGTTGCGTGCCGCTTGTGCCGCGTTGCTGCCACGACGGTACTCATATTCCATAATTACTAGAATTTTTAACGTATTCATGATGTCAAAAAAGATTGAAATGCGATGAAAATGTAACACTAATCAATAAACAAATTACTACTTTTGGAAAAAGAATTCCATGTTTCTAAAATAAAATTAATTTGAAATTAGAATTCTTAGCCAAACAAAAATTATTTTGATTTGAAATGGCCAGTACTGCAGAACGGCAATTTCATAGGTAAAGACCTATTATTATATGTATTCGAGGTGCCGTGAACAATCTTCTTTATATATAAAAATCAATGTTTGTATGTTTGTCCGCTATGTATGCCGAAACTACTGAAGAGATTGTGATAATAATTTAGTAGCGTATTCTGTGGACGCTCGAGATGGTTCCTGGCCCAAAAAATCTATTTATATATATATATATAAATGTATTTTTTACTCAATAAAATTGTTTGCCTTTCAAGAGAGACTGGGCTTTTTCTTCTTATTGAAACTTTTTACACTACATTTGATATTATTTTGACATGTTTGACATATTTCAATGAAACATCAGGTATCACAATTAATCAATTCCATTTATATCAATGTCATTGTTTAGGAATTTAAGTAGTTCTGGCATGGATCCGAGGGTTCAGGGTAATGAAGCTGTTGATTTTCTTGCTAAGGAAGCTATCCAGACTGGATATTTGGAACACAATAAGATTATCCTCCCCAAACAAGACTGATTTGTTTCCGTTATGGAACTAAAACTGGAATGTACCCAACCCAATTACAGGCAAATCATATGCTTCATATATTCATATTCATTCAGAACAACATTCCTGGTAAGCCATGACTATATATGTTTCGTGACTGTTGCAAGTTTGCTGCGTCTACTATCTGTAGATGTGTGCTCTCCACCAGTCCATGTTGCAGAGCTCAGAATCAGGAACAACTCAATATGTGAATGTGGGTTGGATGAAGGCACTCTAAAATACATTTTTTCAATTGCCCCAATGTAGTATTTTATTGTATGATATTTTACCTAACAATATACTACGTCCGTCTGATTTTAACAAAGACACAAAGGTGTGTATTTACTCCTTTTGTGAATACTCTGGCTAACTCTATGTGTTTTAACAAAATCAAACTTTAACATAACACAATAACAGTAAGTATTATGTAAATATATATTTATTTAAGGCATGATGTCTGTAAGTGTTGTGTTTGTCTTTGTGTATTTCAGTGGCCTAATCTGGAGAACTAAAACTAAAAATTTACTACCTATAAAGTGACTCTCCCATGACTGATTTCACACTGGTAAAATTCATATCTATGAAACTCCAATATTAAAAAGTTGAACTTGAAGTTTGTGATTTTGGGTGTTCGGGGTAATCTCTGGTACTACCTACTGATTAGATTTTGAAAATTCTTTCACTATTAGATTACTTTTTATTTTGGTAAATATATATTTTTAGTAATTGATCACAATAAATATAATCTAAATTATCAAAATTCTATAATATTGCGTGCGTTGCTGGATTGATTTGAAATAAAATCCATAGAAAAATTAATTACTGTTACCTTTACAAAAAAATAGGAGACATCATATATCTGAGCTTAATATCTCAGAAAAAAAAGGTTTTTATGTGAAAAAGAAAATAAATGTTACCAATATTATTTACAAATTACTAAAGTTATAAGATATAGGTTTCATGTATACTTTACAAGTTCTTATTAAAACATAGCTTAATCAAAATGAAACTTATATTTTATTATTATTATATATTGTGTAATATTGGTGGTGTTTTACGTAATATAGTTTGGTTATTATCCACAAGTGAAGTGGATCGGAAATAATACCACGGAGCATGGATTCTGACTTGCCACAAAAACTCCCTGGAAAGTTCTAACAAGACGGCCACCATCTTGTCAGTTCATTGAAATGATCGCAAGAAAGTTACCTACTCGACAATGGCAGTAATAATCTACGAGAAGATTGGTTGACAAAAATTAATTTAAAAAATGATACGTATGTGTGCTATCGACTTTCAAAATATTATCAGCATTACTTTCGCGTCTTGATATCGTACAGTACACACGATAAATATTCGTTTACCTCTGTTTTAATTTACATAACTAAAGATAAAATATCGTTAATTACATTTAAATGATATACAACAATAATACTTTTAAATAACAAAATTTTGTAAGAAACTGACAATAACGGAGAGATAACAAATTGTGCAAAATTAGAAAATAAATATTAATATGTTAACAACGGACGTAAGCAACGAAAAAGATGGAAAACAAATGCATGTGACAGAGATGGCAACGTTGAGAGGGATTTATTTACTCATTTTAGGGTCGTCAACATGACAATAAATTAGTAAATATATTAAAAGTAGGACTTTTGTGATTGATTATAAATGCAGTCATATTTAGAGGCAAACACGGCGTCTTCCAACAGTAAACTAAATTTTGATAAAACGAAATATATAACTATTATGTGTAGTTTTTGTACCTAAGTAAAATGGATAAAATTGGGAATGATTACAGCAGAGAGTACTTGAGGTTTGGATAAATTGCGTGAAGAATGAGATGGATATTGAGTTAAGAGTCAATGGAAAAAAAATTGAAGCGAAACGTAACATTTCCGAAGCTGAGAGCGCGAGGAATAAACAAAGAGATGGTTCAATTATATTGTCATATTTCTAGTATAAATGTGTTAACCATAAAAATATGTGTTGGGGGGTGGTGTGATGTGGTGCAAATTCTATTTCTAGACTTTCCCCATTTCCATTTTATCTCCTTTTTCCGGAGGTGCGATTTTTAGTTGTAGTTTTCTTTTCTTTTGTAAGGACGTTTCAATGGAAAAAAAATTGAGCCGTCACCGGTCGCCTGGCAGATGTGAAACATCGATATTGTTTTGTATAAGTTATAAACATAAAAGAACAGATTACGACAGGAATCAGCTATGGCATAATGAAAAGATAAAGCATTACAAATTTGTTCCATAAAATAATGACTGTTTATTTATTTTTCTACATAAATATTAATTTTTATTAAATATAAAAATTCAAAGAAATCACTGCTAGGCGCAAGCGCGGTGTGTTTGGCAGCATTTATCAAAGGGTACTCTCAAAGGTATCAAAGGGATCGTCGGCGCGTGCCGCGTAACTAGTAGAACGAGTGAAACAATTTCATTCTTATATTTATACAGATACAGATACAGTGTTGCCAATATTTTTGAGTATTTAGTTAATAGTGCAAAGTTCGTGTTTTGCGTCGCCACGTCTCAGCACACCAACAATCAGGGTTAACCCGCCTATAGATGTTTCTCATCAAAAATTAAATACGCCTGTGGCTTCATCCTGCTTTTTTATTATGTTTTTTATACTTTGTAGGATTCAGCGTTTGATGAAAATGTCACCTGATGTTAAATGGTGATGGGATCCCAAATGGTAATTACGCTAAGCCTAGAGAGACTGGCTCTCAAGTGCAGCTGCCGGAATACGTTCGTAGTTGCTTGGCGACAGATTTTTAACTTGACGATGGTATGATTCCATTAAGATATTTCCTTCACCAAAACGTCTGGTACGTTACGTCTGGATCTAAGTCGATCGTCACGGTGTCCTAACGCTAACTACTACGCCATCATCGCTATGTGTATTGCAATTAGTCATTGTTATAGTATAGAATTAAAACAAAATAGATATTGTGTAAATATTTATCTAATACTAGCGGGCCCGACGGACGGTGTCCCGCCCTGATAATAAAAAAAACCTTGACAAATTATAATACAAAAACGTTCCTTATGAATTACTTTATCCACTGGTGAAAGCCCCATGAAGATCCGTTCAGTAGTTTTTGAGTTTGTCGCGAACAGACAGACAGACAGACGCGGTAGGGGACTTTGTTTTATACTATGTAATGATGATTCATATTCATTCGAGTTCGATTCATCTATACTAATATTATATAGCTGAATAGTTTGTTTGCTTGAACGCGCTAATGTCAGGAACTACTGGTCTGATTTGAAAGATTCCTTCAATGTTAAATAGCGCATTTATCGAGAAAGGCTTTAGGTATTATATATCATCACTCTAAGACCAATAGGATGTTTCAAACTTTTTTTTCTCCTTTTGAGAGCTTCCGCTGTGCCGTGCCCTGCGTAAACGCAACGTAAACTATACCACACAGACGAAGTCGCGGGCAGAAGCTAATCTAAAAATATAAATCTCAGTTAAAATGAACAGAAGCAGGTGTAAATGCGTGTTTCAGAAAAATAATTTGCACAGAAGCCCTGACATTGAAAATACAGTTAAATGTGTCCATTTTAATGAACTTCGGTTGAATTTTACGTTTCCCAAGTAAAAACGACATTCATTTTTGTACAAATATGGTGTAGTACCTATTAAAACCAATTTTTACACGATTTTTTTTTTCTTTATTAATGAGGTCGACTTCAAACTATGGAATATATAAGTTACTCTTCATTCCAAGAAGAAATTGTTAAATATTCAATCCAGTGAAATGAATAACAGTCAAACCTAATAAATTAAATTTAAATATGATAAGAGTAAGGCCCCTGTCGGATCTCAATACATCTAAGCCACTGATATTATAAGTGCCTTAGTTACTCATAATATCATTGCATCTAAGCAGTTTTTTCTTCAAATATTTTCTATAAGCGGTTATGGTTATAAACATCTCAGTGCCTTAAGCGCTCGCCTTAGTAGGCCGGTGAAGCTGTTAAGACCTTGCCAGATCAATAGCGTAGTCAGTTCGAGAGAAAAAAAAAAGGTTATGGTTATATCAACTTTAAATACATACAGTTCTCATCATCATTATGACATTTTGTGTGAAAGGGTAAAAAAATACCCCGCTCCTCATTTATTACCCCGGTATTTCTTATTTTTTACCATTTTCAAAATATTAAACCTACACAACTTTATCATCCACACATCACTAACATTTTTTTGCCCCAGGAGACGAGCTGAATCGCTACACAGCCGTTACGTACCAACCGCAAAAAAAAAAAATTATCACACACCACACAAACTAAAAAACAGAGACAAGGCCATGGGCTTGTCCACCAAGCTGCAGGCCCATAAGCTTGAGCGTGTTCACACCTCAAAAAAAACAACAAACACGGCGCCACAATTCAAATACACTCCCAAAATCACCAATAGTGACAAAAATAACCACAACAACTAACCATAGCCGGCTTCTCCACGGCCAAGCAGCGGACATACATTACAAAAAATCTACAATTAATTCACAGCATTTAATTATTATATCGCAACCCCAAACCTCCCCTAATCAATTAGCATGATCGTTACGAAATAATATTAATGAGAGGTAATATTTTAATATGTTTAGTGCTAACACGTCGATATTGTGTATTACAAGGTAGATAAAATAACGCTATTCTGTGAATAAAATCTAATAAATGAGGTTCCAAAATGAGATATTTTCGTGGTATACCGCTAAAACTTCGATAATATTTTTATAATACTAATTAATATCTTTCTTATAAAAATCTATACGTAGGAATAATATTGCTGTGCCTGTCATTTGTTTGGGCTACTTTACGAAACGACTGAATAAATTTCGATCAAATTTTTAATTACTGAAAGTGGTCTTATCTGCGTGTCATATAAGTTGCATAATTATCATCACGCGTAATGATAAATTTTAGCACAGGTAATTTCAAACCAGTAGAAGGCTTACAAAGGCTAAGTAGTGATTGCAAATATTATAACTTAGAAAATAAAAGATAATCCAATCCCTAATTAATCCATAGTCTTAACTTAATTCGTAACTTGACAAAAGTTCTGCTGTCCACATGTATGAAGTCATATAATAAAGTTCCTTAAATATATTATGCGCAATAAGTGCTTGACAATCCAAAGACAGAAACAAAATTGATGTTGGAAAATGACTAGACGGAAGTTATTACCAAAAATAAATTATTATTTTGACGCAAATTCATTAATAATAACTATAATGTTTTGTTGTGATTAGTGAAAATAGGTAGTAATTTTATCACGATAGGTACACTTCTGTATCAATCATTGATTTCAATATAACTAGCTTTATTTTTTTCTTGTTTTAGCGGCCACAATCTCGCATGATTTTAATTAAGTGAAATCTGGCTTAAAAAGGTAACATGCTAAGATTAGAAAGGACTGGCTCTCAATTGCAGCTGCCGGAATACAACCACTGGTAATTTTAACTTTTGGTTGGTTGCCAGACAGTCGGACCTTGGAAACAACCCTACCACCATACTATTGTTTCAACACAATGATTGCCTTCATCGAAAGCTTAGGTGCCTTGCAAAGATTCAAAGCTATGTTCATCGGCGCGCTGTTTGTACACATGAAAACTGAATCATTCCTTATAATTTATCAAAAGATAAATACTTACAGCTCTCGCCAATCTTTTTAGCCGCTCTGTATATAACCTTTTGTTCAGGCTTGTGCATAATACAGTCAATACACAAAAAAAGCTAAGATATTATTGTAGGAATCTAAAATTGGCATCAATTTATCCTTATTGCCTCGATTTTATACCTACATGTAATATAATTTGAGTTCTGCGCATCTATTATCAATTCAATGAAAAAGATTGGCAGAGATTTTAAATATTAAAAAAAAACTTAACACTACTGACCTTATAAAAACGATACTGTGACGTTCCAAATCGCTCTAATCAGTAATCAATATTCGTATAATTACATATACGATACGTACACATGTACTTCATGTACCTATACGTAATACTCGTATATTATATACTCGTATACTCCTGTAGTCTATAAAGACTAGACAACCAAAAACTGTAAACACGGAACGTCATTAACAATAGGCTCCTTTTAACATTCAATAAACGGTTAATACAAGGCAAGAGCAAACAAAACACACACTTTTGGGATACTGAATTTACAAAATTATTTACTATTGATTAGAAATATTGAACGGTTCAAATAAACTCACCTTCATCAATGCGAAACGCTGGTCGTCATCAATACCGACAACTGTGTTCGAAACTGGTGCCATATTAAATGAATATAATATATTTAATTATTACGCGATCGAAAAACGTGCTTCAACGACGAGCACAGGCGCGCGAATAATGAAAACTACAGCTGCGATTTGTGAATGGTTTGGAAGGCGTTACGTATCAAAGAGTCACAGAGTATGTACATAAATAAACTTTATATGCACTGTACAAATCGTAACCGCGAACCTTGCGTATTGTTCGAAGGCTGATAAAAATGTAGAATGTACGGATTTATGGTGCTACGTTGCAGAATGTGTTTACATTATTTATTAATTTTTTGGCTACCAATCTTCTAGAAGATAATTGTCAAGTAGGTCTTTTAATTACTTTGATTATTTGACTGTTACTAAGCATTAGTATGATTTTATCTTTGGAAGAGCCACCATTAATTGAAATGTAAATACGAACTTTATGAAAACACCTACATGTATATAATTTGTTTTAGCAAATTTGGAAAAAAACAGAATTAAGAAAAATATTAATTTATTTTTTAATTTACCTATTCCACATATCAACACTTTTGTTATAATCCAACTCTTTCTTATACAAATTTTACATCTCTAACATTAAGTTCACTTTTCTGCTATATTAATCTTAGTTAAGAACAGTACAAGGAAGTCAACGTTTCAGAGTTCCGATAACAAATTCATTGAAAATGATAATAAGTGTTCTACAGTGAAACATATGACATCCCGGTCCTTCAAACAAGGCATGAAGAGGCACTTTTGCGGATAGCTATGACTGCTGTTTGTATTAAACACTGAGAGTTCCCATTGTTGTTGGACTGTACCATATTTTCATCTGGTATTTTAGTCATTTACTGAACTAGTATAAATTTATTATAATGCATCAAATACATTTAAAAAAATAATGTGTTTTTAATGCTCATACTTAGATAGAATAGACGATATAGGCAAACATGATGACATTAGTATTTACAAGCCATTCTGTGGACATATAGTGTTTTTCATTGTTTCATAAATCGTCTTATACATAACTTATGTTTACAACTGTACATGACTCGAGATAAAAACATGTTACAACCATGTTTAGTTAAAATTTAACTTTACATAAGTGCACAACACAAGATTTAAATTAATCAAATTACAATTTCAATGTACAACAAGATCAAACAGGTTCTTAGGTGAGTTTCTAAATTTTTTTCAAGAAAATTTCTAGATGAAACCATCAAATAGTCCAACAGATAATAATTTTTTGCCTGCACTTCATCATTATATACATCTGTTCATACAATTAATTACTTTATTTCATAACAGAAAAAATAACTCCTCCTTTCTCCGGTTCTTCATCGTGTACTTCATGATCACTGCCTTCCCTTTCAGTATCAGAATCATCACTATCAACCTCTCTATAATCTCCAAATTTCGCAGTGTCTTCAGGCATTTCACCCATTTTGATACCCGTCAGAGCTGCCAACTTCTCCGCTGCATGCCTTGCACTGATCTCCTTTAATCTAACATTATAGTCTTGTTGAAGTTTCAACGAGTCTTCAATGGACAAAATTTTCGCTGGACCATGTACAATAGGTGGAGGTGTTGCTGCAGTTACTTCCCAATGTGCATGTTTGTGTCTGTGTATTTCTTTTTCAGGGTTATGTACATCTGACTTTGTTGTTTTATAAGGTTTAAACTGACCTGTAGCTTTTGTTTTGTTATTATTCTCAGTTTTATTGACAATATATTTTACATGGGAAGTCTCGTCAATTTTTTGTAAATCCTCTGGTATCACCAACATTTTTTCTGGTTTTAATACTTTAATTTTCTTTTCATGGGATGTACTTTGGCTTAATATTGTTAACAAATCCTCCGGTTCACTGTCATCATCAGAATCTAAATACGTCTGTTTGTTTTCATTAATATTGCCCACCCATTCAACTTGCTGTACCGATTGTGAGTCAATAGTGGTCAGTTTTAAATCATTCAGCATTCGACAAGTTTCGTCTTCTTCTAATTTTTTTTTTAATTCATTTGTGATTTTATCATATAGGGCCTGTATTTTCATGCCTTTGTCGGGCAATTTGGATATAAACGACTTATTATGCTGTAACTTTGTCTGTCTTTCCTTAAGTTCAAGGAGTTCGGGTATAGTTTTGGATGATAAGTCTGGTATTTTTCCGTCGATTTCTGTTTTCGCAGGAGGTGGTAATGTACCAGGAATACGTTTATTTATTTTCTTCATATTCTGTTAAATTATTGGATTGATAGAACTACCATTCACTAACAAAAAATTGAGTTGTTTTCATATTTGTGTTTCACAACATCGCAATAAGGTGAGGTGCTATCACCACAGAGTAGCTATTACTTGTACGACTAATAGTCTGTGGTAGCTATCACAGTTCTGTTGCAGAGTAGGACTGTTGATAAAATATCGAAATATTGATATTTTAATTTTAAAATATCGATAATTCGATATTAAAATTTGGATATCGGTTGTCGATATTATTTATTATATACATAATCATCTTCTTACCGCTATCCCACCTAAGTTGAGTCGATACAATATGGTTTCCTTTTCCACTCTCCTGTGTCAGATATAATCACAAAATTCACACCTCTTATACCCATGCTACCTATCATACACTGTATCCATACCTTTTTCGGTCTCCTCTACTCTTATATATCTTCACCTTCATACTTAACTATTCTAGTTATAAGTCTTTCATCTCTCTTTATGACATGCCCCTATCATGCTAACCTATTACACCTATACTTCTCTGTCACTGATGATGTTTTCAAACTTTATCTGATACATTTTTATTTTATCAATTCTAGTTACACCACACATATTAACAATCGCATCTTTGCCGCGTACAGTTTTTCCTCATCCGTTTCTTTCATAACCGAGCACTCAGATGCAAGCAGTAGACTTTGACTTATAATAGTTTTATACACTTTTCCCATGAGTTTGAGGTGCATTCGTGGAACGCAAGATACGCTAAACACCTTTCGCCATTTCGTGCATCCTGTATTTATCCTATTCCTTCCGTTATTGTCTACGCTGCCGCCGTTTTGGATCAATGAACCGAGGTACTGGAGTTTGGAGCAGGTTGGTTATAGTAGTCTTAGTAGTGAAACAGCTGAACATATAAAGTAACGAGTATTTAAAAAAAACTCTTACTGAAAAATATTCAACATCAGCCTGTAAGAGACCCACTGCAGGGCCATAGGCCTCTTCCCGAAAGAAGGTATGGGCGTAATCACCACGCCAGTCCACGACGTATTGGCGATTTCAAACTGAGTAATCCACAGTTGTATGTTTTCTCACATATAGTAGTACTATGAGAACATTTCTCAGTTTTAGGTTTCCTTACGATGTTTTCTTTCACCGTCAACTGGTAGTGCTACCAATTGAAATTAGTAAATGTACGCGAATTTTGAAAAAATAGTTGTAGTCACGACGATGTTCGAACCTGCAGACATCGAAATGATATTCCACCGGCCAAATCAGTAGACCACCCCAACTTAAAAAACTTGGTGTCCGATGGGCTGAAAAATAGACTGTATTAAAAACTGTAAATTAATTTTATGTAGATTTACAATAGTTTTTTTTAATAAAGCCGATATATCGAAATATCGATTTTTTTTTTATATATCGTAACTCGATATTGATATTTTTATAAATATCGATATATTGAAAATCCGATATTTTTAAAAATATCAACAGACCTATTGTAGAGGTGTTCGATATTCAATTTTTGGAATTAATTTATCAAACTAAGCCAATATAAGTAATATAATTAATTGAATATTAATGTGAACCATCGAATCATTCCATCAATTATATCGATTATCGGATATTTATTCGAGGATGTTACTCCAGACTTCTTGTTTTACTTGTAAAAACAAAGCAACTCATCACATTTAAGAAAATTGTAATTTATGGTTACAAACGCTGTGTTTGTGAGTTATTGAAATAAGGGTTTTCATTCCAAATTAAGTCTCTGGACTCAGCAACACAAACTGTTTAAGCGTAACTGAAAAACAAATAAAGATAACTAGTGGAGATTCTAGCGATTACGTGGCCGCGTATAAAAAGATAAATTACCAAGGCGTTATAACATTTTAAACAATATTGACACACATATATTCATACTAAATTAACCTAAATAATTTTATAAAATATGAGATATTTATCAGGAAACATTTATACGTAACCACATTTCGATTTCATTTAATTTCTTAATATTTATCGACTAATTGACATATAGAATGTATGAATATAGTACATAAATAATATACAGAATCAACTTTTCTACACGAACATCCCTATATACCAGAATACACAGCTATCGAAGTTTAGAAAATTGTAGATTTGTGTGTGTCATAGATATAATTTATTTGTAGCTGCCAATTTGTGAGAAATTCCACAAACTACAAGGAATTGTAACTCAGTTGGGGGCCTTACGGATATTGCCGATTATGTGGAGAAAATATGGGGAAATTAATGTTTTACCACTATTTATATTTTTAGGAACGTTTTTTTTTAAACGGTTTACTATACTGTGGTGTCTTAAATGACTATCAGAAAAAAACCATTTAAAACTAGAACTTTATAATTTTAATTGATATTTTAAACGCGAATTTGTTTGTTATGCTTTCATGCCAAAACTACTCAACCGATTATCATGAACCTTTGCATACTCGTTGTCGGGGATATAGAAAAGGATAGAGGGTACCTTTCATTGAAAAAAAATACTATTTCCTAGGGATAGATCATAATTTCTACATTAATGGGAATGAAATCAAAAGCAGAAGCTAGTTTTAATAATTTTATTAATCACCGCATTTTATTATCAGGGATATCAAATTTCTAAGTATATTACTTTGAAATCAATTATAAATGCTTTTAAAAAAAATCATATTTTGAAATTTTCGTTTCAAACCAAACCAAAATACGTTATTCAATTTACACCAGAAGTGTCTTCATAACCACCCTCTTATGAACGTCAAAACTACCGTTGGTTCCGAAAACAATCAAGAAGAACCGAAAAAGAACTCCATGTAGTTTATTTTTTTATCATAGCAATTTTTTTTACAATGTATTATTATGTTTACAATGCTTTTTAGTGGAAGTACAAATATGTGTATTATTTTCAAACTTTACCGTCGTTCATATATTTATCCAGCCTATAAATTTTTTTGATATCTAAGCCCGCTTCATATAGTGCTAGAATTTTCTATCTGGCAAATCTATAATGTGCTTGCTTCTAATAAAATCATGCCGGTATTTTACTAATTTAGTTTGTATAACATTTTATTATCACATAATATATGGTATAATGTTAATATAATATATAAGTATAATGTTTATACATATGATTTGGAGTCATCTCTAAATGGAACAGTTGAGGTGTTTCAGTACGCTGACGGTTTATTATTGTATTCTTCTGATTATTCTATTACAAATTTAGTATTAAACGTTTCTCACTTCCTTTCACTTTTAAAAACATGGGTTGATTCAAATGGCTTAGAGTTGTCTCCACAAAAAAGCGTAGCGATTTTATTCACAAGACGCAAGACAGTACCTCATATTACACTAATGAAGGAGTAGATATTCCACTTAAAAATAATGCTAAATATCTGGGTATATCACTGGACTCAAAACTTACTGGGCTTCCACATTCAGAATATATCGTGGCAAAATGTGAAAAGCTTTTAAACTTACTTAGATGCCTATCAGGTGTTTGGTAGGGTGCTCATCCGGTTTCTATGAAGCTCGTTTCTCATGCTCTGATAAGAAGTATTTTAGACTATGGAACTTTCTTGTTGGTTTCTGGTAGTGTAGCTGGATTTAAGAGATTAGATATAATCCAATCGAAGGCTTTGAAACTAATATCTGGTGCAATGAGATCGAGTCCTATAAATGCTTTACAGGTTGAATGTGGTGATCCTCCGTTGTGTTTAAGACTGCAATATTTGTCGGATAAATTTCTGTGTCGAATTATACAGTTATCTACTCACTCCCTTATAGCTAAGTTACATTGTTTAAGTGGTCTGATTACATTGTCTTCATATTGGACTTGCAAATCCCGTCCATATTTGATTAATAGTCTCCTAAAATTGCATAAGATAGAGGCACCAATTCATAACTCTCGTTGTCTTCCCATGTTTTGTGCTGATTTTGATAGTTTGCTTTTTTCTCCTAATATCTAATTTAATTTAGACATAGGACCACATGATAAAAATGCCAGTCCATATTTTAATTCTATAGTACATAGTAAGTGGCCTCATTGGCATCATATTTATAGCGACGCATCAAAACAATCTCGTTTTGGGTGTGTAGGTGTTGGTGTATATCATTCCCAGAACAATATTGTTCAAAAAATTAAACTGCCTCCTGAGTCATCCGTATTTACGGGTGAATGTTTTGGTTTATTTAAAGCAGTGGAATATATGCTCCTCATGAAGTTACGTAAAATAGTTGTCTTTACAGATGCTAAAGGCGCATTACAAGCATTACATAACCTCCATTCCAAAATAAGTTTAATTTTCCTTTAATCATAGATATTCGTTCTAAGCTTCATCTATGTTACTTATGAGGATATCGTATTTCTTTTGTTTGGATTCCTAGTCATTGTGGAATAATGGGAAATGAAAGATCGGATGAATTGGCGAAACAAGCTGTGATTTGAAGTGACTTATTCCCATATAAAAATTATAGTCATGACCTGGCGGCACTGCCTAGAGTTCATCTCTGGGATTCTTGGAATGAACTCTGGGCAGTTAGTAGTCAGTCAAAAGGTAAATATTATTATCGTATTCAACCGACAATACCTACAAAACCATGGTTCTATAAATGTATGTTCGACAAAACTCCTACATCAATTTTGATACGGATGCGCTTGGGACATGTGTGTACACCGGAACATCTCGCTAAACTTGGAATCATAGAAAGTCCTACCTGTAGTTGAGTCGCTTAACTTCAAACATGGATAAATCCAATTCCGACAATTTTTGAGATTTTGGTATCAAAAGAAAAGGTAAAAAAAATCTTTGAAACAATTTTATGAGCTATGTAGAAATCTTCATGGTTTTTAAGAAATAAATTGTTAAATTCATAATATTTTATTAAAGTCGGATAGATCCACGATACAGTATTTTTTAAATGTAGTTAAGTCCATGAGAACCAATCGGTGAATGGCGTTTGTTCAACATGACCGTCACTCGACGTAAAATCTGCGACAGTTGCTCTGTACACGTCCCGTTTTTATTGTTTCTTTTTATTATTTAGACAGTTCCCATGGATATTTCTATTACAATTGTGTTACCAATTAAACCCCGTAAGCAGCCGAATATAAAAGTTCGCCGTAAGAAAGTGGAAAGAGCAAAAATTCCGTTTTGAAGACTTTTACCTATGCTTAGTTTGAAATCCTGAGTTGATAATAGAGTTGTGCTAAGCATTATCGATTATTATTATTTTGTAGTTCTACTGTTACAGAATAATTTAGATGTAATAAGTATATAAAGATATAATATTATTACATATTACATCAATTGCCCAGTCAGATATGTGTTGGTATACAGGATCAATTCGTGTAAGTTTTAAAATGCAAATGCCTTGTGGAATTGGTCGCCTGGATATATTTTGTAATTTTGCTTATTTCTTTTATATGCACGTTATGTAATATAACTAATATAATAAACGAAAGTTTGAATGTTTAATCCTCTATAACTCGATAACCACTGTACCATGTTACTACTTTTTATCCCGGAAAAATATTAGTTTTCTGTAGGAATATCAAAAAATGATCGTCAACGCGGACGATAGCTAGTAAAAAATATAACTGTGTGAAAAAGAATATATAATTATTTATATGGTATAATGAACTAACATTTATATTTATTACAAATTTTTACTTAAGGGCAAATAATCTAATTTCCAAAACGGTTGGCAGATTCAGCTCTCGCGCCACGTTCAGCTTCTTGTATTCTTCTTATGCTGTTTTTTGTTTATTAAGAATTCCATTTCATTTAAGTATTGCTAAAACAATCAATAAACGCAGTCAATAGTTTGAAAATTTTAGTCCAAAGAGACTGTCGATTGGAGTTCCAGTTCATGAAGCAAAACTAATTGATGTTCGCGAATTCTTGGAAACAAACTTAGGCCAAGACGAGGCACCGTAGGTGCTGTTAAATTATTATTTAAAAAAAATAGGTAACAGCGAGAACGGAATAAGGTGAACAATGCACGAAGAGGAAATTGAAGAAGATGACTCAGAAGAAGTATTGAATTTTGTAATTAAATTACTTACTCTTTTTCTTTAATAAAACTAGATTTCTATAATTTCTTTATATTATTTTTTAGTTTTATTCATTTAGCCATAATAAATTTGACTGTTGATAGTCAATACCAATACCACATCCCTAGTGTACAGAGTATATTTTTTAATTCAGATATATCCAGATGTATTAAATCAAAAGTGTATAAATCCATGGAGTTTTTTCAAACATGGATAAATTCCATTCCGTTTTATCGAATGAGGATAAATCCAATCTAAATATTAGTTTTTTGAAAAAATGGATGGTTTTAATACTGTATTTGCTGAACAGGATCGTTTTTTTCACTATTGTTGACATAATAAACAAATATTGACTTTTAAAATCATCAAATTAAGATTATCATCAGTTTTTTTTTAACATCTCTTAACATAAAAGAATGGATTTATCCATGTTTATCCATTTTTTCTTGTAGTAATTACGACCACTTTGTGTTGTTTAGTCAATTATTGTCCTTTCATGTCCCTTTACCTACTAATATAACTACCATAATTCATACTTCCTATAATACTTATTATACTCTTTGCTTCATACTCTTAATATAGATATTTATCATGCACTAGCGTCATTTATTACGAGAAATAGTATCAGAATTTAGCTCCTTCTTTTTTTCCTTCAATAATTACATTGCTACTGATCCTTATCAAAATTTTCTGTTTTTCTCCTTTCTTGTTTTTTTTTAATTCGCGATGTTTTCCCGAACTCTAAAATGTAGTAGTACCATACTATGTATTTTTAAAACAAGACACTGGCAGATGCGTCAGTCACGCCTTGCCATAAGTAAGAAAAAAAAAACTATTATTTAGGTAATAGAAGTCGCGAAAGAATCTTTTCGTTACGCTTTTTATAAATGGTTACTAAATTTAATTCAAAACATACTTTATGTGGAATTATTTGTATGTGTATTTGATAAAATGATACTGAATTTATTTTGATATCGACATCAAATGTTTCTAATCATATGCAGTAAGCACTGAACAAGGTCCATGGAGGCTACAACGGTAAGTAAAACCTAGGCTCTTCAGCGATTTGGTAAAATATCTAATTTTACTCTCGTATTATCAATGTGCATCCTGAAATAAGTGTTGAGGGGGGGTGAGAGGGGTGGCTGAGGGGGCTAACTACCCCTCTAAATCACTCCCCCGCCGCGGAAAGTTATAGTTACTGAGATATTCATGATCAAAGTTTTGAGATTATGTTGCCTCCGAACAATCATTGACAATTTTGTATATTAACAACATGTTAATTTTTAAGATTAAATTCTACTGTTTGTACAATACTATGTCTATATATAAGTAGAGCAAAAAAATTATTGCTGGAAAAATGTAAATTTTGTGAAAAAAAAAATTAAGTATTTAAAACTCTTGTAACAGTACTAAAAATTATAGTAATTTCACATAAAAAAAGATCGACTTTTCAACTAAAAAAATAATAACTTGTATGAAACTATGCTATATTTATGCATCAAGGAATAAATTATTGATGGAACAGCATAAATATTGAGAACAAAAAAATATTATTTACAATAAACTTCTATCCTCATTTTTCACTCAAATATTCATAACTCATTTAAGCTCATAGTGGTTAAAAAATATTTAACATAAAACAACAAGGAATTTGATATGTGTTCGCAATCCTAACCTACATAGAAGAACTAGGGCGGGAGCGAAGCTATGCTTCGCTCCAGCCCTATTCCTCTGTTAACCTAACGTGACTAAGTCGGATTTGCTTGGACCAGTTCGCTCGCTCGCTGCGCTCGCTCGCCTGTGTTATGTGTGGAGAGGCTTTATAACTTATAACTTAGATTATATTTTTTTCTAGGATTGAGACAGTTGAGTTTTGGATTAAACATAGTAGAAATAAAACAAAAAATACAAGATCTGGAAAACGTTCCGTTTTACATCATACAAATAAGTTATATTTGATTTTTTTTTCGGAAATAATAGTGAGCAATTACAAAACAACAATAAATATGTATAAAACAACAAAATTATAGTATTATAAACCTTAAAAATGCGCATATGAAGGAAAAATCACGTGTAACTTCAAACACATATAAAAAAAAAACTATGCCTCTCCGCGGGCTGAGGGGGTGTCTTTTGAAAGGGGTAACCAACCCCTATAAAAAACAACCCCAAATTCGTGATGCGAATTTCTAATGCCAAGCCTTTATTTTTAGTGACTGAAGCAAAACATGAACTGTTAATTACTACTTTTTATATATTACTTATTTTTGTTGTTGTTAATATTGTTTATTACGCTTTGATTATGTCATGTATAACAAATTAAAAGATAGGCTAATATTCGATTAGTGTTTGAAAAAGAGCTTATAAAGATATTTGACTTACATAGTTTGCTAAATTACACAGTACATCAAGGGGTTCCTGGGTGGCTCATGATTATTTATGTTTTTCTAGATTCCTCTTCATTTGGAGCCTGTACAACAGTATGAACTGTGTGACAAGAGACTATGGATTGGAAACTTGGATACAAGAGTCAATGAGTATGGTTATTTTATCTTATTTTTTAATTTTGTAAGATCATTCACAACCACTGATTTCATATTTGACTGATTTCAAAATATATGTGTCCCAATGATAAGTGGGCACCAAAAGGTGGACCTACTGATGACTACTTGAGAAAAAAACTTGTATTTTGATTTTTTTTGTCATTATGAAAAAAAGAGTGAAAATCTTAAAAAATGGACACTCAACCTTTTTATATTTTAAATACCATTGCTACAATTTTACAAATACTTATGTGTTTTTTTTTGTTTTAGCAATGTAAGTAGCACTACTATTCATCATACCCATTAAAATCCCAAAATGCCTGTCATTTTTATGCAAAAAAATCAAATGGTATAATATTCTAGGCAAACTAGCCACAAAAATATGCATAGGTACTATTTCAGAAGAACAACCATGTTTCGCAATTTGTTGGTGTTGATTAATTCCTTTTACTAATGTAAATAGGTTCTTCAAATAGGTTCTTTGTTTCTGTGACTAAGTCAAAACACATGATACAAACATTAAATTCATTTATTTTATTAATTTCCTATATAATTAAAATCACAATAAATGTTCGAACTGTTTGCCATTTGCAGTAATACTCTAGATCTGGGTCTTTGGCCCAGCAGTGGGACCTTTTACCAGCTGACGTTATTATTCTTAAATACATGCTGTGTTATTACAAAAAAGTTAAATACTTGTTTTAAAAAAGTTTGGGCACTTTCCTATTAAATGCACTGAGTTCGCCGAACAATATCTTGCTTTTTTATCTCGGTTTGGTTAGGTTACGTTAGATGTACAAAAAAGGATAACGCGAGTTTGCCGCTGCAGCGGTCGGCGAGCGCGATGCATTTAATACGAAAGTACCCAAACTTTTTTAAAGCAAGTATTCAATACGTACTTAACTTTTTTGTAATAACACAGATTATATGTTATTTCCTTGATACTATATTTCTTGTTCTGATGTTTATGATTTGAATATATTTTGTAAATCATACCTTTTCTTATTACCGGTATCAATTACTGAAACTGGTCCGCGTATATGGAAACATCGAGAAGTTTGATATGATGTTTCACCGAAGCGGGCCCAACGCCGGTCAACCGCGAGGCTTCGCATTCATCACCTACAAGATGAGGCAAGATGCTGTGAAAGCAATGAATTCACTCAATGGTCAATTGTTGGGCTCGAAAAGAATCTGTGTTAAATTCGCTAAGAACAATGCGGTAAGTCTTTACGAAGTTTATTTATAAATTTACTACTTTATAAATATTGTTGTTATTTACAACACCATGCTCTCATGTTTTTTTAAAGGTATAAAATTTCTTTTAAATACTAAACTAGTTACTTTTGAAAACAGTATCTCAGCATCATCTTCATACCCTTATGCCACCTAAGTAGGGTTTGCATATCATGTTTTCCTTTTCCATTCTCCTCTGTCAAATGTCATCTCTGTATTCGCACCTTTTATACACATAGCATTGTTCTAACAATCCATCCATACCCTATTCAGTTTTCTTCTACTCCTGTATCTGTTCACTTTCATACTCAAAACTTTTCTAAATACCTAACTCTCATCTCTCCTCATAACATGCCTGTAGCATGCTAATCTAATACTTCCCAACTTCTCTGTCATCGGTGCCATTTTCAAACTTCTTCTGATATACTCATTCTTAAAATTATCCATTCTGGTCACACCATACATACATCTTAACGTTGGCATTTCTGCCACTTATAATCTTTTCTAAAGTCACTACTATTGTATAAGTCATAAAAGTAGCCTAGGAAATAATCTTACCAATGTAAAGTAAGATTTTTATTTCAGGAAACTCCCCAAGTATTAGTGTTTGAGTGTTCGGATACTATCAATACTGTGATCAATCTGAGCTGTCAATGTAGGCATTGCAATGATATCATGGCCATTTATTTTATGTAAGAGCAGTTATACTCCATTTAAAGATTTCTCCAAAGCCTCACCAAGTCCTGGTAAATATGTTCAGTATCTAGAAAAACAGTTATAGCAGTGGGAAGATACTTTGATAGTCGTTATAGCTACTTGAAAGTACCAAAGCAAAGCCATCCACGAGAATAAACTGCTGTTGAGCCTTGAGACATACAGAAGCAAGATACTTTGTCGTTTTCATAATATGGGCGCTCACATAGTAGAATGTAGATGTAGCTTTGATAGTGTTGATAGTATTAATTTACTTGTTAAGTATCACAATGATATTTTTTCTATGATTTAATAACAAAATACTTTTAAAATGATTTAGTTCCTTCATTACAAATTTACACATTACGCATTTCGTGCTTTTTAGCGCTAGGCCATAAAATGTATATATTTTTTTCTATGTATCCAGGAGGATCAAGAAAAACCTAAACCAGAGCTGGGCATAGCAGCACTCGCCGGTGCTAAGCCAGAACTCAAGCTTAGCAAGAAGACAGCCATCCAGTCAATCGAAGCTAAGCTAAAAATGATGGAGAATATGAATGCAGGTGACGACTTTGTCATTAACAAGCTGGCCGCACACGAGACACCAATAATCACTCAATATCAGAGCAAACATCATCAGCCACCGAATAGATCAGTGAGTTCATTTCGAAGACGTCACCCTTATCATAAGAAGAGATAATGAAGACTTTCATAATGACAATTATACGATTTTAAGTAACTTTATTAGTGACATAACGTTATACTTAAGTTGCTTAGATTGCTATTAGATTTATTAACATTGACTGATACTCATTGATTTTATGCATAGTATGTATTGAAATTTAAATTAAAAAAGCCTTTTAAAGAAAACAGTATTGTTTACAATTTCATTTAAAATATACATTTTGTACGTATTAGCCCGCGCCCGCGACTTGGTTCTTATGAAAATAGTTTTGTTGTATCATGGAAATTACATTTTTCACTTGTATTCATTGTGGGTGATTCTTTTTTTGTTAATAATATCTTTGTCATTTAAGTTTACCTCTGTTGAACTTTGTAATTACTTCCTAACCACCACAGAAAAGTGTATGAAATGTGAATTAATTATCTAAAAAGTATTGTTAAAATCGTTTAGTTGTTCGGAGAAACACACACATTTCCTTTGATTTGTAAAAATGATATTAATTTTTAAAACCATTTTCTTCTGATGGATAAATTATTTCCTGAACAATGCTTTAAATTATTATATACTAGCGGGCCCGGCAGACGTTGTCCCGCCCTGATTATAAAAAAATCCTGGACAAATTATATACCAAAATGTTCCTCGTGAATCACTTTATCCACGGGTGAAAACCGCATAAAGGTCCGTTCAGTAGTTTTTGAGTTTATCGCGAACAGACAGACAGACAGACGCGGTAGGGGACTTTGTTTTATACTATGTAATGAAATAAAGATTTTTTTTTAAAAATTGATCACAGTGTAGTGTTGAATCTACAAAAGTGTTTGTGTTTGTATTTTTTCTAGTGTTGTGAAGTAACCTATCTGTTTTTGATATTCATTATGCTGATCTTAATATAAATAGCGATCAGTTAACTGAAACTGGTACTTTTACAATTCTCACGCATTTTTAGGATAAATATTTGTTTTAAATCATTATTACAATTACAGTGTCAACTTTGCTATGCCAGTTAAATAAAAGCAAAGGATACACATTATTTCTAAAATAGTATTTTACAAACACGAAATTATGTCGGTCTTTGTTATACAGTTGTCACACTTCGTGTGTGAAAGAGACAAATATATTTCTTATATTGCTATTTGCAATGTGACGTTATATCTTGTGTTCATACATAAACACACAAGTTGTATGCCAGGTTTAGCTAATTGATCTGTATTGCTTGCAATTTTGTGATTTCGTAGCGACGATTGAATAAAAAATAATTCCACAAAAAGGTTATTTTAATAAACACGCATTTATAAGAAATCAGTTTTATTTTAAAATTATGAATAAATAACATAACCATACGTAAGTATTATTGGATGTATATAACAACAGTGGAATGGCTAATCAACTAACTAGACATTGAGAATTTGTAGATAATTAGCCTTTCAACATTTAATATTGATATTGAAATAAAACTCAATACCAATATATATAAAATATAATGTTACGTTGGTCAATACATATGCTTAAATATAAAAGGCAATGAAACATTTCATCTGGGAAAAAATCTGAAATTTCATATATACAAATATTATCCTATGGGTAACGAGATATCTGTTACATTTATATAAGCGTGACAAATATTATTTATTCTTATACATTAAAATACATAAGTTCTGATACACAGCAAAGATAACACTACAAACCAGTATAGTGCATATATAGAAGTATATTCATATATGCTCATTGAAGGAGAGCACGAATTTAAATCATTACCTGATCATTTTTGTGTTTGTATATACAGTACTTTTTCCATTATGTTATTATCTCGTTAATTGTTTGGGTTGTGATAGCTGCATATTGATTACATTGATTATGGATACTTATCTGGTCTACTACTAGTATGAATCTAGTATATACTCGCTCTTTACTTTTGTGTTCATAAAAAAAGTTGTCAGCAGGCATAAGTACTGCATTGGAAATTACATCTAAAATGCCGGACGGATTGTATTGAAACATATAGAAGTCATTTTTTCATCATATAGTGAAGCGATCTGACAACATTTTGCATTTCTATGTCTATTATACTAGGTGTTAGGTTAGTCGCTTACATTATTCTAAGAGATGATTCATGGTCACATTTAACATATAAAATAATAATATCAAAACAAGTACTAATAATCAACAACAAAGGGAACCTAAGTTAAAGCTTGTTCTAAGACTTTCAAAAGTATAAACACAAGCGTAATAAACCGAGGTGCAATGACCTGTGTCGAAAGCTGCAAGGGGCGACCCGGAGACTTCGATAATAAAACGGACAATAAACCCTTGTTTTGTTCAAGCCGTTCCCACGTTCACTTCACCCGACGGTCATTGACACTGTGCTTTAACATAGACATGTATAGGATTCCGTATAATTTTTGTATTTTTATATATTTTTCTAGATTATAATATAATATAATAGATCTAATTGGATCAAATATTAAGCACCTATTTTCTTAATTGATTTAGAACGAGAATCGAGTGCAGAGTATCCTCGATAAATATTGCTACTGTGTAAACTTTCAGCCTATATATTCTACTTTTTTTTTTTAATTTATTAACAATAATATATTCATACTTCGTATCCTGTATAAAATTTCAAGCAGATATCTATATGTCTATTTTATTTGTATTTTAATATTTACTACCATTCACATAGAAACATTCTCGCTGTTGATGAAGCCGGGTGATATACAGTTAGATAATGAGCTAGCTAGTTTCTGGCACGGGCTCGCTGACATCAGGAAATCATCATCATCTCCCTCTAATTTCTTCTTCATACTAGTATATTGGGTTTCGTCATCGCCTTCCTTCAACCAGTCCTTATACTCTATACACAACGGCCAAATTATTTTCCCAGATCTATAAAAGAAAAAATACAAAACTATGTATTGTTTATTCAGAAAAAAAATAGTATTGTAACATCAATGCATATAAACTCATTAAATAGTATTCTAATAATGTTCTATATCATTTATTTTACTGTAAAAAGTAATAAAATTGTAATTATTGAACTTCTTAAGACATGACAAGAATTAATACTGATCAAAGTTCAATTAAAATGGATATTTGAAACTCTGATTAGACATAAATAGTTAAAATTTGACCTGTTGGTTGCAATCAAAGTCTAGTGCAGATAGATAGCGGCTACAAAGGACTATGTGTTATGGCGAACTAGCACCAAAATTATTGAGCAGTAAATGTTAATAATGAAATAATAATAGTTATAAAAAGTGTATTACTAAATCGTAATTCTAGATTTTTTTTTTTTTTTTAAGAAAAAGAAAAGCAATTATAATATACGTGAATTGGAAAGTAATTTCAAATGCAAAAAGTGACGGCACTCTATAACCCAGTAGGTGAGGTCGACTTACGTTATTATATAAAAACTAGCGGACCGGGCGGACGTTGTCCTGCCTTGAAAACAAAAAAAATCCTAAAAGTCGATCGCAGCGCCACCTGCCGGGTCCAATTGTGAATCTAAACCATTCTCGAATCTCCACGAACACACACAAAAAATTTCATCAAAATCGGTCCAGTCGTTTAGGAGGAGTTCAGTCACATACACACGCACACAAGAAATATATATATTAAGATATTTAATAGCATTTATAAAATAGAAAAAAATATCAAACCAGAGTTGTGACACTAATAGTCATCTGTAGATTTTATACACTTTGATGTTAAATTATGATTTCTATAAATACGATTTGCGTCAAAATAATTATCTCAAATCGTACTTTAGTAGTAGTATACAAAAAAAATTAGTACGTAAATATCGTCTTATGAATACCTTCATCTGATTTTATCTAGGTTTAAGACTTTGGGGCACGATTAATTATAATTACCACAAAACTAAACAAACAAAAAAGTCGAACAATGTAGATCCATATTCTTACAACTATACTGGAGCTTTAGGTGAAGGTGAAGGAAAACATCGTGATGAAACCATAGTATAGTGGTAGGGTTTTATCTGAACCTGCCTGGTTAGCTACCAACCTCAAATTGAAAATCTGTCGCCAGGCACCTGTTTGAGTGATCCGGCAGCTGCACTCGAGAGCCAACCCCCTCTAGGTTTAACGTGTTTATCATCTTAGACTACATTGTTATTTAAAATCAAATGAGGTAGTGGTCAAACGCTAATAGGACACTTGGGTATATGGGTTAACCAGTTCGAGATCTAAATAAATAAGCTTGTAATGTATCATCTTAGTAAATATAAGGATCGTATGGGGCCAGTGATCATATCGTAATTTAACATCAAATGAGATTGTGGTCAAACGCCAATAGGACACTTGGGTATATGGGTTAACCAATGCGAGATCTAAATAAATAAGCTTGTAATGTATCATCTTAGTAAAATATAAGGATTGTATGGGAGCCAGTGACCATATCGTAATTTAACATCAAATGAGATTATGATCAAACATCAATAGGACACTTGGGTATATAGGTCGAACAGTTCGTGATCTATTTAAATAAGCTTGGGATGTATTACCTTGGCAATGTATACGGGTCGTATGGGAACCAGTCATCATATTGGAGGACACCGACCGAGTGCAATGTGTGTCGGGCATTTTTTTCAATGATCGCCTGACAGTAGACAACTTGGTGCGCGCGCGTCACCCACGAGAACGCGCGCGTCACTTGCGGCGGGCACGTGCGCAACGGGTTTAGTGCGCACGTTACTAACCGGGGTAGGTTTAACGATTCCACAAAGTTCACATCTAAAATTACGTAAATATATATCAAAAACGTCAAATCTTACTGTATATCATCATCATAAAATAAATAAAGAAAGATTGCGCCGGCTGACCTTTTAGTGAGTCACATTTGTGTTACCTATCCTCCACAGCACTAACAAGATTTTTTTTTAAATAAAATTAAATAATATAGTATAATACAAATTAAATTAAAGAGTTTATATTTTTTGGATTTATACATATGACGTTCCAAAAACTTAAGACCCGTTTCTCTCTTCCCGTTACTATAACGCGATGTCACGAAGTAGCTGACACCGTCCCCTTAATGTTTGACGTAATTTATAGGTGGCCGTTAATTAACAAAAAAATTCAAACGAAAAACAAAGATAATTAAGTTCATGTAATAGTTAGACAATTTAAATTTATACATTTACGATAGTTTCGTTTACTTATTGCTAATTGAAGATCTAGTTTTACACGCCAAATACCTAATATGTAATTATAAATATCGCTAAATTGTTGCCACATGCGACCTGCATTCGTCTGATTTGGCCCGAAATCTTCATAAGAAAAAACGTTCAATACAACTCGTTGTATGACCTATTTACTTTGGGTTATTAGATCATATAATTTGGTATATGAATATTGGACTGAAAATTATATAATCACAAAAAAGAGGTCAAATGCCAACATATTAGTGTCTTCATCAAGAACTTTTATAAGTCGAATCTTCTTTTCGTCGAAAATTACATGATGTTCAATTGACTAGTTAAAACTTAAATTATCATTAATAATATAAGTTAGGATTAATCAGTGTACTCACTCTCTTTGCTCATGAATAAATGATGATGTTTGAACGCAACCAAATAGAATATAGCGTGGCATATCGCATGGAATGCTCCGTGTGCTTTTATATTATCATTTGTAGTGGTAGACTCCTGTGTAGCTGTGATATAAGAGTGACACCAATCGGCCATAGTCTTCAGGTAATGGATCAGTCTAGTGTTAGGCACACGGACACAACGGGCAAGTAGACCAGCAAGATGGCTGGCAGCGGTTCTCCTGGTCGCAAGAGCCCCTGGTCCAAGACCATGGAGACCTGCCGCGACTGCCCATAAGTTATTTAGTATGCGGTCAGCGCACTGCTGATTTATAGATATAGTGTACAGAAGTAGAAACTGGATGTGCCTGAAAATTTTACCATGATTTTCTTTAAGTCTTGAGATAACCGAAGATAAATTAACAGTACATTTCGCATAAAGTGGACAACAAATAATGAAGTTCTGTGATCCTTTCATGTTTAGCTTAATTGTACTTCTAGTATGAATGTGAA
Source organism: Antheraea yamamai (assembly GCA_036509395.1). Taxonomy (NCBI): domain Eukaryota; kingdom Metazoa; phylum Arthropoda; class Insecta; order Lepidoptera; family Saturniidae; genus Antheraea; species Antheraea yamamai. The sequence continues at coordinate 4,298,562 of AP028433.1, forward strand.
TACACATTTTTTATGTGTTAGGTCTATTTTTCGAACTGCACAAATTTGTAATAAAATATTAAACCTAGCGATTTATATAGAAAATCAATTGCTCTTTTAAAAATAACATCACACAATTGTTATATAGTCTTGATAGTAGATCTTTGATTATAAACGTATTACGTAAAGAGTTCCATAATTCAATTTCTTGCGGAACAGACAAGCATTTATTTTTTGTATAATCACAAAATCTTAATTATAATGGCAATGTATATTAAATGTAATGTTAATGTAAATCTTTATTATAATATTTTAAGTTATTGTTTTATTAGTTCCTTATACAGTGTAAGTGAGCATTGAGGTAGTTATATTGTGGGTTAAGGTTTCAAATATGTTGCTGATGACAAACCTCATTTGACACGCTGTTAGTATTTATACATCTAATGTACACGTTACATTTTACTGTTAATGGCGTGCGCGTCGTACTTACAATTGCTTTTAAAGAGCATTTCTATAAATTTACATAATCTCACAATTAATATAATATAAAAATATAATTCTTTAATACTATTTAAAAAAAACGCGTGCGGAGCTGCGGGTACAGTTAGTTGGAAATAAATCTGCTAAGTAGGTAAAATATATTTTACTACTTAATGTTGTTAATAGCAAATCCTAACTATACTAATATTATAAAGCTGGAGGGTTTGTTCTTTGGTTGAACGCGCTAATCTCAGGAACTACTGGTCTGATTTTAACAATTATTTTAGTGTTAGCTAGCTCATTTATCGAGGAAAACTATACGCTATATATGATCACGCTAAAACTAATAGGAGCGAAGCACCAATGAAGAATGCTTCAACATCTGGGCTTTTTTCATTTTGAGAGCTTCCGCTGTGTGTTAGCGTTATCCCGAAGTAATTATTCCACGCGAACGATGTCGCGGTAACAGTTATTGTAGTACTTTCTTAAGGCAAAAAAATACATACGCATTGCTTTACAAAAATTGTATTTTCTTAAAACTTTATAGTAAATGAAGCACAAAAAAATGGATCTCGATATATCTAGAAGTTTTTGAATGATGTGTGTAGTACAGCAGAACTCGTTATAATTTTTTATACTGATAAAAATATTAATTAGGCAAGAAGTACTAGGTACAATTATGGGGAAAAACAGCTCACCTTATGCCATAGGTGGGTAATATAAACCTTTCAAAAACAGTACAAAGCAGATTTAAAACAGGTTCTCTCTCATCCTCCAACCATCTTAGTACTTCCAGCATACTAAAATCAAGAGCGTCTGAAATCTCATCTCGATCCTCCAAGTCCATTTCAAATATTGTTTCATTCTGCACTTTATTTTTCTCTCTTTCTACCACGTTGACGTCCATTATGATCATCCTGGAATAGGGTATAAAGTACATACTAGACAGAAATAGGTGTTTAACTCCTTGGAAATTGATTATATTGATACGATCTGTACATAAAAACCACTATATTGGAAAACTGAAGAAATAACTGGAATAATCTAGAATTCTCTCGCGACATCGCGAAAGTACGGTAAATACAATAAATCTAAAATTAATATGCCTCGTAACGTCCACTTTTTCTGTAAAAGTTATCAGTGTCATATTCTAATTGCGTTCTAGAAATTTCCGCTCTTCTTTTTTACAAATATATAAGCATGCTACGGTGTGGCCGATGACAGTTCTGCTCTGGATATGAGTTGTAAGTATTTTCATAGAGTACAGATAATTTTCTTTATACATAACAGTATTTTTGTTTCAGTTATTTGTGTGTGTAGTAATAATTTTATTACTGCAAACATTTTACTGCAATATTGATGTAACAATATATATAATACTAGCGGACCCGGCAGACAAATTATATACCAAAACGTTCCTCATAAATCACTTTATGTACTGGTGAAAACCGCATGAAAATTCGTTTAGTAGTTTTTGAGTTTATAGCGAACAGACAGACAGACAGACGCGGTAGAGGACTTTATTTTATACTATGCAATGATATTATAATCTAATATATGTATGTATATTATAAATATGAAAAAAATAATGTTTAAATGTTTGTCCGTACATCAAGTCAGATGATATATAGTGTACAACAAAAAAAGAGTGAACATGATTTTTGATTTCAGTTGCTTGATTTCCTATTTTCTGTAACAAATTACAATCGGATTTTTTATAGATAAATACAAACTCACCTATTAATAATTGCGGTCATTATTTGCTCTCTTAATGATGGTATATATTTACTCATCCATATCAAATTGTGAATGTATGACCTATTGGCATAACACCCGGCTTTGTAATAGGGAAATTGTTCTATAATTATTTGTATTAGAAGGTCACTAGTCCTGTAAAAAAGAAAAAGAAATGTTCATATAAAACAGATACTTGTTCAGGACTTATTCTCATTTTGATGCGTTGTTTACAATGACCAATTCTGACTTCGATCATCTTGAAAGAGAATGAAAAAGAACATTGTGTGTAGTTCACACATGCTAGAAGTGAAACCTTCAAAAAGAAAGTGAGAAGAGCGTATGTCTCACTGGTCTCAAATACCAGAAGGCAAGCGAGTCACTGCTCCCAATCTACCCGACACAGTGTTAAACCTCACTACTTTTCGACACACAATAAGGTTTGCAGATTAGAATTACAAAGCTCTCCCATAAGACCTCTTTCACTTCAAAATTATTGGTATTATATGGTCAAATGTCGGTGTGTACTTGGTTTTATTTTTCTCATAACAAGAGCGGCATGCTTGCATCCGGTAAATGGTATTTTCAGGAGAGAAATATGGTAAACAAGATACAGATGTTTTAATTCATTTTATCTAAAATGTTTTCATAGTATTAAAATACATTGTATATTTCTAAGTTCTTTCCTCATTTGACTGAAATCTCACTTGTTATGTAACAATTTGACCGAAAATAGTAATTAATATGTTTAGATAAATGGCTCTCGAGTGTAGCTGCTGGAATATACCTATATGTGTCTGTTGACCAATTTACAATGTGTGGTATATAACCAGGTAAGCATTACCATAATTCTCTGGTTATATTGCGTTTTTTATTTTTTGTATAAAGCTCTTTTTTTTATTTTACAAGAACGCGCTTGGCCACAATCTCACCTGATGGTAAGTGACAATGAGGCCGACGATGGGTCGCGCTTGCCTGCTAGATGCCTGTTCACTCTACTCTAGAAGACTTCCAAGTTATATGATGACGGGAAGATAGACGCCGGGAGTGAATTCCAATCCTTAACCGTTCGTATAATAAATTTGGAAGCAAATCGCTTCATACGAATCTCGGGAATATCAACCACATATGGGTGGGGACCTTCACGGCGTCTAGTGTCGTCTTCTGATGGAGTGGTGATGGTGAAATTATTTATACTAATATTATAAAGAGGTAAAGTTTGTGAGTTTGTGACGTCGTAGGGTGTAATCTCAGAAACTACTGGTCCGATTTAAATAATTCTTTCAGTGTTATATAGCTCATTCGTCGAGAATGGTTATAGGCTATATATCATCACGCTAAGGCCAATAGGAGCGGAGCACAGGTGAACAATGTTTCAAAATCGAGATGTTTTTTTCTTTTTGAGAGTTTCTGCTGCGTGTCAGCGTTAGCCCAGAGTAGTAACTATTACCACGCGGACGAAGTCGCGGGTAGGGGCTATACTATATAAGGCTTGTCGTACTATTCAATCTACATTGATTGAATGAAAATGTGAGTAGTAACACTCGAGTCGCTATCGCTTTAATGAACATATTTTAAACATATAACTGATTATGAAAATCATAGTTTTTAAACCAGACTGTGTATGAACCAACAACATGTTCAATCCGATGTTGTATTCATCGCCACGAAGCAGTTTGCATCTTCGTGTATTGAGTGAATGCAAACGCAACAATGCAAGCACTGTTAATTCACTTCGGTTTTCTGTGAGAGGGTGCTACTACCCCGGGCGAGCCGACCCATTCATGCTGAAACCAGTAATAGCTTCAGCATGAGTCTACCACCTATAAGTGTGGCTTCACCACCTACATGATGATCATATATGTATGATCATATCTAAAAAAACAATTTCATGTCCACATCGCCTGTTCCAACCTTGTCACCCTAGTTATAGGCATTTTTTACGTACTTCATACAAATTTTAAGGAACATACATCCAAATCATTAACTCCTCAATATTCATCATTCCATACAAGAGGCAATAGTTTTCAGGCTCGACCAGCTGAACAACTGTGTCAGCTGTGAGAACAATTCTGTAGGATATGTTTTAGGTTAACTCCATTAATAGTAATCATAGGTAAATTACCTGTAACTGCTACAGATGCATGTGAATTCATATCTAGGTTCAATTTGTTTATTGTCCCAATCTTTTTTATGGATAAACCACTTGTGTGATCTCCTTTCTTCTGCAACTGAATTATCAACTGCCACTTTACACAACACCGTTTTTAGGTAGAACATTTCTTGTATTTTTCTCTTCTGAAAAGGTTTTAATACCTTGTTGCGATAACGGACTAACGTTCCGTTTTTTATACCAGACCGTTGTCAGTCTCGCAGTATGCTATAATTTATTATGGCCTGTTTCAGAGGGTGCTGGACATTGAACGTGTGCATGTATAGTCTAACCGCAAACGCTGTACCGCGCCTTAGGTATGCAAGGGGAGGTGGGGAGTAGGAAGGAAAGAGCATGAACACACGTGAGATTCGTAGTGTCACATAGATGTTACGATATCAAAGCACAATTTTTTTATGCTGTACATTTACGAGTATAATTGTATTCAATCACTGTTTTTGTCCAATATGATCTTTAGATAAGTACAAATAAAGAACCAACATAAATGAAACGAATCTTTAATTCTTGGAGATATAAAATCTTAACGCATAACGCACGATTCATCTTTAGATATTTTATCTCATATGACACAGTCTGACAGTCCGTTGGCACCCCCGTCACGCCGCTCCTGTACCTATGGCGCGGTACAGCGGTTGCGGTCATACTATAGTTCAGATGTACGTAGACGCTGCTAGCATATTTAGTGGTCACGCCACCACGCGACTTTTCATAAGTATATGAATGCTCGGCGCAACGGGTACCAGAGTTTAGCTATATTATGGTGGTGACAAATAATGCACTGCGGTTAAATTCAAAGGTTTCTATCTAATTATGGTCTCGACGAGGCGGCGTAAACGACTAACTTCTTCGCTGGTAGTCGGACCGCACTACTAAAAAGGAACGTGTAATTTGCGGATAACGTAAGCGTCTCCTTTATTTCAACGGACCAATTACATGGATACCCATTTGTCACCTGACTAGTATCCCGTAAAAAATAATAATACAATTCTTTTTATAAAGACATATTATATAATAACCTTGAGATACATATAGTAATGGATTTATTTAAATTTCAACAAAATCTATCCTATATATTATATATACATAGGATAAGATAAAATGCATAATAAATTGGAATCTTGTTTCCAATTGACATTTGAGTTGAAAGTGTTTTTTTTCCATTACTGGTCATTTTATCCATGGCAAATGCCAAATAAGGTAAGTGTATATTTTCAAGCTAGTTATAGCTTATTAATTTTTCTTCATCTTATCTATAATTGTAAAATACATTGTCAAGAATATCTGTTCTCTTTTCAATGTAAATAAAAGTGTAAAATCAATCATCAATTGATTTTGTCATTTCCTCAAATAGAGTTTTTAGAAAAATTACATTAAAAATGTTATTGACCTCTAGATAGGTCAATAGATTTTATTTTTTTATTTTATTTAAACTTTATTGTACACCAATTATATATATTCATTTCAAAAACATTTCAGGTTTTGTTATTGGTACAATGGGCAGCCTTATTGCTATTAGCAATTTCTTCCACGATTTTCAATGGAGTAGAGTCAGGGGTATTCTGGATGTACAAGAAAACAACAACTAGGTTATACCATCTAAGTTAGTGGCACGTAACTGTAACATGCTTATAAAATATAAATAATATATAGACTACATGAATATACTTAAATAAAAACAAGATAATATTTATAGTGGTGTTACCTACTGTACTACCTACCTAATGTACTCTAATACCTAGAACCAGATACCAGACTCGGATTACAGTGCAGGTTCCCATCGTAAAGTGCTGACCATGTGGAATGTACACATCGTGGGACAATGAAGTGGTGACAAAGGAACAATCTCGCTCTATCGCTTGAGCTTGGAGGTTCACACCTTAGTTTAAGTTATATATTGTAATCAATTAATTATATTATAAGTTTTTGTAAAGGACTAAAAATTGTCTTTCCTTTTAAAAACCTCCTACGGACGTCCAACTACGTAATTGGGGTATATATATATATATGTATATACACATACAGACATATATGTGTAAATAGATGTATAGATTAGTATGTATATTCACATAAGCGAATTTTAAATAGATAAATAGTGTTTTTAGATATGTGTTCCCAAACCTGTAACCTCCAAATGGGTTACCATTTGATTAACAAATAACAATAACACTATATTTTTATATCAAAAGGCAGCAAACAGGCAGACTGCCCATTTCATGGTAAATGACTATCTTCACTTATAGACAATTGCAACACCAGGGACACCTGGGTAGCCTGCCTTGAAGAGCGTGTTTCAATCCTATGTTTGAAGAGTCCCATTTCATAACCAGAGAGGAACAACTACAGTAGTTTAAGACACCAAACCTGAAGTGGCTGAATAGCTTAATAATATTAGATAGTAAACATCTTTCAGACCAAAACTTAGAAATTAATCATACTTTCAGTTATTAGAGTTATGATGAACTTTAAAATTTATCGCCATCTTTTTTGGAGTACTCCAAAACAGTATTCAAACAGGAATTACAAATACATAATATTGTAACCAATAAGTATTGCCAAAAGCAATCAAAACAGTATTTCTTAAAGTAGGGGTCACAACCCATTTGTTTGTTCAGCACTGAAAAATAGAGTGATATAAACGCCATGGCTAACGGACTGGCCAATAGTTACCGGCAGCAAGCACGAGGCACTTGGTCAGTGTCTGTATTTCTTTGTATGTTACTTGAAGCAGACAGGAGAGGGGATGATGATGTGCAGTTTGTACCATTAAAAGTATAAGTAAAAAACAAACTGAAATTTAAATTAATTCTAAAACTATAATGACAAAACAGGAAACAAATGTATCCAATCTCATTAGAAAAACCACAATTATGTATTTAAATTTTCGATTGGAACTGAGTGCTGCTTATTTCTACTTTGAATAGATTTTCATTCATATAATAGGTATGCTCCTCTTTTCTTCATGTTATTCAAGAGATGAGTTCCGAATTTGGAAGTTTGGAAGTTTTCCGTAGTTATAACATTTATCAGGCCCAGTTCATTTTACGAACCATTGAATTTATGAATTATGGAATATTATAATGTATTTCACAGGCCATTGTGAATTAGAAATATACAAATTATAAGTTTAGAACACTTCAAAAGTAATTAAATACATATTCTCTACTTACATAGGCATTATGGCCACAATTTGTGCAATAATTGTGTGGATGTTAGACCATCGGACTATTTGATCAGGATGCGGAATGTCCTCCCAATTTTCATCTTCAGCTGAAAGTGTATTAATTTTATTTAATTAATTATTTTAGTGATTGCATGCATAAAGTAATTTTATTCACTCTCTAATAATAAAGTTTTTTATAATTTGTGTACTTTGTAATTGGCCTATTGAATACATTGTATTTTTTTTCTTTATTTAATACACATTGTCAGCTGTGAAGGACCTATATGGAATAAATAAATAAATAAATATCAGTTGAATATTTTATGACTGCAAATGGAAATTCTGGTATCCACCAACAAGTACTCTGGGATTAGTATACATATATAAATTTAATTTGTGATACCATTGTGTCAAAGTGAACAAGAAAACCGAAAGGTTTGAAATTGTCAATATTTTATTAGTAGCAAGCCTTTGTTTGAAAAGAGGCTTCTGCACAGGATTGCACCACTTAGGAACTGATATATAAATAATTAGTTTTTTATATATATATTTTTTTTTCTTTTTTTCTGAACTGACTATGATATTGACCTATCAAGGTCTTAACAACTTTACCAGACTACTAAGGGGAGCGCTTAAGGCACTCAGCCGAATTTATTTGACAACTCGCTCAAGGGTGCCCAGTTTGGGTTGTTGCCTGATACATGCAATTCGCAACCTTTCTGAACTAACCTAAGCTAGGCTAACTATTCATACATATATGAATTGTTGAAACATATATGTGTACCAAGCATACATACTTCAACAACTCTTATATTTCATACCGGATAATTTTCTAAGCTATTTCAGTTTGATGAGAGAAAAAAATAAAACCCTTCCACTTGCATGTGTAAGCGTGTATGCATGCACGTGTGTGTAGGTGATATGTGTAATGTTATCGCAGTGATGTAGGATTTTGTGTCACTGTATAGTGCGAGCAGCGCACTCAAGGGCTCCACGCCGAGGGAATGGACCTAGGCTTGAGCCGCTGCCGAGGGGGCCTAATAAATTAATAAATTTATCTAATTTCATATTTATGTTTATTATTTTGTATTTACTTCAAATTACAAGATATGAAAAGGATATGTGTTTAAATAATGCATATATTCAAAAAATTAATTGCCCCCTTTTTTTGTTAATACTGATTTAATATTAAGCTTTAACTGAATATTTTTGGTGGTACTAAAATTATACAATATTTAAGTTTTGTTAAAGAACTGCTTAAAAAAATTAAACATAGGATTAAGGATTCATTTATATGGATAACAATGTGTAATCCCGACAAACAGTTATTTAATATGTTTACTGTATGCTCAACAAATGTTATATATTAGTATAGTTCTTAATTGGTGAATAGGACAAGTATTACATAATTTTCACTCCAAGAGTTAAAAAAAATACTATATTCAATAAAAAATATTAATTTAATAAATGAAGTCCATTGTGACATGCAATACATTTTACCGAGGCCATATAGCAGAAGAGTTTGTTATTTTGAGAAGAAAACAATGGAGCAGTATACCCAAATGAGTGAATATATTTTAGTGGTAGCACTAAATTTGTATTCTATTTTATTATCCTACAAAACCTAGAACCCTTTAGTAAATATGTGTTACAGGCCCTTCATTGGATGAATCTGCCTATACATTTTGCTAAACATAAGTTTACACTTGATTGTGAAATTAGTATGAGTGAAAATAAGTTTAGTAGTAATAAGTTAGTGTGATACAGGTGTATTATAACAACAGATGAGAGTCATGTAAGTGATGGAGTGTTAAGTATAAAGTTGCACAGATAAGAAAAAAAATTAACAAGCCATGAATAGATTGTGCAATGCGTGAGACATGTGTTGGCTATAAAAGATCTGTTTACTAAATAACATACAACAGAGAATATTGGAAATTAAAAACTTATTGTTCACTATACTTAGGTTGCAAATTGTTAAGAAATACAAATGTAATATAAAAATATTACAAATTATTGTGCAATAGAAATAAAAAATAAATAAAATACCTTTAAACAGTTTAACTAAGCAGGTTATAACTTGTGGACAATGGTAAGTATGGGCTGTTACAAGGTTTATCACAAATTTATTGTATAACTTTACTAGTTCCTCATTTCGATTTGCCCAATCAATTTCACACACCACATCCACAAACTGTTTGAAATCCCTTCCCAACACAACCACGCATGAGAGACAATCATCGAAAACTATTCTGTAATTATCATCATTTAATGGATACTCTTTTAAAACTTTTACTAATTCACCGTATGGTCCTATGCTGCCACCTCTAGCGTAATTCAGAAGAATTTGCTCTATCTGATTCTTCGAAAACCTTAATTTCAAACGCGCAAGCGTCGCCTGCCGGTCTAAACTTTTTTGCATCAACGATGCTACAGTTTTTTGAGCGGCAACCGCCATTATTTCTTAAGATCTGATGATATACTCTTTAAATATTCGATTATTTCAGGTTGACGGAGTAACTCCGACTTCTTGTGGTTTAGAACTTCACGTAAAATGTTACTGCTATCGTCGATGTTAGGTACAATGAGTGCACTCTGATCGTGACTTGTACTGGGTTTGCTATACCCGACACCCGGTTCCGATACTTCAGTAGTCCTCTTATCTTTTAAATAAGACTGTAATCTCTCTAAAACAACTTTATTATCGCCTTCTTTCTTCTCAGGACTATAACCTTCTCTGGACATTGCTCAGCTGTTTTTTACATGATGAATATCTTGTTTCTCAACCTAAACTAAGTAATAGTTCCTTTGTGAATACTTCGGTTTAAACAGCACTAAAGAAATTTACTTTTATATTGTAAGAAACTATAATCTGAACACGTGCGCACTATACATACGCGGACTATAATTTTTTTATTGACAGCTGACGTTTAATTTTTTGACAATATGTAGTTACTTCTCATAGATATTTTTGTCTGTATCCACACAGAAAAATAATAATAGTACAAAAAAATTCTGATACACAATCAATGTCACCGAAAAAAACAGATAAAAAATAACCATTGCGATAATAAATTTTGCCGCAAATTAATGTCAAACGCTATCGTAAATGGACATCAACTTAGTACATAATTGCGATGAAATTGGAAGTAGCGATTACCATTCGGCGATATCGCAGATTAATAAATACGTAGCTATATACAACTTGTTTAATAACATTTGTTTAATGCAGGGACCAGCAACCTTTTGAGTCGGAAGAGCCAAAAAGTACAATTGATTAAATTTTAAAGTTTGTAAAGAGCCAAATTTTTTTTTAATTTCCAGCAATAAATAGTATTTGTATAAATAACGTTTTTTGACAAATAAAAAAAAAACAAATCTATTTATTCATATGAAAAATATTTATTTAGTAGCGTAATAATTATAAGTAGTAATTTTAAAATATTTTTTCTTTTTTAAAATACATAATATTTGCGTATGGAACTAACAAGCCGCAGGTTGCCGACCCCTGGTTTAATGTTATGAAATTATTAACATCTTATAATGTAAAACAATGTAAGAAACACATTTTTCCAGCTTTTATTCTTTACCGTCACAAAGTTACTGATACACCATTAATGCAGTAAAATAGATAAAAAGTTTATTTCTTCTCTTTTTGTATTAATTAGGTATGACTTTTGTGACAACAGACTGTGATCAATTTGCGATACAGCTTGATATTTAATTGAAAATAAATTTTGTTCCAACATTTGCAGTCAAATTGGTAGCAATTGTTGAGAAATACTTGAACGGTAAATGTTACTTAGTAAATTGTGTTTACATGTGTAAATATTCTAAAATCTAAAATATCTCTTGTAGGTGATCCCAGTAATATTCTGAAAGTATTATAATTGGTAATAATAATATTATCGGGCAATTATACATAAATTATTCCAATAAGTATTGTATTATAGTTACCATTACCTACTATTCGTTCCATTCAACAGTAGTCAAATATGACTTGAAAGCTGCTGGACAAATCTGTTAAATAGATTTTACATGGTCATGCATACAATAAAAATTGAATATTCGTTTTATGTGATATAATAGTGTAATATTACATTACAACACGACGTAATTTGGGAATAGTTTTTAATGAACTATTACTCTATATCATGTGAATTATATGATAGAATTTGATTTATTGTTTATAATTTTAAATTCAACAGTTTTCGAGTATAGAAGGTTTGAAATTTGGGTGAAGAGCTCGAATGACATAATCTTGTTATAGGGTGCACACAACTTATGAAGTTATAGACATATACATGTAAAAATCTGTAGTATCCTTTGTTTTGTCAGAATACCTTACGGTATAATGGTATCTGAGTAATTCGTGATAGAAATATTATATAATAAAATATTTCTTTTAATATTTTTTTAGAAATACACGGGTTTTCACTTTTCACGTATGGCACGATGTATATGCATTAAAGCCTTTGGTGTTTATATTTACTTTCTACTGTGGTTTTTCCTTTCTGTCGTATTATGTGTTATCTGTGGCTTTTCATTTCTCAATGAGTTTGGGAGGGGTGGAGTGCGTGTGTATTTCTGAATTCCGGATTTAGCTTTAATTTATTATGTATTATCATTTTTATCAGTGCGTACGTAGTTCGTTTATAGAAGCTTGTTTAGAATGAACATTATAAATCTTTCGTAACACTGTTTGTTCAGTTTCTTTCTTTTATATGGGCGTCGATAATCATGCAAAATGGCCAATGATTTGTGGTCATGTACTTGTTGTACGGAGGCTCTGACATGTTGGCTGCGACTAAAGCTCTCTCCAGAAGAAATAGAACAACGATACAGGAGCAAAGAGATAGACAGAATATTGGAAAAGGATAAACAGACACTACGGCGACAGGTGAAGCTGCTTCTACTGGGCGCGGGTGAAAGCGGAAAGTCAACATTCCTCAAACAGATGAGAATCATACACAAAGTGAAGTTTGAACCGGAATTAGTGCGGGAATATCAGCATGTGATATACCAGAACATTGTGAAGGGTATACAAGTGTTAGTGGATGCAAGAGACAAGCTCGCAATACCGTGGGAGAACCCGAGAAACTTGGACGTTGGGCAGCAGGCATTGCACTTCAACAGCACAGCGTCGCTGGATAGTCGGTTATTCATGCACTACGCACCGCACATACATTCGCTGTGGTTAGACAGAGCCATAAAAAGGGCATACGACAGGCGAAGAGAATTTCAATTGGTAAGTTGCATACAATGCTAATCTGCACTAACAATGCTTGTCATGACTGTTTAGTGCATCACTCGGGGGTTTTTACAAACTTTATATTGTTTAATGATAGTAATATCGATATATTTTGTAAACTACAATTTTCCTCAATTCCAATTTGGTAGAAATTATCTTTTACAATAAACTATGTGTCTAGGAATAGAATAATAAACAATTCGGGTAATAGTATCTCCATGTAAACAAATAAGGAATATTGAAATATCATAATAATAGTAACTGTTCAGTCTATATAGGTCATATACACTAATACAAAAGGAAAAGCATAATCAATTAAGAGTACTAATATAACATGTAGTTATTGCAAAGAATTATTTATTTTAAATTTTATTTCATAACTTTATTTAAAATTTTAATTAGTATTTAGATGAATACTAGAAATTTTGATTATATATACACGAATAGACGAAGGTAAAAAAGTTCAGTGGCTTTTTCTCCTTGGTTTCTCTCGCAATTTCCTTTTGTGTAGTGGCTGTGTGTCTTCAGTTCTATCAATAGAAAAACAATGGAAATAGTTAATATTTGTTCAAACAATTCTAAATTATAGAAGTAAGGAGAGTGGAGTATGTTGTATTGATATAAATTGTAAATAAAGACTTCCACTCATCAGTGACATGAAAAAAAAACTGTAACCGATTTTTTTAAATTGTTAATATTGAAGATCATCAATAGTTACTAAAGGTAAAAAAATATCGCTTGAGCAACTAAGCTGAAAATAGTACTGAATTAATATAGATTTATTTTATATAAATCTTTACTGTTTCTTCTAGAGGTGGTATTTCTTTATAAACCTAACCTAACCTACTTCTAGAAAGATATAAACCTTCTAGAAAGTGTTCAAAGAAAAGCCACAAAAATACCGCTATCTTTAAGGAAAAAATGATACCCAGACAGACTGCTTGCACTGCACCTGACTACTCTCGAAGAAAGATGCCTTCGTGGTGACCTCATAGAAACATACAAAATAGTTACTCATAAATACGACATGCCATACTTATGTGAAATGTATATTTTAAGAGACACAACAAGATCTACAAGAGGAAATCAAACCAAAATAAGTCAATCACTTTCACACACAACAATTGCACAAAATTTCTTCAGTAACAGAGTGGTTCTGAACTCGAACCGATTGCCTGACAAAGTAGTATCTGCTAGTTCTGTCCATGGTTTTAAAAACCGACTCGATAACTGGCTCCGGACTAATAAACTTACTTTAATAAATGAACATCTGCAGTGACCAAAACCTGACAAAAAAATTTCGACACAGTGTGATATAAACATATCAGCAATTATGCTGCTTGTCTATTAACTATAAATAATAAATAATAATAATTACACAGATTAAGATATAATTTGCTACATATCTCAAATGATCAATAACAGGAAATTGAATTGCCTAATTAATTTATTTCTTCTGTGTAAGATAAAAGATGCTATTTTTTGGAGTAATTAAATACATATAAATCCATGTAAACATTACTTAATCATTGTAGGTGGTAGAGTCACGCTGAAACTATTACTGGTTTTAGCATAAATGGGTCGCCTCGCCCGGGGTAGTACCACCCTCTCACAGAAAACCGACGTGAAGTAACAGTGCTTGCATTGTTGCGTTTCGTTCGGTCAGTGAGAGCGCCGGACACCCACCTCCCCTCCCCTTCCACTTTCCCCTTCCCTTCCTCCCCCCCCTCCCCCCTACACAGGCTGGCAACGCACTTGCGACTCCCTGGTGTTGCAAGTGTCTATGGACGGTGGTGATCACTTACATCAGGTGACCCACCTGTTCGTTTGCCTCCTATGATATAAAAAAAAAAAAAAAATTGTTATTATTATTGCTTATAACATAACTAGAGTCATGGCTCTTGTGTAAAATTGGTTTACATAATTATTTACTCATACATTATTTGGTAGTCATTCAGTTGAATACTATCCTTAATACACATTTTTTGCTACCTAAGGTAATTAAATATATATTCGTAACCACATCAACCTGTAAAAACCCACTGCAGGGCCATAGGCCTCTTCCCGAAGAAAGGTATGAGCATAATGAACTTGCTAGCCCAAAACATATTGGTGATTTTAAATTTGGAGATAAATTTGATTCCAAATTTCTATATTTTCTTACATATGTATTACAAGATTATTTCTCAAGTTCAGGTTTTTCATGATGTTTTCCATCACTGTCAGCCGATAGTGTTGCCAATTGAAATTAGTAATTGTATGTAAATAAAAAAAGAATACTATCAGCAGGGTTCATATCATTGAAATTAACATGCCACCAGTCAAAACACTTGACCACCAAGACTGGCCTGTAAGTGCGCAGAAAACATATCTACAAATTGGTAATAAGTTATCTGCATGGATAGGCCATGCCTTTTATTAAATTGGTAGGATATTGATGCAGCTGAAGCAATTTAGAGTTTCTTTTATAATGCTTCCATGAATTGTATATACTTTTCAAAATATTTATAGAACAAATATGGTGTTTTATGTTCCATAAATCGCTTTGAAATTTAATTTACAGTGTTAACATAATATTGAATGAGTTTTTTTTATATTTTTTAACAATAGGCTTTAATAATATGCAATTACTGATTTTTTAATCCTGGTAGTGTAAATATGTATATTCTCATGATCAAATGAATATTTTAGTGATTAGATATCAATGTCCAAATATTTAGTGTTGTGTAGTATTCAAACAAATCTAATTAGTTGAAAAAAAGACACTTGCAATTTGATTATTTTTATACAAACAACATATTCTATATATATATATTTCTTGTGTGCGTGTGTATGTGACTGAACTCCTCCTAAACGACTGGACCGATTTTGATGAAATTTTTTGTGTGTGTTCGTGGAGATGCGAGAATGGTTTAGATTCACAATTGGACCCGGCAGGTGGCGCTGCGATCGACTTTTAGGATTTTTTTTGTTTTCAAGGCAGGACAACGTCCGCCCGGTCCGCTAGTATTCTATGAATTTCACAAATTAGCAAAGCTTTAAAAATCCTTCCAATCATATAATGTAATATGCCATGGTATTAATATGTCAACAAATGTGTACTATAATTGCAAAGTGCTATAAGTTCAGATTCTTTTGTTTTTCAATTAATATAGAGTTGTTTTGATGGAATTGTAAGTAGATTTCCTTTAAAATTTCAAACATTCTAATTATCTTATCAGAAAATAAAACTATTTTCCAATTTTCCATTGTAAACTCTCAGTCAAAAACTATCAAGTTTTATTATTTAACAAGTCGGTTTTTGTTAAAATAACAAAACACCATAATAGTATATATTGTGAGATAGAGAGAACAATTGAATTTTAAATATTAAAATATCTGTAGGGTATAAAAAACTTAGTATGATATATCATGATAACATTTAGTGTGGAAGAGTGCTCAAAATTGATGTTGTTTATTGAACCTGTGATAATATGTTAAGGTTTACAGTTTTGCCTTCTCTGGATAAATAAATTGCATAGTCTTTTTGAAAAAAAAAAAAAATTCTTAAAAAAAATGCTGGTCTCTCTAGTACTTAAGTTCAGTAACTATACTATGAGCCAAAAACTTTATCAGTTTAAGTTACCTTTAGTCAAAGTAAATACCAGAAGACATTATTACTTTGAGCTTTAAAACTTCCGTAAACATATGGAATTAGTTCCACAAATGTCTATAAAATATGAAATCTAGAAATGTGGATGTACGTGCCTACGTGAAAATTCTTAAATATATATTTATTCAATGGTTTCCATAAAATAAAACAACAAATATATTCTTCAAAAGAATAAAACAGATGCCTCCACTGTATATTATTATTATTGTAAGTGATAAATAATTGAATGACCTAATCTTTGATTAACTAAATGTATAATAAATAAGAAAAAGAAGGCTAAAATCCATTGGCGACTTGGTACGAAATTCTTACCAAACTGGATTGTAATTATCAGAAACCTTGTGAAAATATATCAGCGATTAGTTCCTAAACAATATATCTGAACAAGCAAGTGTGTGTCTGTGTGATTGTGGTGGTTTACTCTTTAATAATTATGATAAGACTTAAAAGATCTTCAGCCTATTCATGCAGATTATTTCTTCTTGTTAGTGGATTGTGATATACTTATAAATATATGACAAGTAGATCTATAGCTAAATAGAATGGTTAAATTCTGTTAATTTTAAGCAATTTAGTACAAAATCCCACAATTAAATAGTTATTAAAAACTAATTTATAAATTTCTAGAAACTGTGGTAAATAATTCATTCTTATTGGATACCTATTTTTCATACACAAATTAATAAAGTTAATAACTTTTTTTTACATAAACTCGAAAATAATAAGTACATACTAGCACTTAAAGTTGGCTCAAATGGTTCCATTCTCGAATGTATGTGGTTGGCATAAATAAAATTATTGTAATTGCATACGTTATCTCATTTGATTAGTCACAGCTAAGTTGCTTAATGAGTCATGGCGTAGGATCTGTAGACATACGTGTTATAGACCCTTTTCACATATTGTATGTAACGTAATTGGATATCACGCAATGAACAATCTGGAACTGTCTGTTTGTCTGAAGTGTCTTTCTTTCAAGATTATTCCTTATTTATATTCTAGGTATATGAAAACCGAAATATACTTAAATACAGTTCTTTGAGGCTGAATTATGTAAAAACTACTGAATGTATCGGCATAGTGCTTTTACCATTCGATAAGACATTGTTCGTAGATGGTTCTAGACTATTATTTTTGAGTCAGTGTGACCTTTTGCCATTTTTTAATGTCCGACAAAACGTACGAAAATAGATTAGCAGCTATAAATGGCATTTGTTACATTTCAAAATAACCTAAACCTAATTTTAGCAGATCTTAATATTTTACGTTATCTTTCAAGATTTTCAAATTTTGTACGTGTAAAATATGAAGAACATTAAAAAAAAACTAAAAACCTTATGAACGTCAAAATTTGAACTTCGTTCCCGGTGTATATAAACAGGACACGTTTAAAAAACTAAACATGTTATATGAACGATAAAAATTGGATTTAACTCATTTTGAAATGTAACACGCATATATAAAAATGATTGCAATGTATATCTGAGAATAATAAAATGTAATACATATAGTTCGCGTCAAACTTTTTAAACGCTCTCAAATAGATGCGCAGAACACAAATTTAGGTATCATAGGGACGCAGATGAGGTGAAAGGGGAGCAGGCTCGCCCGCGCATGTACCACTCCCCTATGGCACCCACGTTGACACATGCGTCCTGTCATTATTAGCTGCAGTACAGTCGCATTCAGAATAGTTTTGTTGTTAATTACACGTCATTGCTATTTTCGTTTGTTTTCTTTTTTATATTTGTTATTATTAGAAAATCCATCCACTTCGAAAAATTATATTTCTATTAGTTGTTTATTACAAATTATTTATTTATTATGAATGTATATTATTTACAATAACGGCATTGTAACACGCATAATATCTGCACAATATATGCTACACGATACATCCCACCGATATAACTAAATACTGCATAAGGGGGATCATTCAGTTAAAGTACGCGGCCATCCAAAACCCACTCAAACCAACTAGGTGATTAAATGTTATTTGGGGTTAGTTATATCTGACAAATATATCATATGGCGAACTATTAAATATTAAACGAAAGCTTTGCTTATTAAAGCTTTGTCTATTACTTTATTATTCAGCTAGTCCATTTCTAGTTTTTACTGTTATTTTATTACCCCAGTAATGATTTAATTTTTATTGTCTGTTCACTTTAACTCTATATGTTTGTATATCTCGTATGTATGTATATGTCTGCTCAATTCATATAAACAGGTTTTCGTAAACTAGCTATCAAATCGTTTCCAAGACAACACAATCGGCATCAAACTTTCATTTCACATACAAAATCTTCTGAAAGTAGCGACCACACGTGGTCGTTAAACTGCTACGTTGTTATTACTTAATGTAATAGGCAAATATGTACTTGAATCATAACCTTATATTAAAACCTTATATATACTGTACATATAATATCGAGACAACTTAAAGATAAATAAATGTGAACGTTACATTCCTATAATAATATTTTGAATTTGTTTTGTATTAACCTCTTGATTGTACTATGCGCAAGTCCGAACTTAAAGCTATATTCAGAGCGGCCAAAAATTATGACCCGGACCGAACGATCGCCATGACAGTTGGCAGTTGTGTTTTATCATGGACAAGGTTTTTGAGCTATCTATTTTATTATTACTCTCCACTAGGCGGCGCTAAGCTATACTATACTGCTATTGATCATATATTGTAACTAGTCCTTGCCTTTGCACGAGTGTACTAAGGAAGAAATTTATACCAAATTTTCACTTTGCAGTACGACCAAGTAATAAAACGAAATGGTAAATGAACAATTGAACGTTAATCTGTCAATATGTTGGAGATTTCTCTAGTGCTTACTATATTACTTACGTTTATATATGGACATTTTGTAACAAAAAGTTTTTCACTTCTCCGTACGATTTTTTACACATTTTCTTTCATGTAAACCATGTCCTGATAATTAGAAACGTAACAAAAAAAAGCCAAATAGGTGCAGCGTTTCTCAAGTGATACGCTTGCATACATTCCGCAATAGATTTTTGTTTGAATAGATTAAATGAGAACTAAGTTATAGGCTGTTACTCGTATGTATACGTTTATGTACCTATTTTATGTATACTTTCTTGTCTTAGTCGGAAAATCATTTTTATAAATATTTTCTTTAGTATTTGGAACAAGTGAATTCTCTGAAGTTATTATACTTATTAGCGGTAATAAACAGCCTTCCTCCAATAAAAACGATAAAATGAATATTCTGAGAATGCGGTCTGTCAATTTCTGGTATTATTTAAATGTAGTTGGCACTCGCAACTTGACGTGAAAATATTTTTGTTACCTTTTAAGAAAAGTTTAGGGTTTAAACAATTTTACATTTTGATATAGTTACAAAATTCCACAATCTAATTTAAATGCGTCTATTAAAAACCGCGTCCTATTGTGAGTGACCGACAAGCATTTATTTTTTAGTATTTCAAACCAATTCGGTAATAAATATTTCATGTTACACGCGTAAAGCTAGTTACATATATAACTGCATGTTTCAATGTTCAAACATTTTGTATAAGAAAATAAGTACACACGAGCGTTTGTTAAAATATATGTACTTACGCAAAACTTGATTGAAACACGCTCATGTTTACTTGTACAAATCTTTTGGATATGCAGACTTTAAGGTATGCATATACGTGTATATCAGGCTTTACAATCTATACTAATATAATAAAGCTGAAGAGTTTGTTTGCTTGAACGCGCTAATCTCAGGAATTACTGGCTCGATTCGAAAAATTCTTTCAGTGTTAGATAGCTCATTTATCGAGGAAGACTATATATCACACTAAGATCAATAGGAGCGGAGTACCAATGAATAATGTTTCAAAATCGTTTTTTTTCCTTTCGACAGCTTCCGCTGCTTGTTAAAGTTAGCCCAAAGTAACTATTCCACGTGGACGAAGTCGCGGGCAGAAGCTAGTTTTGTTATATAATGAAGGCATATATTAAAAAAATATGTATATTATAGATAATGTACATCGTTACCTTTACTGATTTTCATTTCAAACGTAAATACAATTTAAGTAAATAATAAATAGTTTTTCAAAAGAAATAGGTCGAATTGCGGAGCGGTAGTGTAGCTCTGACGTTCGTGTTGTTTATCCCGGATACTGATACCGTCAGTATACTGATGTACTAAATAACGTTGTAATTCTCACTGTACGTATACAATGTTCAAATAGGTACAGAATCCGACTCGGTTTCTTATAGCGTTATCTTTTCTATGACAATCATTGCGTTGTGCGAAAGAGATAACACTATACAAAACCCAAGCATTTCTCACTCTTCCTGACGACTTGCCAAATCAAATGCCGGGTAGTGTATACAGTTTGGTAAATAAATGTTAGTGTAGCGTGCATGTGTGACAGAGATATACAATTATGTTTATAGTGTTGTAAGGTTACGTAATTCCTTTCGAAAAATACTGGGTCACGCGTTAAACTTTTACTATTCTATCAAGGAAATACCTTAAAATCTGATACGGATAATTCTTTTACATGCTTTGTAATAACAGTTGTGTGTCGATCTTTTGTATCGCTTAGATTTAATTCGTGTGTTATTCTTGTTATTTTAGTTTAGTTCACTACATGGGTATTAGTGATGGTGACGCTTATTTGCACTACAGTTCTAGAAATTAAATGCATTCTGCTTAAAAAAAGCATGGTAATATGTTTTTGTCAGGCACATTAGGTGCTATATATTGCCAAAACATCTTTGGACAACCCTACTCGGATTGGCAGAAATATTATACACGCCGAATTTTCATTTAAAAAATAATAATTTACGTTAATAAATTCTCGGTGTATCGGCGTTGATTCCCTTTGCTCTATAAAATGTGCTATAATATACTGATAAATATTTGCCTCTATTATAGTGGCACGCTATGATGGCCGTTTTGACGTTTGGCCGCTCATAAAGTTTCGTATAAATTAATAACTATGTTTGAAGGAGCAAATTAATGTTCTTTATAGTCAATAGCGACGTGCAGTTATTCTTTAAGGTTACCGAATTTTAAATATCGAATTTTAGGACACCAAAATAATTTAGTACAACGATTACTATATTATGTATATGTATATCTAACTACTACTATATCGTACTATACAATATGGTCCAGCAAACAAATTTTTTCACGTTTTTACTAACAAAAAATAGCGCCTTTGACAGAATCTTTAATATACTGTTATTATTAGTGTACTCATTTACAATACACATCATTTATATTTGTCAACATTTGAAATTTTATATTTGTGTCATATATATGATTATAGATAGGTATATATAGGATCGGTAGACCTGGACAATTACCATTTCCATTACTACCTTCGGCAAACTCGCGTCAATGCTTAATGCAAAACAAAGTAGCATTTGATTATATTTTTGTTGAAAATGAAAATAAATCGACATTTCACGTCACTATTGTAATGTGTCGAAACTGTCAACATAGTGTGCCGCTATTATAATAGTTCTATCCATACCGCATAATTGAAAATTAAAGATACGATATCAAAAACTGTCATATGTTGACGTTAAATTCCTTCAATTTTAACAAAAATTAAAAAAAAGTCGAAGCAGTGTGATTACCGACAGAAATGAAAACTCAAAACGATGGAATGACTGTTAGTTCTCTTTTGAATTTTTAAATCAATTATAGTGTGAATTATTTAAATTTCATAATTTGTAAACTGAAGCAATTACCATTATTCTGGCTTTCACAATATTAAATTAAAATATATTTATAAAAGATATATTTGGCTGCACAATAACAATATAAATATTAGATCTACACAGACTGCGTAGTTATCCTGACAGATGCCGCGTAAGCGCAATACGGGTGGTGAAATCATAAATTTATCTTCTGCCAAAAAAATACCGCTCAACGCACCTAAATAAGCTGAAAATAGGTAAGACCGTCTGATAGTGTTGGCTATGGTGTAATTTTATCGTATGTTAGTGTCATTCGCCAGTCATTATTTGCATGCGAATGCTGATTTGCGATCACGGGCTTTCCCTGTCATTTACATCATGTCACAGCGTACTGTCGCGCCGGTCGGGTCGGCCCACATTCCTGCGCACATACCATAAACTGCCTTCTGCACTGCCGATTGCGAAAACCCAACTCGCTAAGAACAAGTATCTCTCGCTCTAATTAGTCAAGCATCAGTAGATTGTTAGTATATCGTTTAAGTAGTAATTGTAACAGACAAGTGCATCTTTCTTAGTATTTTTGGAATGGAAGTCCTATATTCCGTTTTGCGGGAGTAGTTGTCTTCTGGAAGTCGTCACGTAAGGAAAAGCGTTATGCTCTTAGACTCTTTATATTGTATGCGGGTGTGTTCGTGCGTGAGAATATTAAAATTCGAGCCGACGGATCGACTTGTGCTGCCATTTGTTTAATTTTTTATATTTTTTATACTTCACTATTTTATATTTTTTATACTTCACTATTTTATATATAAATTTAATATTTCTCGTAAAACATCCTTACTTTACGTTAAGGAACTTCGTTCGTGACAGGGTTCCTTTGACCACAATTACATAACGTGGTCTTTTTTTTTTTTTTTTTATCGTAGCTCGGCAAAATGACTGTACTGTGCCTGATGGTAAGCACAGTACAATCCAAAAACAATGGCGACTACCGAGAGACATACTATCCCTCGCCGGTCGCCTAATGAAATCGGAGTTTGACCAGTCAAACTTTAATTAGGTATTAGTGTGTCTTCGTTTACTAGTCAAAACTAGCTCATCATGAAATTATTATTACTGAAACAATGAAATATATTATACAAATTTTACTTTCGAAGTTTAACTGAAAAGTTAGGAATTTCTAGGTTTGATTAAAAATACCTCCGTCAATGTTTTGGTCAAACCTAGGATAAACCAGTAACTCCGGGAAGACACTGCATATCGACTTTTGATTTTAACAATATACGAGTATATGTAGGTACACTAGCGGGCCTGGCGGACGTTGTCCCGCCCTGTTAATAAAAAAAAATCTTGACAAATTATATACCTAACTCTTCCTCATGAATCACTTTATCTAGTGGTGAAAACAGCATGAAAATCCTTTCAGTAGTTTTTCAGTTTATCACAAACAGACAGACAGACGCGGCAGAGGATTTTGTTTTATAATGTGTAATGTTAGTTTCTCTTCATGGAAATCTAAGACACGTTTTAGGATACGTAAGTGTGACGATAGATACGGTGTCCGGAACCCCCAGCGAGCCATCGTCGTTTCGCTTCATTTAATTTAATAAAACTTTAAAGATACGCGGAATTAATTAATCTCTCTGTACTACTCACTAATTGAATGTGAAAGCACGTATGAAAGCTCAACTACATTCCACTGATTTCTACCAGAGGCTTATACATGTTAAGTTCAACCGTTAAAGACATAATTAATATCTTATGTTATTAGAATATCAATTCGGTACGGGAAAAGTGGGCTAGTGACAAAAAATATCTTGAAATAGTAAATTACCGTATGCAATAAGTAGGTTCTTTGTTACCTCAACAGCAATAGGAAAGGACGGATTAAAAAATTATGTTTTTTTCTCAATATATATTTTTGGCAACCAATCTTCTAGCCATTTTTGATTAGGTATTACAAATATCTTGTGGTAATTTCCATGTTCTGACCCCTTTGCTGGAACTTCCCAGGGAGTCTTTCTGACGTGTTAGAATTCATACTCCGTCGTTATTATTTTCCATCCACTTCACTTGGGCATAATAACCGAACTATATTATGTAAATTGCCATCAATATTACAAAATATAGAGTCAAATGACACAAGATTATGAATCACCACATATTATAAAATGAAGTCCTCTGCCATGACTATCTGTCTGTTCGCGCAGCTCAAAAACTACTGAACGTATTCATTGGGAAGGTTAAGGCATATAATTTGTCAAGATATTTTTGATGTAAAACTTCTTTAGACGCGACTAGGAGGTAACTGGACGACAATGCAACGGAAGTCCGTTCCGGCAATATGGCGGCACCTTTCTGTACCATTCAGTTAGATAATAATTAAATATAACCAACACTTCTATTAAATCATAATTAATTTAATTCGTTCCTTATCATAGTAATCTCTTCGTACTTTTCTATATTTTATATACTTTATAACAAAAAGTTGCTAATAATATTTCCTGAGCTATTTAATTTCCGAATTAGCTGATAGATGGCACTACAGATAATGAAGCTTTGATTTAATTTGTTACTTACTTACATAGAAACCAGATGGCAGCCCGGTGGCGCGCCCATATAATCATACATAATTAATTCTATTATATGATTTTAATTATTATTCAATTTAATATTTTTTATTAATTTTTTTATTCAAAAATTTTCGAGTGATTTGTTTATAAACTATTTATTGACAAAATCAAAAATAGTTAAGTTTTACTTCAACCGCGTGTGACGGTTACACGCACTCATTTTTTTATTATCAGGAAGGGACAACGTCCGTCGGGCCCGTTGGTAAAATATAAAAGTCACTACATGATTATGACTACATGACTAAGATCCTCAAAAATATTTTAATCTGTGTCATCATAATATTTAACTCTTGCTTGAGTCATTATCTCAATTAAAATTAATATTTTGCACTAGCGTTCCTCCCCGACTTCTCACGGGTACAATATGCGATCGTTATATGTGTTCTCAACGATTTACTTCCATTTTTTTTTTGGGCTTTTATATTTACAGTTAATCAAAGTTATTCAAGCTAAAGCAACATAAGAATATTTATGGGAACAACTTTCTTTTGTTGTGTGTAATTCCATATAGGTGATATGTGCTAAGAAATTTATTGAAGTGTTACGTTGTATGAAGCAATTTTGGTTTACATTAAATATCCGATGTGACTAGAATATTTAATTGAATATGGATTAATAGTATATTGATGAAAATAGTATACCTTTATTTGAAAATTACAGACGGTCACGTAAATGGATATCTGTTTGTGTAGTTTCCATTCCATGAAATTCTCAAAGACAAATGGAAAATCTTTTATTATTCTGTTACAAATAAATACTTTGACTTTGTTAATCTTTCCAGGTCAGTTACTTGGATACGTTGTTAGTGCTGGAACACAATTCAAAGAAATCGGTTACGCGTGTATTTAATAGTAAATTTAGTAAAAAATACTTTAAGATCGTTTCTTCTGCAAATTCCAATTAATAATATCACTATAATGTTATTACATTATAGAAAGCGTTTTAATCATTATTAACACTAGTGTTTGTCCTGTTGTTGAAATTCGATCACAATAAGATCACGATTAAAAATTGTATAGTATATATAAGACAGACAGAATACAGACACATAATAGAGGAGAGTTGAAAAGGTAAATATGTTGTTCCGACCCTAATTAGATACGATAAAGGGTAAGCAGATGACGATGTAATTACTTGTATTTCTTATTTTTTACTGGTTAAGGTAAACCGCAGTGATATTTACTATATTACCTAGATATCATGTTATCGTCTAATGAAAACCGGATTAGAATTTTTTTTTCATCTCACGTGGTATAGTATACATACAAGTAGTATTTTAATTGTACATTTTGTTTTATTAACCGACTTCAAAAAAAGGAGGAGGTTATCAATTCAACTGTATTTTTTTTTACATACTAGCTGATACACGCAACGTTGTCATTATTATTTATCATCTTAACAACATATTTTATTTGTAAAGAGGAAAAATCATAAGCACCGCACCGCTTAACCGAATTCTGTACGGCAAGAAAACTCATCGCTGAACGTGTAGTACTTATTAAAAATCGTGATTTCTTAAAATTTTAATAAGTTTATAGTAAAAGAAGATACCGTAATATGTTTTTAGATATGGTTCAAGTATTTATGGAAAAAGAAACTAAAAATATTGATCAAAATCCATCCAGCACATTTTGTCAGATGCGCGCGCGAACAGAACAGATCTCTGTCGTTTTATTTATACACCGTGACTGTTTAAAGAGTGACAACCTTAAATCGTGTGATAGTTCATGGTAACGTTTAACATATAAAATAATAATATCAAAACAAAGACTAGTAAACAACAGAGAACCTAAGTTAAAGTTTGTAGTAAGACTCTCGAAAGTATGGGTGCAAATTTAAATATACCTAGGTTGAATGGTTGGTTATAACACTTGCGAGCGGCACTCCGGAGTTTTTAACCTTCGATAATAAAACGGTATTGTCCCTTTTGTTTGTTCAAACTTCGAAAAATTATCCTTTTTTAGTTATTTGACTTCAGTTTCACTTCACTTTTACGACACCCGACGGTCATTGACACTGTCTTTTAACATAGACTGGTAGAGGATTGACTATAATTGTTGTATTTTCTAAATAATTAGGTCAAATATTAAGCACCTATTTCTTTAATTGATTTAGAATGAGTATCAAGTACTGTGTATCCCGTAAAAATATTGCTAACGAGTAACCAGTTACCCAGTATAGATATTCTGAAAGGCGACATCTTTCTATTTGTCTGTCACATACGTTTTAATCATAGATGTATTCCCTATCCAGGATTTTCCATGTGTTTAGTTACATTTGTTAATCTGTGGAAAAAGTTAATCGAGTTGATAGAAAATGGTTACCAGTACATTCTCTGTTTGCAATTTTATGCCTAAATCTTTAAATAATAACCAATATAACGCAATAGACTATTTCAAATATAAATTACTAAATAAATCAGCGGTTCCACAAATATAACTTTAAAATAACCGCTTTTATGTGACAAAATAATCAAAAACTAATCTGAAGCATTATATGCAAGACATTAACCTAAATGCAATTTAGTAATTTCGTCATAATAATCACTACACATTATAAAACAAAGACCTCCATCGCCTCTGTCTGTCTGTTAGTCTGTCCGCGATAACCTCAAGAACTACTTAGCGGATTTTCATGCGGTTTTCATTGACAGATAGAGTGATTCACGAGGAAGGTTAACGTATATAATTTGTCAGGGTTTATTGTAAATTGGTTGAAATATAACGATAAATGTTGGAAGTATTGGAAAAAGTCAAGACACCTGGCATGTTTCGTCGAAAACGCTGCTTAATTCCTTTGAGATATAACAAAACGAATGAGATAATAAACAACGGAGACGAAGTCGCAAGAATCAGGAAGTTAAATATATAATATTACTCATTTACGGAAGGTTTTCAATTTGTTTCATTATTTCAAAATGAACCAAATCCAATTTTAGTCGATCTTCATTTTTTTTTTAATTTTATGCACTGTGAACTAACTATACATTTACGTGTATAAAATTGAAGATCTTTAAAAAAACTTAAAATTTTATGAACAGTTAAGAATGAACTTTGTTCATTTTCAAATATAAAGACTCAAATATTATGTACAAAGGATTTGCAAAATATATCCTTTAATAGACCGTTCAAATATATGAATAGTTTTGTGATTCACGCGAAGGGTTTATGAAAAAGTGAAACAAAATTTAAATTACACATTTGTTTGTTATTATTAACCCCTTGGCTGCCGTGTTAATACTGTGATCTCAAAATGGCTGATCATGTTTTTAAGTATCATGTAATTTTTTTAAATTATAATTTTCATTACATCATTTATTGTTGCTCAAGTTTTTCAAATTTTATAATTAATACGGCATTTTTTTAACTTATGCTCCCAGTAACTGTTGACCCGTACATCATAGGTTTATATCTGTTTGTAGGGAGTTTAAATCCTTATGGTTTTGGTTACGTATTAATAGTAATATTGTTGTCAATTACTGGCGGCGTTCGCGTTACCCTGTTGCATACTGAGAGCTACTATTTATTTTTATAGTATCGAGGAAGCGTCTGATGATATGCAAGTATAACATTGTTAGTTTCGTCGGTTACGGTTTTCTATACGTCTGCGCATCGCCTTACTAACAAGACGGCCGTTAGTGTCTAAAACACTTATTCACAACACATGCACGATTATAAAATCACGAAATAATGTTAAAGACTGACATGCCGGAGTATAAAACAGACGTCATTCCTTTTTTTTTCCTCAACAACCACCTGTGCATCTCGCAATGAATCACCGCGTCCGACGCGTAGTATTTCAACTATTCGAATTGTTTACACAAAAGTATTTTCATAACCGTAAGCGATAATATTGATTGTAATATTTTATAAAGAACGACGTATCGTTATCTCGTTTCTGATTCGTAGATAGCGTACATAGAGCGTATATTGTGTCGTAACGCTTTGTTCATTTCATTATCGGCGGCATGTTCAATGTGGAATAGTAAAAACCTTTGTACCTAGTTGTATGTCTAATTATCACATATTGATTCATACAATAACCTCAAGTAACCTTAAGTAAATCAGTTAAATTTCGTTAATGACGACGTCCTTAATATCTTTAGGGAAAAATATAGATATACTTTTTGAAGTAAAACTTCTTTACGCACGCTTGACTTGGAGAGTAAGCTGGTGAATGCGTCACGAGAGCGTTACGAAAAGTGTGATCGGGCGAGGCGAACGGAAGTTGAGAAGGAGATATAAGTTAGTGAAGGTAGAAATAGACAGAGTTACGTTTCGTATTATCAATAAAACCCATAATAAATTTAAATATTTGTAGCAAATTAATATATATATATACATATAGTATAAAACAAAGTCCCTCACCGCGTCTGTCTGTCTGTCTGTCTGTTCGCGATAAACTCAAAAATTACTGAACGGATTTTCATGCGGTTTTCACCAGTATTTCATGGGGAAGGTTTTAGTGTATAATTTGTCAAGATTTTTTTTATAGTTAGGGCGGGACAGCGTCTGCCGGGCCCGCTAGTATACATATAGACGGAGCTACAGAAATCTTACTTCAGTCGTGTGGTCTAAAGCACACTCGTTTTTTTTAGTTATTAATTTTTTACCGTATTTCTTCTAATGTCCGCTTTGCTTGCTATAGCTTTGATAATCTGTCGTCACGCACCTGCAAATATGTTCAGGTAGCTGCAGTAGTTAGTACTTCTCTATAAGGTCTAGGGTACTACAATCTCGTGTCACATTATCACATAACCTTAAGTGAGATTCTAGTGAAATGGTAAAATCTATAAACAATTAAAAAAAAGAATATTTAAAAGTTTTTTTTTTATAAACTTCGTTAAAGTTTCGTGTTTCCTCTAATCCATTATCTCGCGGATACCGAGATATAATAAATAAACAGCAGCAGGCCTCGAGGTACGTAGGGGGATTGAGGATTACAGATTTCTTGGAAAGAAAGTTAGAAAATATCTCGCAATATGTGGAAAATCATTTATCCATAACACAACATTCCTCTGTTTTATCCCTGGATTATGACACTAGAGCAAATATTATTATATACATATTATATTTAAATAATTTCTATATCTTCTACATCATTACATAGTATAAAACAAAGTCCCCTACCGCGTCTGTCTGTCTGTCTGTTCGCGATAAACTCAAAAACTACCAAACGGATTTTCATGCGGTTTTCACCGGTGGATAGAGTGATTGATGAGGAACGTTTTAATATATAATTTATCAAGGATTTTTTCATAATCAGGGCGGGACAACGTCTGCCGGGCCCGCTAGTATACAATAAGAATGTAAATCGTGTCTGTACTTTTTAGATTTTTGTGAGAAAAATTTTTGCAGGTGTCTTGGAATAAGTAGTAATATACATTTCAATCATTTATAGAAATGTCTGTCTGTCTGTTTGTTTGTTAACGATGTAACCTCACCAGGAAAATTATCATATCCTCGATCAACATTTAATCTTGATTTTATTAAAATCGGTTCACTCTATTAAAAGTTATTGTAATTTTAATGACGACGCGACTTAAGTACGATAGAAATGTAGATAAATAAATTGACTTAATACATTCAGATGATTTTATTAGTCACTGTTTTTTTTACAATAGGTTACAGGCGGACGGAGTCTGCTAGTTCCTATATATAGTTCTCCATACGTTAATAATTCTAAGAGCTAGGATTAAAGGTAAAATAAATATAGGCTCAGTCAAAGACTTATATTATTGCGTTATTTTTCTAAATCGGTCTAGTTTCGGAGAAGGAAATAACTAAATGCGAAATTATGATTTCCGTCTATTTTATACAAGTGTAATCATTCCGACATCTATTTGTCTCTCTTTCGCGCTTTACTCTGTAATTCAACCAGAACGTGACAGCAATCGATTCCAATTAAAACGTGCCCTCCAAATGATTCGCTGAATGCGTTTTCTCGTAATTCCATAATCAACCTACGTTCATTCATTTCGTCTATTATAAACGCGTAACGTCAGCGATTCACATTTTTTTTTGTCTGTAATCGGTTTAATAGAACAAAAGATGTCTGGTTTATCGCAACGTTACACAGTTAGTTGAATGTTCTTATTTATCCCGAACATAAAGAAGTCTATAGCGTCCGCTCGCGTATCGTATGCCTTTGTTCCGTCGTCGCTTGTAAAACACTGGGTTTCATTTATGTCGGGCATCTTATCGTGTGTAATTTTAATAAGGCTAAATGCTTAGTTCCGTTCCTACGTAATAACTCATTAGGGTTCCGTCTCTTTCGCTCATAGGTTTTGAGTACGTATTTTATGTTATTAGCGAAATTTCTAGAAAAACAGATTTATTATATTTACGCAAGTCTCTGTCAGATATTGTGAGAAGCGGGTAAAATGTGAAAGAAAAGAAAAAAATTGTCAGTCTATAAAACTTACCAACTCGATACTGTATTACTGTTTATTCGGTCATTCCAGAATATTCGTGATGATTCCAGATTATATGTGTAAAAAAGTTACATTTACGTTGTTATTAATTAAACTTACGTCATTAATGATACAGGTATTAGGATTTCTTATAGTATAAGGTTTTTTAATAGCCATGTAATTGATAGTTACAGTAAAAAAATCAACTTTGCTTGTAGGTTTTTTTAATATTACAGCAAATGAGAATGAGCTAAGATAACGTTATGAGAGAGGTACATTATTATACATAATATACAGGCTGAAAGTTTAGACAATAGAAATATTTATGGAGGATAGCCTGCGCTCGATTCTCGTCCTAAATCAATTAAAAAATAGGTGCTTAATGTTTGCCTAAATATCGAGAAAAATACAAAAATTATACGCAATCCTCTACGATTTTATGTTAAAGCACAGTGTCAATAACAATCGGGTGATTTCACTTGAATTTGAAAGGGAACGTGGGAACGGTATGAACAAAACAAGAGGGTTTATTGTCCGTTTTATTATCGAAGGTTATAAACTCCGGGTCGCCCCTTTCAGCTTTGGGCACCGGTCATTGCACCTAGGTTTATTACGATTGTGTTTATACTTTTGAAAGTAGTAGAACAATCTTTAACTTAGGTTCACTTTTTTTATTTATTAATATTTGTTTTGATATTATTATTTTATATGTTAAATGTGACCATGAAGTATTATATCCTAGAATACTGCAAGTGTTTAACCTTTCACCTGGTATATAGTGTTATTTGACTTTAAACTGTGTATGGATCTCTTATTACAACGAGATAGATAAATATATATACAAATTGGAATAACTAGATAAATATAAATAATAAAACACAAACCGACTTCTTTAAATGACAGCATTTAACACAATTATTATATCTAATTTTGTACGTTTAACTTTATGAATATACTACTCCACAAATGTAACTGTTGACATTGGTCGTATTGTTTCTGAGAATATTCCACACATACAAGTTAGATATGGAAAAACAGAAACTTTCTATAAGTCAGTTAAAATTTAATGGAAAGGGCCCCCTGCCACCTCATATAAGTTATAGTCTTGCCATAGATTATATAGTTTTGCTATAGATTATGCCAGATTATGGCCCCATGATAAAGGGTAATAAATAATCTTTAAAGCAAAAAAGTTGTATGTAATTGAAAATGATGTAAGTTTCCAATAATCGCCATTAAAGAATTTCATACCTCAATAACAGATGAGAGTTAAAATGAGATTACACTTTTATGTTATTTTTGCTTATTTAGTTTTTTTTAGCTTGTAACGTATTTGTGTTACTTTTAGTTTTTTTTATCATCTCCTTACCCTTATCCCACCTAAGTAGAGTCAGCTCTTCTTTGTCAGATGTCATCCCAGTATTCACACCTTTTAAACACATATCATTTTACGCACAATCCGTCCACACCTTTATCGGTCTTCCTCTACTCCTATATCCGTCCACTTCCCTACATAAAACTTTTCTTGTTACATGACTTTCCCTTCCCCCAAACACAGACTAACAATGCACTTGCGACTCCCCTGGTGTTGCAAGTGTCTATCGACGGCGGTGATAACTTACCATCAGGTGAACCGCCTGTTCGTTTGCCTCCTATGATATAAAAAAAAATGTCTTCTCATAATATGCCCCTACCATTCTAACCTATTACTCCTCAAATTCTCTGTCACTGGTGCTACTTTAAAACTTTCTCTGATATACTCATTCTTAATATTATCCATTCTAATTACACCACATATCCATTTTAACAATATTGACATTGATATTCAATCATTTTTTTCTGTTACATCGAAATGTAAATAGAATTTCAACATTTTTAATGAGGGAGACCATTATATTGAAAAAAAAAGACGGTTTACATAAATAATATATATCACTAGCTTTTGCTCGCGGCTTTGCTACCGTTATTATAAATTTGATTTATCCCTCAGGAACAGTACATTACTTCTGGGTAAATGGTACCCTACGTACTCTTCTGTACCTCTCTGACGACGTGTATGCAAAGTTTCATTATCATCGGTTCACAACTTACGGCTTGGAAGCGTAACAAACGAAAGTCACATTCTCGTTTGTAATTAAAAAGTATTTTTGTTTGTATTACGGAAATTGAAAAATAAACAAAGAAATCTTGTGTTTTAACTTGTACAATTAATTATTGGGGTCAGCATATTGACAAGACGATCGACTTTTAATAATATCGCATAATGATTTTAATATTCACTACCTGCTTCCTTGTACTTAAGTTTTTATACGACCAACTGATTCGATGAAGTGTTCGCTCATGTTTTTTTTTCGCTAAATCATTAGTTTCCTCAATTAAGATTTGATTTATGTTAACCCTGTACAAACTTCTGAATTCTGAGAATTTTTGGCTATCTAGGTCTCAAGCCTTGAATTGAAAAATATTACACATATTTTAAGATCTTTTAGGGCGGGATTTTAAGTCTATTAGTCAAAATATGTGTAAATCGAATGATGTTTCAATTTATTTTGTAAAAAAATGTATATTATACTCGAAATGGAAAAGTTAATCTCGGTATTGTACAATTACTCTACAGTCACACTTACACCTTATAATACTGTGCTTGCAGTCCGCTTAACGGTTTATTTATTTTGGTTTTTCTTCGTTTCTAATGCAACACGAAACTCTTTATATACCTTTCAATAAAGGATGGTGGAAAATTCTGATGTAATTTCTCGAACGATTCGACAAAGTTCACGATAGGCTATTTTTAGAACATTGTATGCCATTCCCACCGTCGATAAGTCATTTCGTTTATTTGTAAGTATCTAGTTCGTATACGGGGTGTAACAATATTATCTTTGGAACTATATATCTAGTTTGTACGTTATTAGATAATCATTACAGCTTATAATTTAAAACAAATCTCAAATTAGACCTAAGTTTTAACAAAAAGCGGAATACATTAAATACATAACAGAATATATTTTTTCTATATCATTATAAGAAATATCCTGTATCCTTCTCCTAATCTCATAAAATTTGTATTTTGATCGGTTTAGAGATTTACTCTTGAATAGGTTACAGAGTTCTTTTTTATTCAGAGTAATAATTGAATTGAACAAGCGCCATTTGAAAATTGTTAAAGCAATTTGTATCTCCTTCTTGGGTTAAGACGTAGCTGAACTCAAAGAAAAATCCATGCTATATTGTCCTTTTCTTTAGGACATTCCGTTTTTAACCGTATTCATTATATACACTTGAGTGATAACGTGGCCACCAGCTAGCAACAATATAATCATAATGAGGACTATATATATATATATACAATGTTATAATTAGTTATAGGTGTAATGTTTATTGTTTTATTAACACTTCATAGGGCTATAACATTAGATTACGGCATATATCTATATTATTCGGCGCGATAAGAATAGCGTCTCTGTATTTTAAATTTTAATTTATCAAGTCGCCTTTGAATTTATGTAAATTGGTAAGACAATTGGCTGACGGTGAAGGACAAGAACGTGAGGATAATCGGAATTTGAGATATATTCTTGTAGTACTATTTACTGTATGTGGGAAAATATAGAACTGTGGATTTCTCGGTGTTTCAAATCGCCAATATGTCGTGGGTTGGCCTGGTGATTCTACCCATACCATCCTACGGGAGAGGTCTATGCCTTTGCAGTTGGTTTCTTACAGGTTGATGTGAATGTACTCCCCTATTGGTTGGAGTAAGGTTTCTCAAATGTTACTAAGACATTCACAGACATTCGAGGGATATATCCTAAATGACAAAAGCAACACAGAAAGAACTGCATTCAGTTCGGAATACTCGTATATATGGTTTTAAACCCAACATATTCAGCACATAGCTTTATATAATTACCTAGTTCATATCCACTACCTTGTCGCTGTAGATGTGGTATCTGTTCTCGTCTCTACACAGGCAAATTGTTCATCGAATGAAGGACTACAAATTTTCGGATTTCGATTTAAAAATGTAATGCAGAGGAAAAGTAATAAAATAATATAGGCCTGCCGTTGTACGGGCATCACTCTAAAACTACTGGATTGATTTCGAACACTGTTTTTAGTGTCATTTTTTTAGACACTTGCTGTGTTATTACAAAAAAGTTAAATACGCATTGAACTCTTACTTTAAAAAAGTTTGATTACAAAAGAGTGTCTTAGCCTTGTTTACAGATGGACATTATTTTAATTGAAATATTGTTTAACACTTGTCTAAGTTGAGAGTGCTCATTCTATTGGTGTAATTAACTGTATCTCTATTTACCGGCAATAGTAGTTTCATAGTAAATTATGGATTTGATGGGTAGTATAAATAATTTGGAAGAAGTAAACAAATTAAACAATTTTAGACATTCACAAGTAAATTGTAACTATTACCATTTGACACTATTGACATCTGACAGTGTATTCAATCTGTTATTATACTGTTGTTGCACCTTACGCACTTTAACGAAATATATAGATCTTATAAATTGCTTATTTTATACATCATTTTTTTTTAACTAAAATATCACAATAATGATAACCAATTAAACGTATGTAAAGTAAAGTTATTTAATGAGGATCTGAACAAAAATATTATTCATAAATAAAATTATTTACAGAATATCTGTATGTAATGGACCGTTTTTGAATGATGAGTTCCAATTGAACGAATGCTATTCAGAGTTGCTTGCATAAAAAACTTAAATTAACGAATTCCCCTTGGATACGCTTTTGTAATAAAGTATTTTAAAGATGACTTCAACTAGATTTTAAATTTTAGGCACTGCCTAGTAAAACTCGTGTTTTACCCGTGTTCATTTTTGTTTTAAAGTGAAACTTTTATTACATCGTCTCAAACTTTTTCGTCTGTGTGTTGCATGTCGCGTGATGGTCGGCCGCGGAGTAGAGATAAAGAGAAAGGCGCTCGTCAGAGCAGCCAGGGCCAATATGGCGGCGCCTATAGTTCGCAGCAGCTGACCGTGTAGTGTATAGACTATTATTAGTTAAATATCTATAGTGTGAACAAAAGTTTCACTTTTTCCGTGGTTTCATAAAACCACACAATCCTTTTTTGTAATAAGACCGTTGGTCTTTATCTAAAAAATTATAATTTAAGAAACTAAGATTTCATTTCATCAGTTCAGCAATGTGTGTTTTCTTTTATCAATTCTTTCATCAATTATGTTTTTCCTCTGTACATAAAATACATTGTTGGGATAATAAGCTACGTAGGCGGAGTCGCGTGTTTCAGCTAGTTTTATATAATTCTATATTTAAAGTGCTAAATAATACGTATCCGTTTTTAGAATGTCGATACGGAGCCGGTATCTAAGTGGAGCACAAGACGGCGTATTTAAATTATATATTTTTGCACGCTATGGTTAAATTTCGCAAGCGTGTCTCTTGTGTACGTTTATATTTAACGCGAATTGTGGGCGTTATACGTGTACCTACCTGTTAACGGATATCAACCGTTACTGGAGCACAATTCGTGAGTTTATTGCCATGTTTCAATCGTTTGGAAACAATTTTTCGATGACGTAGGTCTTCGATAACTGCTTATGTATGACCGATTTTTCAAGTGAAAATTTCTTTAGGCTCGTTGAACGGTATTTTTGGTGGGAGATAAATTTCTAATTTCGCGTCATGACATGCTACGTAAGCATGACCGACCGTATTGCGCTTGCGCGGCTTGCGTCAGACTAGAGACGCGTAGTGTAGCGGCCTGTGTATATGTAATATCGATATTTTGCAATTTATCATACGTTTGATTGATTAATAGGCTTTATAAAAATGTCGGCAGGTCATATGACTGCCTGAACTTCTTTTTATAATGCGCATTTCGTTTTATTCGGTTTAGACATGCCCTATGAAATTAACAGCAGCGATGACTTGGAAATGTCATGTGACACCTGCTCGGTTATGTCGGAAACGATTAAGTTGTGACCTTGACCTGGAAACTAAAGTCTCGCTCGGTGTCCAAGATTCGTGAGCATTAACCACGGTTATGTGGTAAATAAGGGCAGAAATATAACGGGTTCTGGTTATGGACGAGAAATTTTAAAATAATAATTGGTCCTCCAAAAAGTTACGATAATTTATATATATATAATGTCTTTTGTAATATAATTTTGGGAGTGCAATAGCAAAATGGAATTAAAAAGACACGTCACATACGTATATTGCTTCATGTTGTTTCGCTGCATCATTTGTCATTTAATCATATGTTAGAACGAGACGGTATATGCCATTCTCGTTTACTTCGTTTGGTGAAAATGAAATGAGTTTGTCTTAAGAAAAACTGTACTTAATTGTTCTGGAATGGAACTGATTGATTGGTCAATATAATATACTTGATTTTAGTATGTTTTATTTATAGAATATTAACGGGCCCGGCGGACATTGTCCCGCCGTGATAATAAAAAAAACCTTGACAAATTATAATAACCTTCCTCATGAATCACTTTATCTACTGGTGGAAACAGCATGAAAGTCCGTTCAGTAATTTTTGAGTTTATCGTGAACAGACAGACAGACGTGGTAGAGGACTTTGTTTTATAATACGTACTATGTAGGATCTGCAAGCCAGTGTACAAGTACTTTCATAAAGAACATATTTTTTGTTGATCTATATATCGATCAGAACGTTTAAAGATTAAAATTTGAAGAAAATTATTATAAATGTTATATGTATTATTGGTTTTAATAATCTGTTAGATATTGTTTTTTTATTTTATTTTACGCACATCGTTATTTAAACCGCCAAAAATATCAAATATCGTTTTTGAAATTTTCTCAAAAAGTAGGGTTATGTTTCCGAAAACACTAAATGTTTATGGAGCAGTAACTACTATAGTAGTGCAATTAGATCAAGGTTACGTAAAAGTATATCGAGTTAGATTTGAATTTTGGTAGTTGTTCGATTGACGCAAAATATAATAACGAAATATTTTTACTTTTGAGTTATTTTTCATAAAAGCATCGCAACTTTTTGAGACAACGTCATAGCGGTGCTCAGGGTTGAGATTTAATTATAAACGAAATAAAAAAAAAACCTGAGTACTAAACATGTGCATGTCCGTGTAATTAAAAAGGTAATCTGTCCTAACAATTGGGTTTTACGTTTTCCAGAGTGACTCAGTAAGTTATTTCTTCGACGATTTGGAGCGTATCGCGCGGCCAGACTACATACCGTCACATCAAGACATCCTGCATTGTCGGAAGGCGACAAAGGGTATCACTGAGTGCACGATAAACATCAACAATGTACCTTTCGTGTTCGTTGACGTCGGTGGTCAACGGACGCAGCGGCAGAAGTGGACGCAGTGCTTCGACTCTGTCACCTCGATATTGTTCCTGGTCTCCTCATCGGAGTTCGACCAGGTCTTGTCTGAAGACAGGTAAGGTTATTGTCATTGTTTTTGCATCTTACTATTGAATTACCTTTACAGGAGTTGTAAGATTGTAACACGCTAAGTTTAAATGGGGACAAACTCACTATCAGAATGCCTTAATTGTGTGGTCTAAGATATTTTACCTTAAATAAGGACGGACTCTTAAGTGCAGCAATCAGAATATACCTTAACGATGTGGTCTAAGCTAAGCTTAGTAGGGGATGGGCTTAGAAGAGCAATTATCGCTACACGTCTTTACGAAGTGCATAGAAAATGCAACGTCTTCGGTGTATATAGTACTACTAAGTGCTAGTCACTTCATTCCCGTTTTTAATTACAATATAAAACTTAATAGCGATAAAAAATCATAGGGTGTGTGGGCGGGGTATCGGTTCAATTTATATACCGAAATCCATTTTGAATTCTTTATATAAATATCGGTAAAAGCCCGAGAAACGTTAAATCCTAAGATTTTCCAGTCAAATCTAAAATCCTAAGATTTTCCAGAAAAATCTAAAATTTACTAATCCCTAATGGTGAAACTTCGAACAGTTCTATGACCATCATTCATTTTGAACTGTTAGCACTGTTCACTTGATAAATTTTAGCATTTACCTTAATTCTAACGTGATTAGAGATTTACGTTTTCGGTTAGGTTGGACTTGTGATAAAAAGAAATCGGAACGCGATAATTAATTGAAATCACAATGTCGGTAAATCCTGATATTTACTGGTGAAATTAGATTTTAACTTTTACAGTAACCTTCAGGTGTGCGTGTGGTCATAACACTTTTCCTTTTAAACTGAAACTGTGAAACAGAGGTGCGAGATGTTCTCAACTGTTCTCCCACTGCCTATCTATATATCTATATTATATATATTTATATATAAAATATATTTATGATTTATATAAGGTCTTTGACGGAATGGCGCCTGTCTAGACCTAGATATATATATTAACCGCTTATGGTGTTTCCCACTATCGAATAAATAAATATATATTTTGTTCGTATTTAGTCGTTTGTATTATTGACTATCTGTTTATTATTGTATGACTCATTCGATCATAACTTCTAGTTCACAATTCGCATTAAATTAATATTTATACCAACGTCCAGTCCAATTTAGTTCTATGTGTGTCAATACATCAATACTAATTAGTACACTTAAATTAATTATTAACAGACAAATGAATGCGAGGAGAACGATATATAAAATATTGCAGACAATTTTAAAATGATGTAGGATAACAACTGTCATGTCAACTAAATAGGTACATTTTTTTTATGCCATAGCAGGCAAATGAACAGTTAGTTAGGTCACCTGATGTTAAGTGTTCACCATGGAGATAGACATAGACATTAACAACACCAGGGGAATCGAAAGTGCGTTGTCAGCCTGTGTTTGGGGGAAAGGGAGGGAGGGGGAGAGGAGAGGGGAGGTGGGCTTCCGGCTCACTGACCTAACGAACCGCAACAATGCAAGCACTGTTACTTCACGTCGGTTTTCTATGACAGGGTGGTAGTACCCCGGGCGAGCCGACTCATTCATGCTGAAACCAGTAATAGCTTCAGCATGGCTCTACCATCTACAATATAAGCTTACAAGCGTCAATGTTGTTCCCAGTAGGAGGCGTATTAAGTAAGACCAGAATATGTTTATTTTCTCGTTGATATGAGTACCAAGATGTATTATCGAAGGCGTAATGGGCGTGGGTGAGTGAGCATGGGAGCGCGTGGGAGGGCGTGGGTGCGCGCGGGTGCGCGTGGTTGCGTGTGGGGACGCTGTGGGTGTGGGGTGTGTGTGGGGACGCTGTGGGTGTGGGGTGTGTGTGTGTGTGTGCGTGCGTGTGTATAAGTGTGTATAAGCGCGCGTGGGGGTGTTGTGTATGTGTATGTGCGAAAAGGTGCGCGTTTGTGTGTGTGGATGCGTGTTCACGTGCGTGTGCGTGTGGGTACGTGTGTGCAGAGAGAGGTTATGAAAATATCAATGTGTGCGTAGAATTTCTTTTGTACGAGATTTGAAAATCTTGTTTTGACAATATAAAGTTCTCAGTATACTTTCACGCCTAAACTACTCAGCCAATCATGAAAATTTGTACACGTTGTTAAGAGTATTGTAAAAGACATAAGTTATGGTGGTAACATTCATTGACAAAACAAAATATGCACCCGAGGGATATGTCATATCTAAATTACCGCGAGTAAAGCGAAATCTTAACTAACACAACAGAGAAACAAATTCATATTCGCATTTATAATATTAATTTGGATTCTACTTATCTATTTAAATAATAGCAACTATGACAAACTGGTCGCCCCATATGTCAGACTCGGCAAGACCAATGACATGACAGTCGTTTAGATAATAGTGTCAGGCTTAACAATAAAGCCCCAAAGCATATTACCGATTAGCATTACTGTTAGTTTAAACGCCATGTCAAGTGGGTTTTGGTGTCAAAGGGCTATTGTAGGGTGGATCAATATGTGAACGATGGTGATGTCTGCAATTGACGTCTCTCTGTGTGCAACCACTAAAAATAATTGTGACGTATAATGTATTGGAAATATATATGTTAAAAAGATGTACCGGATCGAGTTTCTTGCCGGTTCTTCTCGATGACCGGGTTGTTTGTCCGAACCGGTGGTAGTTTTGGCGTTCATAAGCGCTTTCTCAGGGCCTGAACTGAATAAAGTATTTTTGATGCGATTTCATTAGAATTTGTTATTTGAGCTTTGGCTTTGTAAAAAAAAGTCGAGTAAGGACTGCCGACAGAAATGAAAACTCAAAACAATGGAATTCTGTGGTCTCTTTTGAATTCTTAAATCAATTATAGTATGAATTATTTAAATTTCACAAATTGTGAATTGAAATTATTATAATTAGTCCGGTTTTCACATTTATTGACACTGCGAACGATTATTATATACGTTTTATGAATTAATCAGACACATGACGGGCTGCACAATCTCAATACAAAATATAAATATTGGAAGTACACAGGCCGCTATACTACGCGTCGCTAGTCTGATGAAAGCCGCGCAAACGCAATAGGGTCGGTCACGATTACTAGCATGTCATGACGCCGAATCATAAGTTTATCTCCTGCCAAAATATACCGCCCAACGCGCCTAAAGAAATTTTCACTTCAAAAAAGTTATCACGAATAGTTGTCCATAAGATTCATCAAAACATTACACGAGTTGTCAGACGTTGAGTTATTTTCTCCATTCCAGTTTGTTGTTTTTCTTCATTTCTATGCCGGTGTCGTACAAACTCGTCTCAGGTCGCTTAGTTCCCTATATGTAGCATTCATACCGTGTACGGGTACTATACTGTTTTTACTACGAGTCAACAGCGAGGACGATAAAGGACTTTTTGATTTTCCGAAGCTATTACAGTTAATTGCATAATTGAAGCCGTAATTGGTATCAATCTAAATTGGACAGTTCGACCGTTGGATCGAATGTCATATAGTATCTGATTAATGAACGCTTCTACTTATTTCCGTAGTGTATACAAATTTAGAATCGACTTTGATATTAAGACTCGAGGCGCCTTAGATTATAATATTGGAAATTTCCTTGTGACATAAAATTGTTAATGATGTAATTAGTCGAAGAACTAGAGTTATCGTAGTGCTTTTGTTTCGACACGAATAAGTAGGCGAATAACATTAAATCTTTCTTTATATATACGGTGTGAAGTCTTTATAACGAATTTCAAGGGACAGAGTTTTTTTTTTCATTATAAAGAGTTTTCGTTATACGGACGGAAGAGAACAAGGTTTTGTGGTAAACCAACCAAATTGAGCTACTTGCTACGTTATATAAAGTTTTTCGTTATAACGAACGACGTTATAAAGAGTTTGTAGTGTATAATTCTTCAGTCCGTGTGTATGTGACTGTACTCCTAAACGACTGAATAGATTTTGATGATATTTTTTTGTGAGTGTTCAGGTGGATTAGAGGATGGTGTAGATTTACAATTGGATCCGGTAGGTGGCGCTGCGGCTGAATTGTAGTATTTTTTATTTATTAGTAAGGCAGGATAACGTCTGCCGGGTCTGCTAGTATTAGTTATAAATGAAAAAAAAAAACGCGGAATTTTGAATGATGTTTGGACAATACTTTAGAGCAATAAATGGACTTCCGTGATAATGGAATTGTTGTTTTAATTGGCATTCTGAATTAATTCTACATCTATCTGTAAATATCTATATCTGTACATATAATATATATAATAATTAATTAATACATATAATAAGAGTGTAACTCTAACGAGTGTGTACTTTTTAGATTTTTGTGAAAAAAATATTGCAGGTGTCTAGGAATAAGTGATAAAATATAATTCAATCATTTTTAGAGATGGCTGGCTGTCTGTCGGTTTGTTTGGTTGGACACGTATCATTGCTAAAATTCTGCGTTCTCTCCAATTAAATAGTAATAAAGCGTATCTTCGAGTAACATTTTGTCATTGTTTCATTAGAATCGGCTGGGTCTATCAATAGTTATTGTAATATGAATTACTTAAGTACGAGAAAAAAGTGGCTGATGATGATTTCGATGACATTATTAGTCACTGTCCTGTAGTCTGTAGTCTTAGAATAAAACACAAAGGTGAATATAGACAGGTCGATAAAAATGGCGCCTTACATTTTTTCTGTAATAATTCCTAAGCAAAAAATATTGTATTTATATAACGATGACGTCATTAGCATAGATTATAGACCTGCAATACTGAGACCGCATTTTTATAGTTCCGGAGTTCAGTTTTGTTTAAGTTGTTAGTATTTGTCGTTCTTTAACGATGACTAACTTCAAAGATGAGCAAAGTACGATTCTATTTTAATTAATTTATGTAATATCTAGACTCGTCTAGAAATTACCATCCTCGTATTATGAAAACCACCAGAACTATTATCAACAGCATCCAGTATAAGAACAGTAGATAGCTAATAGTAGTACCTACTCTATGAAAGGTAAAATAATTAATTTCGACAATACACGTAAAAATTTAAAGATAGAATTTGAAGCACTAATTTTAATGAAAGCGCTGGATCGACACACAAGAACGTTTTAAAAACACAAAATCTTACTTAAAAAGGTTTTATATTAGCCATTACGCTGATTTCGCTCGCGTCAATGTAGATTTGATCTGACCCTCGCGTAGATTACAGTTTTTCTAGATGAAGGGCACCTTATGGCCTTTTGCAGTACCCCTTTCACACTGTTACAGTACCACTTTTACTGTGTATGTAAAAGTTCGACGAACTCACTTTCGCATTTATAATATCAGTTATACAGAAAAAAAAAATTACAAAATATAAAACTTTTTTTTATGTAACAAATGGCTACAAAGATTTTATTTTTCCAAGAGTTAAAGATTCTTTTCATTTATATTGGTTCCTTATTTGTACTTACATATTTCAAAATCACATAACACAAAAACAAGGATTGGATATAATATACA
Organism: Antheraea yamamai; assembly: GCA_036509395.1. Lineage (NCBI taxonomy): Eukaryota > Metazoa > Arthropoda > Insecta > Lepidoptera > Saturniidae > Antheraea > Antheraea yamamai. The sequence goes on from AP028433.1 coordinate 4,342,633, forward strand.
GCTTCAAAAAATTGTGCTTTGATATCGTAAGATCTGTCTGATAATACGAATCTCATGTGAGTTCTTGCTCTTTCCTTCCCGCTCCCCACCTCCCCGCGTATGCCTATGGCGCGGTACAGCGGTTGCGGTCAGTCTATAGGATCAATATTCGTGACATATGAAAGAGCAGGATAAGTCCTGAAAAACAGGGACGGTTGGGAATCCTATTTATAGTTAGAGTTATATTTAAATGTTTATATCACTTTATTTTAATTTGCCTTTGTTTTAATGCTATGAAACATTTTCCTTTATTTTGTGCTTGTTCTGTTCATATTTAGTAGGGTTCATGTCATTTTTTGTTCATCGTAATCCATTTTGTGGACCTTAAATAAGTAATGGTTAGTAATGCTATTGGAAATGAGTACGATGAGAGAATACGATGAGTTAATAATTAAATACAGTTTTCCTACTCTATAAAGACAGAAATCTTAAAACAAATTTTAAACGTATGCAAAATAACAATAGAAAACACACAGTGATTCATTATTCCGTGATGTAAACAGGAAAATGTCGCCGTGTGGTCGTCGGAGAGGTTGAATTAATATTAGTTGTAAAGATTAATAGGTATCTGAGAGAGTTGAACGATTACAGATAAATATCACTTTTATTTCGTTGTTGGGAAACAGCTTTCTTGGGTAATTACGATTTGAGAACAGAGCGGGTTTATAATTTCATATGCGAAATGAGTGAACAATTTACATCTCAATTTTGGATATTAGTATAGTTTGTTTGAATGAATAGTTGTAACTAGCTGATACGTGTGACTTCCGCTACATCATTTTTATGTACAGAAGAAAAAAAACAAGGGTAACATTTAGTTATTGTGTCATTAAAATCGGTTTGGTCTATCAAAAGTTATTGTACTTTTAATGACGACGCGACTTAAGTACGAGAAAAAAGTAGATAAGTAAATGGACCTAATACATTCAGATGACTTCATTAATAGCTGTTTTTTTACACAATGTTTGACGCGGACAAAGTCTCGCGCACAGCTAGTTTATAATATTAGTTGGGATGCTTTTATACAATTACTATCGCAGTTTTCCAATTTTACATCAACATTCATTTCTAGTAAACCGATACATAGATCCATCACAGTGGGCGGGGTCTGATGACCGATTTATGGTTTGACGTCATCACCAGATTTCCACTAATTTTGGTCGATCGAACATTTTTATAAGAAACAACTCCATAATTATAGACGATTTGCAAAAAATACCTTTAAAAAGAACATTCTCCGGTCTTTAGTGTTATTTTTTTTAAATTCGGAATTTGTTTCGGAAATTTGAGATATTATGGAAGCATTCTGGATTTTTTATTTATAATTGTAAACGATACTTGTTTAGTAAAAAAATATGTTAATAAACCAGATTGATTTTCTTACCGAATTATCTTGATAATTGTGATGGTTTTTGAACTTTTTTGTTTTTATTTTGTATTTTGACGATTCGTAAGTCCACAAGTTGAATAAAGTATTTTTTTTATTTTTTTGTTCTTGAAAAACAACAAATATAATTACTTGTAAAGTTTAAAACTAATTTAAAACGAATAACCGAAACCGAAAGGAATAAATAGGAATCGAATGATTTTATTATATAATATATTCATTTCATTTAGGAAGAAAGCGTATATATATAAATATAAATGAAAATACTTGTTCAGAATATACTATATATTTATTTAATTGGTTTTTTATTTAGAGATATGATTATTTTAAATAAAGGTGCATATTAAATTTGTTATTAAAACCCGTACTACTTATTTTTACTCTTGAAGTAACCAACTAAGTTTTTGTCAGATCAAAAACTGACGTTACACTCGCTGGTAATCAAATACAGTTTTCAGTAAAAGAAACTTATTCGTATAGACAAAGACAAAAGTGGAATAAACTCAGTATTAAGAATAAATCGTTATGTATTTTACTCTGTGGTAGTGCTTACATTTTACTCTATTTTGAACACTGTTATATCTATAGTTCTTTTAGATTTCTTCCTTTCGTTGTTCCTATACGTTTCGATGTCCAGAATAGAACTATTGGCTGCTCCATAGCTCGTTTATATTTCCCATAAATACGTAGGGTAGAAATCTCTCACACGCAATTAGAATTTGATCTACGACATAGATAAAGCTTTGAGGAAAAGAAAAGTTTCGAGGCGTGCTATTTTTAAGACATTTTTGTTTCTATATGATTATCTGAGAAATAGATTTCAAAGCGTACATATTTCGCGCATCGATGTTTCGCCATGCTACTTTATCTATTACTACGAATTTTTTCGCGGTATCTGTAGAGAATTCTACATTGTTCCAGATAATTCCTTAGTGTCTAAGATCATACATTTTTTGTTTAGATTGTAACACTCATAAACTCAAAATTAATTATATATTACGTTTACAATACTAAATAAGCCGAAAATACTATTTCTATTATTCCGGTCTTAAGATTTTTTATCTGTTATTGTTTTTATCTGTACGATACGCTCTCTATAATTATTTTCTTTTAATTATTGGTTAGTATTTGTATGCATGTTAATTAAACTTGTTGTTTTTCTTTATGTGTTATCTCTCGCTAAGTTGATGTCTTATGTAAATAAACACTAGTGTTCAATACTCATGTGTATCTTCCTGTCGTATAATTAGTCACCTATATTATTAATTCCGGTCACTTAATTTATGTTCGGTTTGTCCCAAATACCATTTTAAGATATTTAAAAGTCATTTCAACGCCCCTAACCTTTTTAATTTAAGTGCATTAATATGCATTACCTTGTATATAAGTGTTTAAATTTAGCTAAATGAAGGGCTAAAGGGAAAACTGGCCAAGTTACATTTACAAAACTTTATAGGAGAGACAATTTAAATTTTGAAAGCATTTTATGGTCGACATTAGAATGAATGATTTTGAAAGGAAATTTTGTATGTTATATATTACACATTTGGAATTGTTTTCTGTATCATATGCCTAATAATAATAATAACCGATGTGATCAAGTCACGGACTTTGCTATTTATTCACTATTAAAGAAGAAATACAACAAAACAACAACAACAAAAATGTAACACAAGACGTTTTACGCTTGTTTTAGATAGTTATATCATGAAATTAGTATTTTTGTGGCCATAAACTACAAAAAAAACAATTTGAAAAATAAATAGACTTGCCAGTTTTTCCCTGTAGCCCTTCAAATGTTTTTTATTCATTTTATCAAACCGGCAAAATATTTATTGAGGTTTTGTTTATCCTTACCGAATTACAGTTTTAGGTTTTTTTCATTTTGTGATAACCGAGTAAAATAAGGCGTTAAAAGTGAATGCGAGCGTTCTCTTTAATATACGAGTACATTTGTAATATTACTATTTCTGAGTTTGTCAATCTTCTTCTTTCTTAGTAAGGATTGTGTACTTTATCATTACATAGTATAAAACAAAGTCCCCCTACCGCGTCTGTCTGTCTGTCTGTTTGCGATAACCTCAAAAACTACTGAACGGATCTTTATGCGGTTTTCGGCAGTGGATAAAGTGATTCACGAGGAACGTTTTGGTATATAATTTGTCCAGGATTTTTTTATAATCAGGGCGGGACAACGTTGCCCGCCCGCTAGTATTTACTTTTGTCCAGGATTTTTTTATAATCAGGGCGGGACAACGTTGCCGGCCCGCTAGTATTTACTAAATACATTTCCAAAACTTGAAGTTTATAAATGAAATTTTTTCGTATTCGTATTAAGTATTTTAGAAAACCGAATGTTATAATTTGTTTGACGTCATTAACATTGTAACGATTATGTTTCATAAATCTTGACTTACGAGCTAATAAACTGGGCTGGCTAGTGAATCGTGCGTACGGCGGCGGCTGCCGGGGACGGTGGAGCGTATGCGGTTTTACGTGTAACTGCCTCGAGCGTTTATGTTCGAGTTTTATTAATGAACGTTTTATTATATATAAACGTGGAGGATACGAATCGTAAAATGTTCATAGTAGTACCCGCAAATAGTCCGTTATACGCGGCTCCAGCTACTTTGTTGTTACGGTCCAACGGTTCTTAACCTTTTGATAACGTAGAGGAAATTTTGTAAAGTTGTTATCGGAGCGGATAGGATGTCTGTAACCTACTGAATCGCTACTGGTTTATGTAATCACAGTGAGTCTTTTGTTTGTTGCATTTCCATATCAGCCTTTGTATATCTAGCTGCCGATAGGCATGCAGGACGACGTGAAAACGGTGGTTGCCGCTATTTTTGCATTGCATTGTTATTATCACTGTAATTTTGTCGTCAATAAAAAAGGTGTGGTCACGGGACCCCCTTCAGATACGAATTTCCTTATTCAGCTTTTGTTTTGTGTATTTTTTGTACTTTTCATTTTATTAGCTTACTTTTCTGAGCTTGTTTTACAAATACTTGCTGCAATTTTCATTTCTCGAACCTTCATCTGCAATTAATTTTAATTATATTTCTACGCGGTTTTGATACACACACGTTCACACACACATACACTCGTATGTCATAGAGAGGGAGAAAGTTGCATGGAGGAGGAATAACGTTTTTTCCTTAAGTGACGATTTTCCCAGTCAAATACTACATACAGCAAGGCACGTTAAAGAAAATGTAATCGATTTTGATAAGGTGAAGTAAATCGCGTGATGATCGTAAAGATTGTTTTATAAATAAAATACACATGATTAAAATGTAAGTAATAATTTCGGACCATTTCTGAAGCTTACACGGAATCTCAGTTGTCCGCGGGATCGCGTTTGAGAATCACTGCACCAAAGCACGCCATAACCTTGATACGTTTAATTTCGTTTTTAGATCTTAATTCAGGAGTTAAACATTGCTCGTTGTGAATGAAGGGTATTTGCGGGCTTTATAGCGTTTCACTTTTGTTGAATTTTCTTTGAAGCGTTATATTTTTCAGTTGTATTTTCGAAGTGTGTAGTTTAATTAAGAAAATGTAGTCTTTCATCTTTATTGAAACTCTCGAGGATATTGTGACGGTAATTCGTTTATGATAACTACATAATAAGTATGTTCTCCATATTCGCTATACCAGAACAATACAAAAACGATACGTAGCAAGATGTCCCGCTGGGTTATTAAGAATGTTGAATAAAGTTTGATCAAATACCACTTTATAAAGAGGTGGTTTGTGAGTTAGTGAGACTCCAGTGTGTTTGTTAAGGTATATTTCTTCTAATTTTTGTTATTTGTTTTTGTTAATTTATTTATTATATTTTTTATTTTTAGTGCGTTATTAGCGGACCCGATCGGTAGACGTTGTGCATGAAAACAATATAAGTAAAGAAAATGGTGGAAAAATTAACAAAATTAAGAATCAGCCACAAGTATAATAAATATATCAAGTTTGGTTAAGCCATTTAGGACAGAAAAAATTACGAATATGATCACATAGGAATTTTATTGGTAGTCATACTGTCCCCACTAATCTCCAATACGGTTAGAGTGATTTTGATGAGACATTCAATGGTAGATAACTGATCTTATAAGGAATAATTAGACTACTTTTGTTTTGCAAAAGAATTAGGGTTCCGCGCAAATATAATAAACTAAAGAAGCAGTGTCCAGTACTGCACCTGACCTCCGCGCTAAGCACACTGATCAAAAATTATATTCCGTTTGATTCCCCGTAATGGAGTCTTCGAGCACTCTGCTATCGCGGTACAGTTACGCCGAAAATTTTCACTTATAATCACTGGTTGAACAACACAACAAAGGTCACCTCTACATACGCGTACACATATACCCGGGTACACATATGGTGAAAGGGTTTTTATTTTTTTTATCTTATTTTTAAACTGGTTTAGTTTAGATCAGCGTAATTATCAGACACGAAATACACGTTTGAATTCGTGAGGCTCACATGCCGATACACGTATGTATTTCACGAATTCTTATATGTATGAATAGCTAGGCTTGGTTTAGCTTAGACGGATTCGCGTTGTTGCATCTAAGGCAACAGCCCCAGCTGAGGTTCGGCGACTCTGGCACCTTTGAACTTGTTGTCATTCGGTTGAGTACCTTAAGCGTCCTTAAGTGGCCCGTCAGACTAATAACATAGTCAGTTACAAGAAAGATTATTTTTTCAATACCACGCGGACAAAGTCACGGGTAACAGCACTACAGTTGGTAATGTTGTATAATTAGATGGTAGTTTTTAACACTTTAGTAAAATTGTACAATAAAACGCACGGTAATTTCAGTGCCCGAGAAATTACCCATGAACGTCGAGTGTTTTTTTTTTTTGCATGACGAGTTTGTTAAATTGTGCATGGCACGGGTAAATTCAACATCCGGCACTTACAAGGTCGTGATTTGTGTGGCCACATCATTATTATGTCCGATGTTTAAAAAAATATATTTAGATATTTTACGATCATCGATTTGCGAGATCTTGGCGCGATCTTAGTCCGGTATGTAGTGCCTTTTGTTTTTTTTGCATTCTCTATATAAGTAGGCAGAGACAAAACAGTTAATTTAATCTTCCTTCTCTGTTCGTTAACGGATTTTCTTTATTTTTGTAGCAAAATGAGCTTTAGTTGTTATAAAGAAAAAAAAGTGAAATAATTAGTTTATTTCTCACTAGCCCCTGCCCGCGATTTCGTCCGCGTAGTAATAGTTACTACTCTGGGCTAACGCAGACACGCAGCAGAAGCTCTCAAAAAGAAATAAACATCTCGATTTTGAAACATTTTTCATCTGTGCTCCGCTCCTATTGGCCTTAGCGTGATGACATATAGCCTATAACCATTCTCGATGAATGAGCTATATAACACTGAAAAAATTATTCAAATCGGACCAGTAGTTCCTGAGATTACCCCCTACAACGCCACAACGTCACAAACTCACAAACTTTACCTCTTTATAATATTAGTATAGATAACATCCACGAGTCATATATAAGTCTCAATTCGTTATAGTTTGCGGTCCTTAATACAATCTTAGTATTTAGAAAAACAATCAAAACAAGATACAGTTAATATCTACATATAAACAGCACGAGAAGAAAAAACTTTGTATCTCACATTATGGTCGAATTTTAACAACTTGACGACCACAGGTCTTCCCTTATTTGACTCTATATAGTTTAATATTGCTGCAATCTTGTGTATTTCGGCACTGCGAATAGGAGAGCCATCAAACGGAACACGAGTTTTGAGATTTCACAAAAAATCCTCGGAAAGTTCTAAAAAGGAGGACGCCATATGAAGTAATTACAATACAGTTTATAATATTTAATCATTTGATAATCGTCGTAATAGTCTTCGGTAGTGAGGATTGGTTTCCAAATTAGCAGGAAGAAGTAGAATTAATAACATTGGTGAGATTCTTTTTATTTCTTACGAATAAGTACGTAAATTTCTAACGTATTTTCCGTTGTTCCGTAATGTCTGCTTTTTAAAGGAAATGTTTAGTTTTTATCTGTACATTCTATAGATAAGGTACCTAACGTTTGTGGAGGTGTAATTTACATGTCATGCTGTTTGCTAAAAATAGCTTGATCCAAATATTTCTTGCAAAGTACGATTTCGAAGTGGATCTTGTGTAAGATTTTTTACACTGTTCCGGAATATAGATTTCGTTTTGCGTGCGAATTGTATGTAATTACGGTATGTATGATACAAGAAACAGCCCGCGACTTCGTCCGCGTTAAATCCGAAAGAGTTAAACAAATGGTTTTTTTAAATGTTATCCGTTTTATTATCGTTACCCACCACTATGTGGCGCTGGGCTATATTTAATTGTTAGGTTTTTTAAAATAAAAAATAAAACTAAAACCGTCGCGTCTGTACATTGAAAGTTTTTCTGAAAAATTGCTGTAAGGAGTGTAACAGAATGCAATAAGACAATTATTAAGAACTTTGAACATGTCAGCCTTAAATACTAAGAAATGCGTGCAAAACTACGGGCACAGTCAGTTACAATACCCGACTTTTGATTTGGCACGTCGAGGGAAAGACAAACATAGTCGGTTATGTTCGGTTTCGTATAACGTTATCTTTGTCTATCGCAGTTACATTGGGCTGTGCGATAGAGAGAACGCTATACAAAACCGAAGCAAGCCCATTTAGGCCGCACGTATCTCTATAACTCCCAACATGTCAAAACCAATACAGTGCATATAATGTATATACAAGAATTAGCTTCTCCCCGCGACTTTGTTCTGTTTGTTACTTTGGGCTAACGCTAACACGCATCGGAAGCTCTCAAAGGAAATAAAAATGATTTTGAAACATTCTTCATTGATGCTCCGCTCCTATTGGCCTTATCGTGATGATATTATAGCCTTTCTCGATAAATGAACGATATAACACTGAAATAATTTTTCAAATCGGACCATTTTTCTTGAGATTAGCGCGTTCAACCAAACAAACAAACCCTCCAGCTTTATTAATTTAGTATATATAGGAGGATTGATCACATAATAATTAATATATTATTTTTTGCCATTTTTCAGAAAAACAAATCGCCTCGAAGAGGCTCTGAATATCTTCGACACCATCGTGAACAACGTTAACTTCAAAGGTATCTCGATAATTCTATTCCTGAACAAGTCTGATCTGCTCGCGAAGAAGGTCGCCAGCAAAGAGACTGACATACGCTGGTATTACCCGCAGTTCGCGGGCGATCCCCACAATCTGAAAGACGTCCAGATGTTTCTACTGAACATGTTCGCGAACGTTCGACGCGAACCGAAAACGACATTATACCACCATCACACGACCGCGATAGACACGCACAACATCGAGGTCGTCTTCAATTCTGTTAAGGACACGATATTGAATCGAAATTTAGAATCTCTGATGTTACAGTGACCAATTATTAACATACCACGCCTTAACGTTAGAATGTGATCTATTGCGGGCACTTTTATCCTTGTATTCTTATTTATTTGCTTCGAGTGTAAAGGGAGTGAACGGATTTTGAAAAGACAAAGTATGTGATGCTTTAGGAATGTGATGGCCTTCGTTAGGGTCCTACGGTTTATTTGTACGCAATGCTCAAGACAAACCTTAAACTATGTATGTATAACTTTTGGGAAATTTATAAAATATCAATATACAATCGATTGAATATGATTATTTCGTTTATAAAAAGTAATCTTATGAATTGAAAATTATGAATATTTTTCCGAATAAGTAATTGGTAACTTCACAGTACAGTAATACCACAGGGTAAACTAATAAATTACCATCTTTTAAGTCTAGTGAAAAAAGTCGCACCGCACGGGTTGTCACATATTTTGTTATAAGTCTTAAACCTTTGCTGGTTAAAGGTTTTTCCACTCAAATTTCCATATTTATGTCCTTATTGGTGGCGAAAATATAAATCGAAACACCTCTTTATGACATATGTGTGTTCGGTACCTGGAATAACATTTGATAAAAATATTGATTTTTCTAAATAGTTTTATTACAAGCAAATAAACTAAGAATTAAGATTCTGTTTACATAAAGTATCAACATTTTTTCTGCGAATTTTTTTCATTGGCCTCTTTAAAATTATTTTACGAAAGACTCTTGTAAGTTGAATACAAGTGATCTCTCGGTAATTGCGAATTAAAAAACGAACGAAATAGTTTAAAAGAAATGAGTAAATCGACAATGCCTGTCCCTGTACGGCAGCTTGGGCTTGCATTCGCTTCTCTTATCTCGCAAGTATTGGGTCAATTAACCTATAGATTTCTAGAAGCGTCTATTGGTTATTAACTATTCTTTAGACTGTGGTAATACTGTAAAAATGTTACAATTTTCATTTATGATTCTAATATATAGTCTCTTAAAACTGTTTTGAGTTTAAGTGAAGTACTGAATGCCATCGTGACGGATGTAAATATGTAATTCGTACACATAATACCAAATAGTGTGGGCGTTTGGTAAATATATCTATATAGTAATAATACGTTTTGTATATCACAGTATAGTTACGACCAAAAACGTCTTAGATATGTACACGACAATTAGCTCCTCAAAAGAAAATAAGTGTAAATGAGAACAAATATCAACAACAAATACAGACTTTTTGAACAATACACGAGATGGTTTTTAGGTTATTTAAACAATCCACCTCCGTATTATGTATTTCACAAGAACAACACGATAGCAGGAATGCATAAATATCGATTTTAAACTCGGCTGTACTAACCACAAACAAGGCCTATTAAAGTAACGGTAGTTTTCTGTGTACGTAATAAGTTATATTCTTACGAACCCATGTACAGGCATGAATATTTTAATTTTGGTATTACATATTTTGAGGTTGATATTTCACCATTTCTGCTATCGCTTTGCTTCTGCAAAATATCTGATGATTCAGAATAAAACATTTGTTATGACCGAAGGTAATAAATGTTTTGAATTGCGTTAATGAATAATATACCTTTAATTACTATAAATTAATATGTATATTTAATATTCAAATTGTGTGTTAAATGAATGTTTGAAATTGGTCTCACATTTACACTCATTTTCACTGAAGACGCAATATAATTGATAATCTTTTGTATAACTTTATAATGTCTACTATAATATGCATGCTGTGTATTGGTATGGAAATATGTTCTTGACTTATATGGAAGAGAAATACGATTGCATATACTTATTGATTACAAAATGATATAAACATAAATAATTATTTATACTGACATTAACTGAAATATTTACGCCCTACCTATTAAAAGTCTAATTACAATTTGAACACTGTATTTCCCTCGCTGTGTTATTTGAGATATTTATTGTCAAAGTATCACAGCACTTTTATTAGTAAGGGCGTTAAACTAAATATGTAGAATTTAATTTTGTCTACAGAAAAATATGTTATCTTTTTTCATTGTGATAACGCTATCATAAACCAGAACAAAAATTACATTAATTTATGTAAATTCAGTATTAAATGTAGAGATAATATTGTATTTGCACTAGTTTTTTTTTTATCTTGTTTGCTTATAAAATTGTGCTGTAATATCAATATTGCCGAATGAAGTGATTTGTTTTTAAATGCTTTTTACATAAAGTCGATATTCGAAGGCAGTCATTATAGTAGAAATCAGTGGATAAAACTGTTCGAAGTTATACCGACATGTGTTTTATAACTACAAAAGAATATTGCATAACTTTATTTACATTAGACATATATGTTTTTATTATTATTTCTAAAAATTCTCGCTAAAACGCTGTTGCCTGTCACACTATAAAAAAAAACGGAAATGATTTTTATATTTAATTGACGGCAAATTAAATCTATACTAATATTATAAAGGGTTTGTTTGTTTGGTTGAACGCACTAATCTCAGGAATTACTGGTCCGATTTGAAAATTCTTTCAGTGTTAGCTCGATTATCGAGGGAGGCTATAGGCTATATATCATCACGCTAAGACCAATAGGAGCGGAGCACCAATGAAGAATGTTTCAAAATCGGGTATTTTCCCTTTTGAGAGCTTCTGATGCGTGTTAGCCCAAATTAACTATTCCACGCGGACGAAGTCGCGATCAGAAGCTAGTATTTAATATATGTTCCATATTTTTCAAGGATTTGCAATAAGTGAAACATATATATTACTGCAATCCTATTTAATTTGTACAGGTATATTAATGCAGATTAGGTAAGTCTATGAAACTGGTAAATACTTAGTTAAATAAGAAAAAATCACTTTATTTAGGCAATATGTGTTGTAGTAATGGAAAATAAATTTTGTCTATTTTGATTTGGAACAAAATCGCTTAATGCAGAAACACTCTTTTGCATATCAGCTTTTTGATAAAAAAAATCGTAAAGAATTCGAGCACATATAATTGAGATTTTTTTCTAAATACGTTTTCATTTTTTTTTGTTTAATATGAGAGAGTAAAAAAATTAACGCGTATTTTTCGTTGTCTATTTATGTAAAAATTCTATTTTTTGCATCAATAATTTCGTACTTCTATTAAATGTTATTTATAAGCCAATGGATTTATCTAATTAAAATATATAGTTTTTTTGCAGTATATACATATGTCCTGGACATATTATAGTAGGTAGGTAGATCCGAGATGCAGTACTCTGTTTATTACGACTGACAACACTACTAGTAGAAACTATATATGTCAATGTCTCTATACAGGAAAGCGGATGTTACAAAAGAGTGAACGAGAATGCGTTCTGCGATGTAATTTACTCAGACGATTGGAAAAATTTAATTTAATATGGTGGATATTAAAACTTTCCATTAGGTTACTTATCTAAATTGGTCCTTATATCGTTAAATATAAGTCTGTTTTTCCTTATTAATGGTATAATAATTTGTTCTCGATATAGCAGTGCCAAGACGAGACTCGACGCGATAGGTGTAGGGTAATGTCGTAATACAATTAGGCTAGTCACAAACGAAACGTTCACAGAGGGTGCAGTGTTAAGCCACGAATATATTGTATTCAATATACTCATTGTCCCTATACATAGTTCTCATTACATTATTTTTATTTTTCAATGAAAGGTGCCTTAGACAGTAAAGTCATGATGACAGTACGACAAGAGTATATTTTCCAGCCAGTTTTGTGTATGACTATTTATTCCAGTTTGTGTCGTATTTCAGTACTTTTCCAGTTACTTTTTGAGTATTTATTCCAGTTTGTTTCGTATTTGAGTACTTATTCCAGTTCGTTTTGAGTATTTATTCCAGTTCGTTTTTGAGTATTTATTCCAGTTTGTTTCGTATTTGAGTAATTATTCCAGTTCGGTTTTGAGTATTTTTTCAAGTTTGTTTTGAGCATCTCTTCCTTTTTTTCTGTTTGAGCACGATACATCTTTGTGAGAAACAAATTACAAGATTATTTTTGGGATAGCGATGGTGCCTTACATTCTTATCTGTTTAACTGTGTTTTGTATTCGTTTATTTGTGGTTTAACATTACACGTGGTCGAAACGAGATCGCTTTTGTAGGACAATCACTTGGGCGGAGGATTTTTAGATTTTTTGATGCTATATTTATCCCGCGTGGGAATAAAGTGTACATAAATTAGATGATGCTTAATATACTGTGATTAAGAAAAAAAAAAAGAGAAATATAGGCTGTAAACAGCAACGAAATCGTGTTTTTTGGATTACAGCATTACTTTTGATCATTGACATATAAAAACCCAAGACACACAGTCTCGAATAAAAGCAGCGCTCAAAAGTTCCCCAATATTCATATGTGGTTATAGTTATGCGATAAACTTATGATTTTGCGTATTCGACCTTACCTGAATGATTTAAAGTTGTTTTTACAAGGACGCAAGCGACGTGAGACTATTTGAAATGAGTGCATAATCCAAAATTATGCACTCACTTTTGTGTGCCGGCTGTGAGACGTTAAATGTGCATCTTAGGTTTTTGTATATCAATTCTTTTGATATATAGTTTGGTGTTACCACCTGTTGAAATTGAGCTCAATTGTGCATTTCAAAAAACGTTTTTTTTTCATCGATACACATTCTCACAAAATGTTCCGTCCCTCAGCACAAGCGGACACGTAATCTCACTAATTTCTATCTCGTTAATTATACTTAATTATATATATACACGCAATTTTTGTATTGTATACATTTGTTTGTATAAATGAGGGCACAAAATTATGAGATCTTTTTAATGAATATTCTTGTTTATTTAATAATGTTTGATGATTTGATATGATGATGAATGATTCGATCTGATTTATGAAAAATATTTTTAATGTCGATGCATAATTTTTTCATATATAATAATTATAATTATACTCGTTTTAGGTATTTCTAAGTACAATATTTATTTAAAAATGTAATAAATCTAAATATAATTTTATTAGTTCCATATTGAACACGTTCTCTATTTATTCATTTGTACATTGTAAGCGAATTTTATTGCGGCTATGTTTTGTAAATATATCTAATTATTGTATTAATTTTATTCTGTATTTACTTGTCGTTTCGCGGTATTTTTTTTTATAAATAAGTCTTATTATTTTTGTGGTACATGTCCAGGTATGTTCGGGTAGGGTTGTACGGTATCATTTCTGTCTTCTGAACGGTGATAACTTGCATTTAGTAGTGCCATTGCGTGACTCAGTGTTGCCGTTACAAAAAGTAAATAATATTACACTGTCAACACTGATATTGTTTTTTTTTTCAATCAATAATCAAAGATTGCCCATGAAAAGCTTTGATGAATTTTTAAAATCCGTTTCGCGTATTGTTATGCCTAAAATCATATGATTTTGGTTAATTTAACGACTGTTAAATAGATGGCTGGTAACGGGATACCTGTGACCAAGATGTACTGAAGTTAACGCGCAATGTAATTTGGCCTGAATATACTAACAATCGATACCAAAGTTGAGATTAACAGGTTTAATACACCTGCCGAGTGGCGAGTGTCGTTCTATACTGAATTCCTCGTTCCTGGTGTGTTACTGGTCAGGTTTCCGAAATTTAATAATTAAAGTGTGATTTCACAGGTGTAATATAACGAGGGTGTATATGTGTTTGTAATATTGGGTCTCAATATAGCGACTAAGTCGAGGCAATGTGATTTTAGTGTACGGTTGTTAGATCGTTACGTGGAACGTTCTGGTATCATTAATATTACAAAGAAAACGCTTAAAGCGTGTTCAAAGAATTGAATCAAATGCTACATAAATTCTGTTAAACGTTATTTCCATTATAAATAAATGCAGAAATCCTTCCACGTGACGTCCTGGTAGGAATCTTGTTTTGCTTGATAAGATTGTCTATTATTAAAACACAAAGTACATAATATAAATATATTATTGTAACGTAGGCCTATTGTATATTTTTTGATAGTGATAATGGAAACGCACCCGACAATGCAAGTATAAGCGAACGTAGATACTTGTACGAGTATAAGGTACGAGCATAAATTAGGGAATCATTTTTACACTCGTTTTATTCTATAGAGTGTTGACAATATCTTTTGGAATCCCTCGTATATTTTGTATACAGCCGAATATAGTATATTGTACAGTGTAATAAAACACCATGCATGTATAATGTTGACTTTTATTTAAAACAGATCTGTATACCTATAAGTTAAAAAAAAATGAAAGTTTTTGGACGAAGGTTTGGGATGGGGGTGTTGGAGACCTAACTCACAATAGTAACGCGTCATGAACAAGATAGTCACAATCTCATTGGTGGGGTGGCGTCTGTTGTTGTCATGTGAGTGTGCAAGACGGCTTAAATAGTGCGTATGTGGCAGGTTTAGGACAGGACAGCTTTAGCCAAAATTCGATCTAAAATATATATACGTGTTCGTGCGTCACGCATGTGTGTCACCATGTACATATGTGAGAGAAGTGTTAACACAATGGAATCTGGAGAAATAATCTGTAATTAGTTTTGAAACCGTTTACAAATCTCTTCAGTCTTAATGTATTCTTTTTTCTTCACAACCTATCAAAACACAAAAGTCATTCCACTTTTCTTTTTTAATAAAGTTTCTGAATATAAGTCGTTTGAACCATCTTTAACTATGCATCAGATGTAAGATCAAATATGTATAAAAAAAATGCTTACGATAAGTTTATCCATCTCCACATATAGGTATGATCTGCTTTGCTCACATGATTAGTTAGCTCGATTGGAGATATCTTATGCAAGGTAACAGCCCAAGCGGAGGTTTGGCCACATTGGTACCCTTGCGCCAGTAGTCATTTCGGTTGAGTGCTTTAAGCGCTTGCCCCAAAACCGTGAAACAGTGAAGATCCGTCGAGCCAACAGCGTGTAGTCAGTTTAAAAAAAGGACACGGAATTTTTAAAATCATTCTTATGTAGAAAAACAAATGACTGTAGCAGCAAGCAAAATACAACGGCAAACAAGGTGGGATTTATAATCCGTCGTCAGTTGTCGCTGATATGCTGACCTTGAACTTTCGGCAGATAGGTATATACTGGATTATCCCGAAACGTAACAAATCGGAAGAGGATTACTGTAACGAATTTATCACCCTATACATTGTAGTATCGATCTAATCAGGTACAGATTTTCCACCAATCTGAACATTGGATATTTACTGGCTGGCTGGATAAACGCGACACGCCTCAGCCTGTCACAAGTAATTTTAAAACTATCTTCAATATGAGCTTAATTCTGAGACTAGCATAATAGGCTGTAATTCCTGCAGGACCGTTGAAACGCCAATTAAGTCATTGTATGTTGTGAATCAATCATCCTTTGAACCGAAATACAACAACGCGAGGACTATTGGTTAGCAGCGTAAATAGATATAGAGGTGGTTTTCCCTCAACTGAATATTATAAGGTTTTAAATATTATTAGCCTGGACTAAGTTGGCGGATTTCACCTATCACTGCAACAAAAAACGTTTGATTTTACTTGCGCGACTTCATTACCTTCTTACGTAGGGTAAGTTTTAAGCAGGGTGGGAACAACATGTTTTCCTCTTCCACTCTCTTGTGTCAGAGGTCATCCCAGTATTCACACCTTTTATACTATTTTTCACACAATCCGGGCACACCTTATTCGGTCTTCCCTCTACTCCCATATCCGTCCACTGTCATACTTAAAACTTGTTGCATGACTTTCATCTCTTCTGATAATATGCTAATTTATTACTCCTCAATGTCTCTGTCACTGGTGCTATTTTCAAACTTCCTCTGATATACTCATTCTTAATATTATCCATCCTTGTTAGATCACACATCCATCTTAACATTTGCATCTCTTCCACGTGTAATCTTTTCTCATCTTTCTCTTTCGTGGCCCAGCATTCGGATCCATATAACACGAGTGGGCTTATTATAGTTTTATTAGCGCGACGTGTACCTGACAAAATTAAATCTGGAACTAGTAATAGAAAGAGTGAAATATTAATAACTGAAACAATAATACAGTTAAACACGTCAATTGAACCCGACATTGGCGGATAGTTTAAACTGTCGTCGGTTGACAGTGTTCGTTAATTGCACAAAATTAATGACAATGAAAACGTTTCAAACGCTATCTACTTACTCTTTCTTTCATTTTTATTTTAAAAAATTTAAAAATAATTCTTAGAGTGTATAAAATGATAAAAAAAATATTAAAAGACACTCTGTGTGCTCTCAGTACTTGACGATTTCTTTTCAAATGAACACGAGGCAATATTTCGTATTTTGAATTCTCTATCCGTGTCTTTATCAAATCTTTCGATGAGTAGTCAATGGCACCCTGTAACTAGTTTTACGAAGAAGCGAGATCCGACTATGGCGCCCCTTGCGTCTAATATCTCGGACTTGACTCTCTTGAATGCCATCAAATAATGTTATTTAGTTAGTCACTTGCTCTCAAAGAATATATCCGAAAGCTTAAAAACGTTTTTTCTACAGAAATGTCGGAGGTCGCTTCGTTCGTGTTGAGGCTTGGCAGGCCCTGGGAATATTTATTAAGTAATTTATATTTGTATAGTTTCAAAGATACCGTTTGTGCCTATTATTCTTTGACAATAATCCACTCAAGATCTAAAGAAATAGTATTTTATTACATGGTTATAATCCGAATTCTTAGTCGAGGGTTTATGAAAGTCATAACAGACTTTGTAGAGTTCAGCCTTAATAAGGATTATTAGATAAATCCTAAACGCCAAACTCTTAACAATGGTACACAATAATAGAGCGTGGAAGAAATAAGCTTTTCTACAGCTTTTAATAAAACAGAACTTAATTTAATAAAACGTATTCAAGTTCCTAGGGGACTAAGAAGCACATTTAATTCTTTCATTAGTTAATTAGAATTGTAAGATATTAATAATGGAAGCTCAGGTCTGTAGGATCTAAATGTCTTGTATTAATCAAACAGAATAATTCTTATGTCATTTCTAATTTACATTTCAGACTTAAATTTTAGGAAGATTTTTTTTTCATTTTACGATTAATTTTTTTCTAATGTTTTTTTGTCACTTCTAGTGAATAAAATAAAACATTAAGCAATGATGGCTCGGTTGATAGCGTGCTCGGAGACTGCGTCGATCGATGTGATTCGTATCATTGTGCCTGAGTCGGAACTATCAGCGATGGAGTACATTGTGATGAAATCGAAGGTGATAGGGCTGTTTCTAAGTCCGCCTGTCTATTTATCACCCTTAAGTTGTTAGTTATAAGTTATAATTTTTTTTATTAAAAATATAAAAGAGAAGAAAGAGTAGGTCGCGTTTCATTGTCAATTCAACCAACAGTGTCAACCGATGACAGGTTCAACCATCCGCCAAAGTTGGGTTGAACCGCCAACTGACGACGCGCTTAATTACTTTTTATTGTTTTTCTTTCTAATACTGGTTTCAGGTTTAACATTGTCAGGTACACGTCGCACAAATAAAATTATAATAAGACCAGTCGTTATATTGATCCCAGTGGTGGATCACGAAAGAGATGGATGAGAAAGGATTACATGTGGCAGAGACGCGGATGTTAAGATGAATGTGTGGTGTAACCAGAATGTCTCAAAACACATAACCTACCGATTTGCTGGGTTGTAAGTTTTAAGCGCCATGTCAAGCGGGTTTTAATGATTAAATAGGGTGGATCAAAATGTGATATCTGGAATGGACACCTCTCTCTGTGCACCCGCCAATAACGAATATATATATTTTTTATATCATAATAGGCAAACAAACAGGTTGGTCACCTGATGTTAAGTGATTACCACCGTCCATAGACACTAGCAACACCAGGGGAGTCGCAAGTGCTTTGCCAGCCTGTGTTTGGAGGAGGGTATGGGGGACGAGAGGGAGGCAGGGGAGAGGGGAGGTGGTCCTCCAGCGCGGCGCTCTCACTGATCGAACGAAACGCAATAATGCCAAGTACTGTTACTTCACGTTGGTTTTCTGTGGGTCGGGTGGTAGTACCCCTGGCGAGCCGACCTATTCATACTGAAACCAGTAATAGCTTCAGCGTGGCTCTACCACCTTCAAGTGTATATGTTAAAAATAATGTTTGATGTAAAGATAAACCAGATCGAGTTTCTTGCCGGTTCTTCTCGATGACTGACTTGTTTTCCGAACTGATGTTAGTTTTGACGCTTATAAGCGCTTTCTCGGGACGTAAATTGATAAAGAATTTTTAATTTGAATTGCAACACCCAATAGTTTTGTTTAATTAATTGTACCGTAACTTTTACATACCTTAATTGTACAATTAATAAACCCATTAAACCCTATATATACATTGCACCTAAGAAGCCGGGACGGATCACTTGTCTATACTAATATTATAAAGAGGTAAAGTTTGTGAGTTTGTGACGTTGTGGCATTGTAGGGGGTAATCTCAGGAACTACTGGTCCGATTTGAATAATTCTTTCAGTGTTATATAGCTCATTCATCGAGAATGGTTATAGGCTATATATCATCACGCTAAGGCCAATAGGAGCGGAGCACAGATGAAAAATGTTTCAAAATCGAGATGTTTTTTCTTTCTGAGAGCTTCTGCTGCGTGTCAGCGTTAGCCCAGAGTAGTAACTATTACTACGCGGACGAAGTCGCGGGCAGGGGCTAGTATTACTATAAAACGCAAATTGATCTATATTAAATGCCCAACATCGGTAAAAAAAATGAATGGATAAGGATTAATTATTACTCTATTAGTGAAAATAGCGTCGGAAATAACTTTTTTAATTTTTAATAATATATATTTTTAAGAGAAAATGGTTACTGTGGGTTTAGTTTTACAAGATAAATCTCGTATAACATAGTAATAGTGCTTGTCCATCTCATACCCTATATCACGAGAAAATTAATAATGTAATGAATTTGAATAAGTTATAAGATACAAATAATACATATTACGCTTGCATAATATAATAATAATATGAACAAATTAACAATTATACAAAGTCATCAGCGACAGATAATTGGAAGTTATGTACCTAGTCCGGCCATAAGTTCTGTTACAAATGAAAATGCATTTTTTTTTAATGAAGTGATGTAATATTATTACAATGTATACGTACATATTTATTAGTCTCAACAAAAAATGAAAAATATTTTATTCGAAATGGCCACCTTTGGCTTTTTTTTATTTATATTTTTTATACAGGCCTTTAATCTGTTTGGCCACGAATCTATGGATTTACGCACTGTTTCCAAGGTAAATTTCGCTACTGCTTGCTCGAAAGATTTTTTAAGAGACTCAATGTCGCCGTGTCCTTTAGAGCAGGCCATGTCCTCTAAAACCGACCATAATTTGAAGTCTAAAAGGTTGAGGTCTGGGCTAGATGACGGCCAGTCTTCAGCTCTTATAAAGTCCGGAACGTTGGTTTCAAGTCAGGCTTGTGTAGTTCGTGCCTTGTGACCAGGTGCAGATTCCTGCTGGAAAGTCCACGGTATATTTTAAAAAAGTGTATTACTGATAAGTTTCACAACATGATCCAAGACTGTGTCTTGATACACTTTGGCTGAAGTTTCCACTCCTTTTTCACAAAAATGTAGTTTTGTGACTCTTTGATAAGACACACCCCACCAAACCATCACTGACGCAGAATGATGACCACGTTGTACCTTTCCGACCACTTGATCAGCTTCTTTAGAACTGTGAGCGTATACTTTATCATTTTGCTTATTGTAGTGTTCTTCAATCGTGAAAAATTTTTCATCGGTAAGGAGGATATTTCTGTGCCTTTCACCTGCGTATCGCGACAGAGGGGCGTTTTGATCGATTCACTGTCTTTAATTGTGAATATTGATTTAGGGCATGTCCTGTATATCCACGAGAAGCACCGAGCTTCAGGTCTTGTTTTATAATACGCGACAGAGTCCTAGCGGGAATCTTCATTTCTCGCGATAAGATTTTTTGCTTCCTAAAGGGGTTTCGACGAATACTTGCTTTAACAGCATTAACAACCTTTGTAGTTCTAAGAGCACGCGGCCGCCCCGATCTTATCTGGTCTTCGACAGAGGAGGTGTTGTTGCATCAGTTGATAATACGATATACGAACATACGGCTGATACCAAGTTTTTGAAGTGTCTGGACTATGACCGACGGCTCCATATTCACTTTGTACAAGGCAATCACTGCAATCCTATTTTCTTTAACATCCCGTTCCATATTGTAATTTGGTAATGAACACGAAAAAATACGTGAAATGGCGCAAAATCGAAAGAAGTTTTTAAAATAATATACGTGTTCCAAATTCAAAATAATTAAAAAGTTGAAAGTTTTTATGTAACAGTATTTATGGCCAGACTAGTTCCACATTACAACAATTCAATTTATTCGTGTCATATCTCGAAATTCTTCGTAGAGTTTCGGTAATTTATTATTTCCCGTAATATGGTCTTACTTAAACATGGTGCGTAAGGGAAAAAGGAAGTAGATACATTATCTCGGATTCTATAGGGATTTTTACGGAAATAAAAAAGATTTCTTGCGTTCTTCATACAGAAGACATGTTCATTATTATGGGACTAAGGCGCTTTGAATATAAATCGGTATTTCTGCAAAAAAGATGTTGTGTAATAAATATATTTCAGTTGCGTTAGATGTTAAGTATTATTTTATGAAATTGTAATCTTAAATATATAAAAATCCAGTGTCGTGATGTTTATCCGCGATGAACTCCGAAACTACTCAATCGATCTTCATGAAAGTTGGCATTTATGTATAATTTGATACAAGAGAGACAGAATTTTTATTTTGATGAATGACCTCAGTATTTTTTAATTATAGATTAAATGATTGTCAATGTTCATTATTGTTATTAATTGTAAGTCTCATCAGTTTCGAATAGATGGCGCTTTAAATAAGTTTGTTGGCAGAAAACTGTAGGACCGACTGTTAGAGATATCTCATAGATGGCGCCACGTTTTAATTTTTAATTTCTTTTTCAATAATTGAGTCACAGAAACGCGCGGCCATGTCAACTTGTTTATTTTATATATCTTTTTAAGCATCAAACTCTTCTATAAAAGTATACTTTAAAGGAAAAAAGGACAGAAAGAAACTGCTAAATCAAATAGCTTGTCTGTATCTAATATGGTATAAATAAAATGATAAGTTGTGATTAAAATCATTAGTATCATCTATACAAATATAGGTAATAAAAGAAAATATGATTGTTTTAATAAAGAATATAGCGTAAGTTACACCATGTTACTTAAATGAACACATAACGAAGCTTAATATCTAACCTGAAGAACATGATGTAACTGTATTGTGTTCAGGAAAATTAGTTTCCTACAAAGTGGACACGAATTGGGACCAATTTGGCAACATCTTTGCCGCAACTTGCCGATCTGCAGTCAAATTACTCGGAAACTTGCTGCATCTGAAGACAAACCACTAATTTGTACACTTGGCCTTCATAAGGGACTAAAATATCTGGATTTGTTGTTTTATGTAAATAGTGTATATTGCAATAATGGCATACACATATATATAGAATTATGAAATAGCTTGTATTTACGATTGCAGCTTTGTTACTCTATTTATATGTGTTTCAAAGAAGTAATTACGGATCACTAACGAGGACGAAATACTGTTTAAATAACCACTATAGTTGTATTAATTTATTTCTTTTTTTTCGTTTTTTTTTTCACTTTTTTACCTATAGTTTTTGTTTTTTTTTTGTCTATTTATATTGCCACCCGGTAGTTATGAAAATAAAATGTCTCCTTAGGTTTGCCTGGAAGAGATCGCTCTAAGCGATAAGGCCGCCTAACTGTACACATATTGTAAACTGATGACTCATTTTGTATATTTTCAACGTGTGTGCAATAAAGAGTTTTATTATTATTATTAATTATCTGTGGTATTAATAATCTATATACAGGAGTTGCATAAATTGTCGTCGGCGCTACTGTCGATCATATGTGATGCTGTTTGAAATCAATAGATATTTATGTAAAGTTAATTGTTTCTATAATATTAAAGTGAAATCAGTATATGAAATATAAAGATTTTATCATTGAAACAATAATAATTATGTTATTATTATAGTTATTGTTAGAGTTTATTCTTTATTTTTTACTAGCCCATGCCCGCGACTTCATTCGTGTGGAATAGTTATATTGGGCTAACGTTAACACACAGCGGATATAAATATAAACTGCATAACTCATGTTCAGTTTTTCAGGCTGAACTCTTTGCTATATACAAAGCCTGTTCTTGGGTTAACTCTAATCATCCGCATTTACATCTCTCCATATATTCTGATTCGCAGGCGGCCATATGGGCTTTGCGTGGTCGAAGCAATACACACTCTCTGGTTTCCAAAACACATAAACTCATTAACACCCGCATGCCTTACTTTGTATACCTCACATGGATCAGAAGTCACGCCGGCTCTATTGGAAACGAGGCAGCTGACGCCGCAGCAAAACACGCTGCTGTTCTACATTCTGCGTGTAGCTATGCATTTTTCCCGATGAGTTTCGCCAAGCGTGAAATTCGCGCTGAGCATCACAGGGTTTGGCAGGCTAGGTATGAAAACTCTCCTCAGGGTAGATACACTATTACACGTCTTCCCAAATTGGAGGATATTACAAAATTACGTACATGTATTGGACTTTCATTCCATATGACACAAATATTAACTGGACATGGGTATTGTAAGCAATATCTTAATCGCTTTAAGATTATTGACGACAATACCTGCCCCTGCGATAACACATCTATGCAAAACTTTGAACACTTGCTTCAAGATTGTCCCAGGTTTAGCACGAAGAGACTAGAGCACATATTGCTTTGTGATAATCTTCGTATATGTCCATTCGACATTTTGGGCTTGATGCAGAAGGAGTCTGCAATCAAATCGTTCGATAATTTTGCTAAGCATGTGATCGCTAATCTTAAGACATTTAACACACCTTGAAATTACCACGACTCTCTGATTTGTATCTATATCTGGACTAACAAATATTGGTGGCTTTAATATTATGCCCATGCAACACGTTAAGGAAGTGAATAGTGAATTGTATTAAATTGCGATCACTCCTCCCTCCCTTTATATTGCCAATTTCAATTGTACTCTGTGCGAAACCAACAAGTTTGAAAAAAAAACACGCAGCGGAAGCTCTCAAGAGGGAAAAAACCCCGATTTTGAAACATTCTTCATAAGTGCTTTGCTCCTATTGGCCTTAACATGAAATTTTTCAAATCGAACCAGTAGTTCCTGAGATTACCCCCTACAACCTCACAAACTCACAAACTTTACCTCTTTACAATATTAGTATAGATTAACATATGTTTCCGTCTTGTGTACTGGACATACTCAAGTTTTGTTGTTAAAATGCTTTTAATGGCTATTACGTCGAACGTGGGTTTGAATCCTTGCAATGAGTTTGATTTGTGTGAAAGAAACCATCACCCTTAATGTAACGTTGATATTTAGGCGACAAGCATTCTGTACTTGCTAGATCGCTCTAGGCTTAGTATGTCACTCCAGTGAGCTTCAGCGGCTCTTAAGATCAGGTGAGGTTATGTTCACACTGTTATACATATAAACAATAAATAGTATAAAACAAGGCCTCCTACCGCGTCTGTCTGTGTTCGCGATTAACTTAAAAACTACTGAACGGATTTTCCTGCGGTTTTCACCAGTAGATAAAGTGATTCACGAGGAAGGTTTTCGTATATAATTTGTTTTTTTTTTATAATCAGGACGGGACAACGTTTGCCAAGGCAGCTAGTAAACAATAGACTAAAATTTCCAATAAAATAGATAAATAAATGCATGGCAAAAATGTTAAGGTATTTAATACTTATCACATTTACCACCAAAAATAGACTAATTAATCAAATTAAAATTGCTTCATAACTCGTATGGTTAAACATAAATCAAATTAATTGAATCGAATGAAATACCGAGAAATAACTCATTGTCGATTACGAGCGAGAATATTCGTT
The DNA here is from genome assembly GCA_036509395.1 of Antheraea yamamai. Classification (NCBI taxonomy): domain Eukaryota; kingdom Metazoa; phylum Arthropoda; class Insecta; order Lepidoptera; family Saturniidae; genus Antheraea; species Antheraea yamamai. The sequence continues at coordinate 4,367,533 of AP028433.1, forward strand.
CTGTTGACACATTGATTGCGAAAATAAATCATTCCTTGTTCCCGAAACCTCGAATTAAACGTCGAACAAATAATAGCTTTTTGCGAGGTTATTTATCAACGAAACGGGATTGGTCGATCAGTAATTAGATATTACTATTGGATAAGTAGGTTAGTATTATTAGAGTACTGATCAGATATCTTCAAATAATAGATCATTCGAAATTTCGAATAAATCGAATACCAATTTGTATTTGATTAGCGATGTTCTATTTTTTTTTGGCAACCAATTTTCTATATTATAACTGCAATTGTCGAGTAGGTTATAATAATACAAGTGTGTTATAATAATTTCAATGTTCGAAGAAGATGCTGGCATGTTAAGGATTACCAAGGAGTTTTTGTGGTGGTCTCCGAATCCATCCTTCATGGTATTATTTCCCATCGACATCAATTGTGCACGATAACCGAAGGTTACGTAAAATGCCACCAACATCACAAAATATAAAATAAAATAACACAAGATTGTGAATAAAATATAAAATCCGATATATGACAGACTAAAAACAGTTTTGGTTTATTAATCAATAACAATCCGCGTCAAGTTTTTTGACAGCTCTGAATATAGCTTCTTCTTCTTCTTTTTAAAGTGGCAACATGTGTGCGCACACAATTTTGCCAATGTCAAGTGAATGGAGCCATAAACAATGGAGATTGTGCCAGACAATTAAGCAATTATCTTTATATTCAGACCGGGCTATTTACAAACACACACCACACAAAAAGCACATGTAAACTAAACATACAACATATTGTTAGAATATAAACATCCACAAGAGCAACACTAAAATCTAAAGTTAATTTTTTAGTATTAATAAATTTCGACATGCATTCTAAATTAAATGATTATCCGTAACAAGGTTAAAACACATAATGTTAGAGACGGGGAATAAAGTAGGTAGAACATCATAGAGAGAGACTCTGTTTCTAGGGCAATTAAAAAATATGTGATCTGGTGATCCGTCGAGCTGTGCAGGACATAAACTTAGGTTTGAATACGTACGTATTATGTTTAACATCGAGATAATTTATAGGAATAAAGGCCAGTTTTTGATTCCTTATATTATATTGATATTTTAACCTTGTCTTGAAATTTACTTTTGATGATTTTATTTTATTAATTTAATTTTGATTTAAATTGTTTTTTTTAATTAATATTTAACAAAGACTCCATGTAGTTTACAATATACGATTACATGTTTTCGTTCGATAAAAACGTTTCATGACGCATTATTTAATTATTTGATACTCTATGACGATAATATAACATATCTTAGTAAGAACTGTTTAAAAGCTTTAGAACTCATATATCAGTTCGAATGACAATAATAAACTGGAACACTATGTGATGGAAAACACCGTGGTATACAAACTTAGCATGCTGGTAGGGTTAGTTACTACCTTCAAATTTTGAATCCGTTTCCAACCATCTACAGGTGGTTTTCGACAGTTGCATTTTAAAAGTCAGTTTTCCTCAGATTTATCTTGCTACCACCTTACACCACATCGTCATTTAACATCAGATAAGATCGAGTTGAAACAGAAAAATTTATTACATTAAAAAGGATTTTCTTTTATGTCATAGTTGGCAAACGAACAGGTGGGTCATATGATGTTAAGTGATCACCACCGTCCATAGACACTAACAACACCAGGGGAGCCGAAAGTGCGTTGCCAGTCTGTGTTTGGGGATAAAGGGAGGGAGGGGGAGAGGAGAGGGGAAGGGAGGGAGGTCGGCCTAAGGCACTCTCACTGACCGAACGAAACGCAACAATGCAAGCACTGTTACTTTACGTCGGTTTTCTGCGAGAGGGTGGTACTAACCCGGACGAGCCGGCCCATTCATGCTGAAACCAATAATAACTTCAGCGTGGCTCTACCACCCATAAAATTATATATGCATTGCGATATCGCTTTCTAAAAAGTAATTAAAATATTGGCTTGTCATATTCCTGATTTATTGAGGGAGAAAAAAAAGCCCAAATTACAATTTATGAGCGCGGTATTCGCGTTTTCAGCTTTAATAAGTTTTGTTATTAATTTCATACCGAGTTGTTAATAAAGTAATAAATCTACTTCTACAGTGTTATAATTTTATCAAGGAGATTTTACTTAGTTTAGTAATAAATTCCGGGCTTTGCGGTAGAGCGGATTGGCTGCTGTATCATTAACGTAATAATCTTTAGAAATCGGGGTTTATTTTTCATGCTAAAGTTTAATTTTTTCAGAAGTTTTCATTAAATTTCACGAATATTAATTAATTATACTTAGTCAAAGTGTCTGAATAAATCCAAAACGTTCACGAACTATTTTAGGGGTATATTCTGATCAGTAAAATTTTTAAGACAAAACAAAACGCACAGCCTTGACCAATGGATATAGAAACATGAAAATTTGCATGTGAATTGATTATTGGAAATACATTCACTAATATGTTCAAAACAAGTTGATTTCTAAGATGTGGCCGATGGGGAATCTCATTAGGCATATAGCTAGTAATTATATAACTCTGTAAAAGTCGCAGAACTGGACAAATACGTTTTCCCATGGGAAGACACGTGATTAATTACTAAGTCAACCTGTGAGACAATGTGATGTTTTTTCTATTTTGTTTATGGTTTCCATTTTCTTACCTTATTATGTCAATAGTATATCATTATTATTATTATATATCATTGCTCGAATATATACATTTTTTCTCGATGCCTTTCTTCATTGTCAGCCTATGATGTTATTGATTAACTAGCTAATATCCTCGTCTGCGTTGTTTATTATCTCGAGAGTAAAACATACTTCTCTTACAATATTTTCTTGTAAATAATCTTATCTGTTTACTTCCTTTCTCCTACGTATGCGCACCGCACCCCTTGCTCACTTCGTCATACCAAGAAAACACATACCGCTGAACGCGTAAGTTTTTACAAAAAACATAGTTTGTTAAACTTTAATAATTCTGTATTAAATGAATATTAGAGGTGTGCCAATAATGCTCGAATCGAATAATAATGTTTGATTCATACTTCAAATAAATCGAATAAGTCGAACTGTTGTAATTATTCGAAATTTCGAACCATTTGAATTATTTGTACTATTCGAATGTTTTTAAAATAAGGAAGAATTATTAAACCAACGGCTACAGGAAAATATACATTTCCCAATTAATTTTTTTGCATAAAAACTTAAATGAAATACAGTCGAACCTGGTTAATTGGGATCTCAAGGGACCAAGAATGTTGTACCATTTATTGAGGGTTTCCATTAATCCAGTTTTCCAATTAGGCAGGTTTAAAATTTTAGTAGTCTCATTTACAGAGGCTCCCGCTTATTGAGGTCTAAATGTACGACTATTCCATTTATGCTATGCTCCCTTCACAGTTTATCACGCGACTTTCCACAGTCATAATCTGATAGAAGATTTAATTTTTCAGATACTGATAACGTTTTATATTTACGTTTGGGCATTTTGTTCACTTTTACTTCCTTGTTTTTTAAGTACTGACAAACAAAGCGTGTGTGAAACACATTTTAATGTTTGTAAACAAAAGTGTCAAAACCTGTCCCAACCCGATTAATTTGTCTCATTTATAGAGGGAATTGAGTTACAGAGTCCCAATTGTAAAGGCAAACATCGAATAAATCCTAGAAAACAGATCTCATTTAACCAGGTTCGAAAAGTCCCATTAATAGAGGTAATTCAATGAAAAAGTACTGGGACCTCATTGCAACTCTCAATAATAGAGGTTTCTCATTTAGCCAGGTCCCATTTAACCAAGTTTCACTGTAATTTTATAAGATAAAATTGTTAATACACAAATTATTAACCCTCACCTTAGAGCCTACATAGCTATTAATTGCTTTGTTAACGTATCCTGAAGTTCACTGTATACTTCTTTCATAATTCTAATCAAAAATAAATTAATATTAAAGGATTTCTTTTTCAAAATAAGCTATTTTTCAAATGTGTCAAAAAGTTTAAGCTAATTTTTTTTCACTGTGTATAGCGGCCATTTTGAATCATTTTATTTAGGTAGTAGAGCCTTGCTGTAGCTATTACTGGTTTGAGCATGAAAGGGTCGGCTTGCCCGGGGTACTACCACCCGCCCCACAGAAACACTGACGTGAAGTAAAAGTGCTCGCATTATTGCGTTTCGTTCGGTCAGTGAGAACGTCGGAGGACTACCTCCCCTCCCCTCTCCCTTCCCTCTCCCCCTTCCCCCCAAACACACGCTGGCCACGCACTTGCCACTCCCCCGGTGTTGCTAATGTCTATTGACGGCGATGATCACTTAACATCAGGTGACTCGCCTGTTCGTTTGCTTCCTATGACATACAAAAAAAAACTATTTTCGTGTTTATTTCATCAGGACTGAACAAACTTGTAAAATTCCAATATTGTAGGTCTATTGGAACTGGTTCTAATTCAGCTTGAAAGATTTGACCTGAACAAACTAACAAACATTGTAAACTAATTAAAAGCCTGTATAACCGATATATATATATAGCAATGTCGTTCAGCACAATAACACAATAACAGCTCGAATCCTATAAAATCTGTAAATTTCCAATACGCTTCCATCGATTTGGCATCTGAACACGTTGTCTCTCAGCCATCATCGCTTCGCTAAATAAGTATAAAATAAATAAATAAGGTAAGTTAATTGATAAATAAATTCGCTAAATAACATTTCTAGTATATAGATAGCCCTATATATTTCGTTTGTAACTTAATTACCAGATAATCATTGGAATTCGACCCGGTATTTGTCTCTGAAATGAATCTATAACGAAGCCCAAAACGTGAAACGATTTTAAAGCCAATTCGGATGCAATTGATCTGAAGTCCGAATGAGTTAAAACTCTATTGAGGGGAAATGAGTTTATCCAATCGTTTGTTCGAATTCCAATTTACATTTATTATTTCGAAATTTAACGCCTATATTGAAGTAAAACTTATTCAAGATTTCAAACTATATTTTGTATAAGAAAAAAAAAGGGATTTTTGATAATTTTATTCCGAACTAGGTATTATCCGCGACTTTTGTATTACTTCCGGATTGTTTTCTTTATTGTAATTTATCTTCTATTTAACCTTCACATGGTTTATATCAATTTTAAGTATCCTCTGTTAAGCTCTGTCATTACTGCTAAGCCACCTGTGTATAAGACTTACTCTGAAAAATTCTATGTCTACCTTTCTGTATCGTTAGCACCAGTTTAAATATTTCGGAGATTAGTTTGGACTTGGAAGAAATACTGCAGTTTTATTAAAAAAAAAAATTTTTTAAAAATATATAAAATAATATTAATTTGAATTTGTTGGATATTAATTAATTTTTATTTTTATTTTTTTAAAACATGTGCACGTTCAGGAAATACTGTAGTTTTATTCAAAACTCAAAGTTTAAAAAGGAATAGGTTTTGAAAGATGCCAAATCCAGCATAAGTCTAACTCGGGCTGAAGTTGTTGGATATGGATTTATGTAGATCTATAGTTTTCCAAAAGGTAAATCATGTGAACGTTCAAGACTTACTATAGTTTTATTAAAAACCCAAAGTTTAAAAAGGCAATGGGTATTGAAAGATGCTATATCCAACATAAGTCTAACTCGGGCTGAAGTTGTTGGATATGGATTTATTTAGATCTATAGTTTCGCAAAAGGTAAAACATGTGCACATTCAAGAGAGACTGTAGTTTTATTCAAAACTCCAGGTTTAAAAACACACACATTCAAAATCTATATCCACATAATTAAATCGGCTAAGTTTTATATGCATTTATAATATTAACTATCGGTTTCCGCAAAAGTTAAAACATGTGCCACGGAACGAGACAAAACCCAGTTTAAAAACACACACGTCCGCGTATAATATTAACTATCGACGAATAGTTACTTTGGGCTAACGCTAACACGCAGCGAAAGCTCTCAAAAGGAAAAAACACCCCGATTTTGAAACAATCTTCATTGGTGCTCCGCTCCTATTGGTTTTAGCGTGATAATATATAACCTTCCTCGATAAATGAGCTATTTAACACTGAAAGAATTTTTCAAATCGGACCAGTAGTTCGTGAGATTAGCGCGATCAACCAAACAAACAAAACCTCTAGCTTTATAATAGTAGTATAGATTAGGGTTTAATACTTATTGATAATTATAGAATATTCTATCAATATATTATAATTATATTACGTTGTCGCTTTTCAACGAAGCTCAGTTTCATAATATGTTTTAAGAAAGGTAGAATCTGCTGAGTTAGTTTCTGACACTTCTCGGATAAAGTAGTCTATTATGACCAACCTCGGCATTGTTATTACGGTTATTAGCTGCAGAGGCTTTTATGCTATTTTATCCATCATACTATAAGTCGTAGTTAGGTGGCATTAAGCAGTTTTTAAATGAATGTTGAAGTTTGTGATCAATAAAATCCAACATGGCTAAGATTTCTATGATGTCCATATTAGTAACTCCCCACTAGGTGACTCTAAGCTGTATTTTATTTTTATTATATTTTTTAATGTAATTTAACATAGAAGAAGTTGCTAACGGTTCCTTATAATATAAAAAGCAGGGTGTGTTGTAAACACACATGATAGAAGTGAAACTTTTGCGTTATAGGGAAACATTTTAATTAAGAAAATACAACAAAAACTAACGTTCCGCGGTGTATCCAGGCGATCACCCATCCAAGTAAAGACCGCGCCCGACGTTGATTAAGTTCGATGATCGGACGAGCATCGGTGTTTGCAACACTCTACTCGGCACAGTGTTTACTGCACCACTTTTCATTAGACAAAAAGGTTGTTTATAGAACTCCCTACGAGACACCATTTTAGTGTGTTTTCATTCGTTCATTAGAATATAAGAATTAATACAGTAATAGTTCATTTCGAACTTTCATATTTCATAGTATATCTAAAAGTCAGATGCTGTTTACCCAATAGTGATTACATAATGAATCTAATCAGAGTATCTGTCAGTGGGTCGAATCCGGCGGTGGCGCTCGGCCCGACCGAGTTCTGGCAGATATTAATGATCGCACGTGTAGCGATAAATGAACGTTTCGTTACTATGAGGATACTGTTTACGATAGGTCCTTCAATACCAAAAATATATCTATCTAAATATATAAAAATCCAGTGTCATGATGTTTGTCCACGATGAACTCCGAAACTAGTCAAGGGTTTTTTTTTCGAACTAACTACGCTATTGACCTAACAAGGTCTTAACAGCTTCCCCGGACTACAGGATGACACTAGCTAGTCAACGGATCTTCATGAAAGTTATCGTTTATGTATAATTTGGTCTAAATCGAGAAATAGATTTGTGTTTCGATTAATGGCCTTAATATTTTAAATTACAATTTAAATGATTGTCAATGTTGATTATTGTTATTATTTGTAAGTTTCACCATCTCGAACAGATGGCGTTTTAAATTAGTTTGTTGACAGGAAACTGTAGGACTGACTGTTATAGATAGCTCATAGATGGCGCCACGTTTTATTTTTGAATTTCTTTTACAACTCCAGTTTATTTCATGGTGCACATGTTTTTTTTTTAAATTCAATATGTAAGAACTGAGGCACGCCAACGCGTGGCCGGGTCAGCTAGTCGAAATATATAATACATTTATGAATATATAGAAAGCAAAAAAAAGTTTTTTTGTTGGTACATGTCACGGTTACAATGCAAATGTAGAAAATACATATATATATTCTTTAGAAATGCCACACCAACAACAGCACTCCCATTCAGCTGCGTGCTGCAGTACAACTGAGTGGTACTACAGCGCTGATTTTAAATGGGGACCATAGCAATGTACGAATGTGTAGTCGGTGGTTTAATAAAGTTAATAAAATCATCTATTTATCAAAAGAAGTCGTGGTGGTCGAGCGGTTTGACCGGGGAAATATCAATCTGATGCCCGAATTTTAGAATCCCGGCATGTACCAAAGAAGTTTTAGAAAACCGCGTACATTTACTAATTTAGTTTGGTAACACTATCGGCTGAGGGCGAAGGAAAACATCAAGAGGAATCCTGAACCTGAGAAATGTTCTTGTAGTATTACCTTATGTGGGAAAATATAAAACTGTATGAAATCAACAATATGTTGTGGGCTGGTATGGTCATTAGGCCCATACCTTCGGGAAGAGGCCTATGGCCCTGCAGTGGGGCTTTTTTTTCGAACTGACTACGCTATTGACCTAGCAAGATCTTAACAGCTACACCGGACTACTAAGGCGAGCGCTTAAGGCACTCAGCCGATTTTATTTGACAACTAGCTCAAAGGTGCACAACATATCTCGGCTTGGGCTGTTACCTGATACATGCAATTCGCGACCTATCTAAGCTAATTATTCATACATATATGAGTTGTTGAAACATATGTGTACCAAGCATACATACCTCAGCAACTTCTATATATAATTCGTATCGGATAAGTTTTTAAACTATTTCTGTTTGATAAGGGAAAAAATAAAACCTTTCCACTTGCATGTGTACGCGTGTATGCGTGCACGTGTGTGGAGGTGATATGTGTAAAGTTTGTCGCAGTGACGTAAGATTTTGTGTCACTGTATCGCGCGAGCAGCGCACTCAAGGGCTCCACGCCGAGGGAACGGACCTAGGCTTGAACCGCTGCCGAGGGAAGCCCTGGAGTGGTTTTCTTACAGGCCGATAATGTGATATTTTGTATATACTTCATAGGTTTCAGCGTTTGACCACAATATCGTCTGATGTTTATTGACGACGTGGTCTACACCAAGCCTAGAGGGGCTAACTGGCTCTCAAGTGGAGCTGCCGGAACATACCAACATGTGCTTGGCGACAGATTTTCAAGTTGAAGTTGGTACCTATCCAAGTGGACTTAGAAAAAACTGTACCATAATTTACCGGGTTTTCTTTTACCGTGAGCTCCGACTCAGTTGCAAGGATTCGAACCTACGTCCATTGACGCTTTGTTCGAATAAGCTATAACTAAACCATCATCGCTTCATTAAAAAAATACAGTCGCCCATGTCTTTAGAAAAGACGACCCCATACAATCTTTCTGAAACTTTAACGGTTTCTTCAGGGCTCATCGATATAGTTCTCGAATTGCAGGATTTTTCTATTTCGCTTAACACATATCGTTATATATTAGTTCAGTTAAACAATATCCTATAAATTATGTTTTATTTTGGTGTATATGTTATATTATTGTAAAATATCATCAAATTCGGCTGTATTTGTGTGAATCGAGTCAATCTCAAAAACTATCTCGTTTCCGTTCAAAAGGCTATTATTTATTATAGGATGGATGAGTATGTGAACGATGGTGATAACTGAAATTAATATCTCTTTCTGTGCATACACGCAAAACTTTTGTAACTTTAATGCATTATAAAAATATGTACGTTAAGAAGATAAACCCGATCAAGTTTCTTGTTTGTTCTTCTCGATGTATGGTTGTTTTCCGAACAGGTCGTAGTTGTGACGTTCATAAGCGCCTACTCAGGGCCTGAATCGAATAAAGTATTTTTGATTTTCATTTTTCTTATAATATTAATATGATTTAACGAGGACAAAGTCACGGACTATTCCAGTCAATAAAAAAAATCAAAATATAATAATACCAATTTTTTACAGAAAATTTTTATACACAACTCCTTTTAGGCGTTTTTTTCTATACGTTCTTAAAACCTATATCTCTCCGCTATAGACTTCTATAAAAAAATTAATTCCGTTCAAAGCACCAAAAATGATAGTAGGACAGTTTATTTTACATTTATATTATTCACAATTATCACATGACAAGTTGCTATTCATTGCACATGAAGAATAGCTGTGACGTGATATGTTTTATGTATAGCCTGAAGCCGTAACATTTCATTGACAATTTAATAAACAGTATGCCCAGACAGACGGATGAAGACAGTCTTAACAGCGAGATAAGGCAATACTAAATACTGATTCAGTCGCCAATTATGAATAAAAAAATAGTTTCTAGAACAATATTTAATTTTCATTACATTAGGGCAAATCCTTTCCAATTAAAATATTGACCTTACCGCCTCTACTTTGTATGTTTTTAAGTCTAATATTTTATGTTCAAAAATGTTAATTTATTCTGTTTAACAAATTTTAAAAGCTTATATTGTACAAATAAATCAGTTTTCATATTAATTTACCCCTTTTTTGTTGCGTTGCACATTGCAAAGAGTATTTATTGTGACTACAAAATTTCAAGAACCCAAAACTAATTAAAACAAGATTCAAAATTATTAGATAGTTTTACAATGTTATTCATGCTTCAGTAAACTTCAGGCAGATTACATGAAATCACCATTTGGCGTTGCCTTTTCCCATTTATGATATATTATTTACATTTTATACATTAAGACAATAACTAAATTAATTGTACTTCATCTCCGACAATATCTCTTCCTATCGTAACAAGCGCAATATATTCCAGTTAATAGTCGATGGAGTAATAAAGGTCTAAGGTGGTATTGCAACAAATGATACCTCATAACCGTCCAGCTATAGCTGACCTCATCAATTAGGATGCAATGAACAATTCGATCAGGTGTTAGAGGTCTACCGTGAGTAGACATTACGTAATGTTCGGTTGAAATTGGTCCGTGTGCGGGGAATCTAACAAATATGGATTGGTCAACTGAATTAAACATACATTATATTATAATTATGTTTTTATAGAGTACTAATAAGTTTATGTGTAACGAAGTTGGGATAGTTAAAGAATCGAACATGGTTTGAGTTTAATAATTTACCGGGGATTTTTTTTTAATATTCATTTGGAATATGAATTAACGTAGCAACATTATCAGCTGATGATGGAAAACGTTTTGAAGAGATAGTTTTTTTTATAGTACAAATTTAAAATTCAAACATTTTTAAGCGTTTACTGAAATATATCGTGGCGTAGTGATTAAATTTGTGTTATAACTCATAACTTGGAATAGACATTTAGGTTGCTTTATTTACCATTATTTACCGCGACTTTATCTACTAAATAATTATGTAGTTGCACGTCGCCATTAATTAGGTACTCGTATTTAGTACTATCTGTGCCCGCGACTCTGTCCGCGTGGTACCTGATGTAAAAAAACAGTGACTAATAAAATCACATGAATGTATTAAGTCCATTTACTTATGTACTTTTCTCTCGTAGTTAAGATTTATCGTCACTCAAATTGCAATAACTTTTGAAAGAGTGAACCGCTTTTAATGAAACCAAGACTAAATGTTACCTGAGGATATGCTTCATGATTTTCTTGGTGAGGTTTTATTGTGAACGCAGTACTTTAGCAGTGATGCGTATTCATACAAACAAACAGACAGGCAGACATTTCTGAAAATGATTGAAATGTATTTTATTACTTACCCCCCCCCCCCCTTTTTATATAATAAATTTATTTTTATTTTTTTTTTTTTTTTCCCCCCCCCCCCCCTCCTCTCTTTTTTTATATTATATTTTTTTTTTTTTTTCCCCCCCCCTCCCTCCTCTCCTCCCCCTCTCCCTCTTTTAAATAAATTTTTATTTTTTTTTATTTTTTTTTTTTTTTTTTTTTTTTTTTTTTATTTCTCCTTTTTTTTTTATTTTTTTTTTTTTTTTCTTCTTTTTTTTTTTTTTATTCGCCACAATATATCAACCCCCCATAAAATATTTTTTTATTTTTTTATCATATTTTTTTTTTTTTTTTTTTTTTTTTTTTTTATTCCTCTCCCTCCCCCTCTTTTTTTTTTTTTTTTTCATTTCCTCCAACCAATCGACTTTCTTTTATTATTTTATAAAAATAAATAAAAATAATTAATTTAAATTATTTTCAATTAAAATAAATATTAATTTAAATAAAAAAAAAAAAAAACTAACCATAAAATCTTCCCCCCCCCCTTTTTTTTATTAAATACTTCTCTCCCCTCTCTTCTCTCTTTTTTTTTTTTGTTATAATATAATTTTCAGTTCTCTTTCCTTTCCTTCCCCCTTTAAATAATTTTTTTTTTGGGTTTGGTTTTTTTTTTTTTTTTTTTTTTTTTTTTTTTTTTGGGGGGGACATCTTCCTCCCCCCCCTTATTCTCCCCCCCTTAATCCCCCCTTAATCTCCTTCCCCCCTTTTAAAGATTTAAGATTTTTCGGGAATTTTGAGTACAAAAAAAATTATTTTTTATTTCTTTTTTTTTTTGTTTTTTTTTTTTTTGCTCCCCCCCGAAAATCTTTTTCAATTTTTCGTTTCCCCCCCCCCCTCGGGGGAATAAAAACCTTATTTTTTTTTTTTTATTTTTTCTTTTCCCCCTTAATCCCCCCCTAAAATCTCCCCCCCTTTTTTGAATTTGAATTCGGAGGCCCCCCGGCCAAAAAAAATAAAATTTTTTCCCCCCTTTTTTTTCCCTTCCCCCCCTTAATTCCCCCTTTTTATTATCCCCCCCCTTTTTTAATTTCCCCCAAAAAAAAAAAAAAACACAAAAAATATAAAAATATACAGAAAATAAAAAATTTTTTTTTTTTTTTTTTTTTTTCCATTTCCTCTTTTCTAAAAATTTTTTTTTTTTTTTTTTACAAATTTTTTTTTTTTTTTTTTTATTAAATTTTAAAAAAAATTTTTTAAAAAAAAAAAAAAAAAAAAAAATTTTTTTTTTAAAAAAAAAAAAAAAATTTTTTAAATTTTTTTTTTAGAAAGTTTTTTAAAATGTCAAAATTTATATAATAATCACTATCAAAATTTCCCCAAGAAAAAAAATTTCCCCCCTTTTTTAAATTTTTTCTTTTTTTTTCCCCCCCTTTTTTTCTTCCCCTGTTGTTTTTTTGCCTAAACCCTTTTTCATTAATTAATTTTTTTAAAACCAAAAAATTTTCTCAAATCGGACTGGTAGTTCCTGAGATTAGCGCGTTCAACTAAACAAACAAACTCTTAAGCTTTATATATTAGTATATTCCAAAACACATGCAACAATTTTTTCACTAAAATCTAAGAAGTACAGACACGTTAGATTTACATTCTTATAATACGTGTAGAAGATACCGGCATGTCGTACTGTAGTATATCTTAACTCATCCCTCATTCAAATACTTCGACATTTTACTCATATCCTGGTGCAGTTTCCGTTAGTTGACTTGTTTGCTGATAATTGCAAAGAATTGTATGCAGCTGAATCTTTTGCGAGAAGCTGAAATAACAGTGGAGTCTAATTGAGTAGTAGTAATATTTTTATTGTTATTTGTTAATATTAAGTTCATATATTATTTTCTCATTTTTATTTTATGTTCAAAATGTTTGATTTGCATAGTTATAGGTTACTAGGTTATAGCACCAGTTCAACTATGTAAAAAAAACATTTGGGGTTGTATTATAAATCTCAATAATATATATTTTTATTGCAACATTTATTATTTGTAGCTTCAGGCACATTTCACACAAATAATATTCAACGTGTCATTTGCAGACACACGGGGAATATTTTAGGCGCGGTATTTTCAGGCGGTTTTACCAAAGAAATATTAAATCATATATTTATATTGTCATCTCAGGTAATACCTATTTATTTATATTTTAATATAATCCAATATAATCTAAGTCTCCTATTTAATCAATGTTATTGACATTATTATTTTGATTTAGCTAATGGCGATTTTCTTATTAAGAATAGCTCAAAATTATGTTAGTATATCGATAATTAATATTCTTTGTTAAAATATGAGTCGTTATATTTCCGAATGAGCAAAATCCAATTTTAATCGTCATATAACATGTTTCATTTTTTTAAGATTTCCAGTTTTTATACACCGAGAACAAAGTTTAAAATTTGCCGTCCATAAGTTTTTAATTTTTTTATTATGTTCATATTTTACATGTACAAAAGTTGAAGATCTTGAAAAATAACGTAAAATATTAGAAACAACTAAAATTGGATTTAGCTGTGAAATTTAACTACTCATATGTCGGTTTCATCACATAATTATTTAACATACATGATTTTAAAGTTTTTTTTAATGAATATATATGTATATTTAGTTTTGTTTGTTAGCGTATTTGTAATAAATAATTTTGATTCTAAAAATCATTGCACCATTAAAGTTCTAGATAAATAAAATTTATGTCTACGTGTGTAACAATTTTAATTCGGTTTCATAATATAACGACGTAATGGACGTAACGATCTAATAGAATGACGTAATCTATTTTAGCAAAATAGATAAATAGATTTTAAATAGAAGCCAGTCCCAATCCATAATTGTCTGTTCTTGTAAATTCCCGCAATTTGATGAGGGTGTAAAACGTATTGTACCGTAAAACCGATACCAAATAAGGCAATAACATCCGACAGTATGATGATCACGTCATATTTATATACGTTTAGTTTATTTGTTTATTATATATATTTAAGTGAAGAATTTATTAATACGTGAAGCAAAAACTTTGTATCCCTTTTTAAACGAATTGCGTGAACGAATGAACGTGAAATTTGGCATAGGTAAAGTTTATATAGAGGAGAAGTGCATTTTTTTATATAAAATGCATTAAACCACATTAAAATATTACACACACTACTGCTTGAATGACATACAACATATACACACATGTAATAATTTACAGACGTTCGACATCCTTCATTTTACTCTTACGTTCGAATTACCTTTTTTATCCTACATTCAATATTTTTAACATGACTTACGTTCCATTTGTAGCTTAATAATATAACATGTAAATTCATAATATACATTAATAATTATTTGATAAATAATTTATCTTTAGTAAATTTATGGAACCACTGAAATAATTATTACTCTCTTTGGTTTTATTGAATGTAAAAATGAATTATTTATTTATTTCGACCACTAGGCGATCACTAGTTTGAGTGATGTTGACACTATGACTTTTGTATATGTTAAGTTAATACTATAGTAATTATTATGAACCAGCGCTCATGCAGGGCGCATGCACCCGCGATATCGTGTGCATTTGTGTCCTTAGAGATGACTAAGTTTTACTCACGAATTTACTCGCGTCAATGAAGCTGTGATCTATCCCTCGCGAACAGTACAATTTTTATGGATGAAAAATAATGTAAATATAAAAAATAAATGTCCTTTTTGTTCTGTGACAAAATTAATGCAAAACTTCACGTTGATCGGTTAACTAGTTTAGTCGTGAATACATATTTGCATTGAAAATAATCTTTATATATTATTTATCACTACTCCACTGCTTTTCTGAGAAAACGTATGTTTATATTAATGCGAAAATTTTAAAGCGATACCTACACTAAAAGAGAAATTTTACTATCTCATTATAATAAATCACTATTAACTTTGTACCTGCTAGTTATATGTGATTTAATTGGTATAAAACATAGCCTGTGCCCACTCGGTGGTACCTATTATAGTTTCTAATTAGTGATAGAATCGGATCACTTATTCTGGAAACTAATTGCTACAAAGCAAACTGCTACTTTATTATATCTAGGTATTCTACAGATAGAGTAAAGTGTTATAGTGAATATATTATATTTAAGATAAGTCTGGTTTAGGCTTTTTGTTTCTTAAAGGGTTCTTAATAGGTCTACAAGTTACCCGTGGTGTTGTAAACGTCCAAGTGCGGTAACAGCTTACTATCACACGGATTACACGTTTGATATAATCATCGTATAAAAATTGTTTAGTGCAAGCTATACGTAAAAAAATATTCTCTATAAACTTCGTGTCGGGTTGGGTTGTCTTTTTGCATAGATGAATTATTAATAAAATACTATTTGGGATAAATAAATATCACAGACTCATTTTCAAAAATGTAAATTATGTCTAAAAAATAATTTTTTTGATGTATAATTGTTACACTTTTTTTTATCTATATTTTACTCTCTTCATAGCGTGACATGTTTTGTCTTCTCGTTCGTCAGTATTTTAACACAATAAATATTTTATAACAATTTTGTATCTTTTTCTAACAACGGATGATTAGCTTAATGATTACTAATTATTAATGTTTTTTAAGTATCAATAAGTGAACTATGTTCTTTGAGAAATAAAATAAGTTCTTTAAACCGAAAGTGGTCATCAATTAAAATTATTAATAACTTTTAAATATATATTCACCAACGAAAACCATACAAAAAGGTCGTGCAACGCAAAAGATGTCAAATACAATGGAACGTAATAAAGTTTGGCAAAAAGTGTCTAGAACTTTCCTAAATGCTTTTTCTCTTTAACTCATTTGAATTTGAAATATTTGTGAAGTTATAATTGGTAGTGATTATTATGCTGTCCCTCTATATATAAATTAAGTGACAAGTAAAAATATGAAGTTCATAGAGGCTATATTATTATTTATGCAATCAATTAGCACACCACTATTATAGACATTGAATTTAGTTTAGTTAGGTAGTGATTTTAGTCATTTTAAATGAAAAAAAAAATATAAGTAATAATAGCTTATCTGAGATTTTTTTGTTATAGTGCAACACCATTCCAAACTCACAACTTTCAGCGCTTGCTGAATGTTCATCCCCACCACCATAAAGGGTAGCAAAACTGCAACAACACTAATGGTTTCTTGAAACTTCCTTATGAGAATGTAAGAGCTGTGGAATGAATAACCCAGCATGAATTCTTCAAAAAGCGACTGATATCTCTTTTCATGGTTGGCGATATTATTGGCTGTAGGTGGTAGAGCCACGCTGAAGCTATTACTGGTTTCAGCATGAATGGGTCGGCTCGCCCGGGCTAGTACCACCCTCTCGCAGAAACACCGACATGAAGTAACAGTGCTTCCATTGTTGCGTTTCGTTCAGTCAGTGAGAGTTTCGGACGCCCGACTCCCCTCACCCCATCTCTCTCAAAAAAAAAAGTCATAAGGACTATCGACAGAAGTTAAAACTCAAGACAATGGAATAACTGTGTTCTCCATTTAATTTTTAATTTAATTATAGTCTGTATTATTCAGATTTCATAATTTGTATATTTAAATTATTAATGTTAGCCTGGATTTCAAATCTATTGTCACTGCGAGAAATAATTATATACATTTATGTAGAGTTTATTGAAGTGAAACTTCTTTATCGACGTAGGGTGGAATTTTAGAGCATGTAAAAACGTATGTAACGTTTTTCGGTTACGCGCCATCTTAATTTCTGTACATTTTTCCGTTACGCGCCATGTTTATTTCTAAAGGTGCGCTCACAATGATCAGATTCCGTTTTTTTTTCTGTAAAGTTGTAAATATAGTAGATCATTTTTCGGAAAATGATGTCATAAAGAAGTTTCACTTCTTACGTGTGTACACTGATACACGCACGTATTTTTTTAAATTAATGACACATATGATGGGTTGCAACAAGCTCAATACAAGATATTACGTGTACGAGTATACAGGCCGTTATACTATGCGTTGCTAGTCTGACGTCACGTCGTATACGTCACGAGCATGTCGGTCACGCTTTACTAGCATCGCGCTTAAAGAAGTTTTTGTCTTCAAAACTAGGTAACAGGAAAAGTATAAATTGTATATGCGTATCATAAAAAAGGATGTAAGAATCCATTTCATTTATTTTTACTTTCGTTTAAGTTGGGACGACACGTTTACTTAGATGCGATATGAAGAAAAGTGTTTATGCTACCGCTTCTCCTATTACATACCGTATAAATATATATTTTGTACCTCTTTTCCATAAGGTAAGCGAAATTACACTCGAGTACAGCTAAAACATAGATTTTGCATTATGTGACTTTTTATATTGTTTTTACAGTTGTTAAATTATTAGGTATGAAAATAAAATATACATTTTAATTGATAATTTATAGATGGCGCTAAACCTATTATTCAAGTACTTTGAAATTGTTTGAAAAAATAAATAGTAGTTATACTTATAGTTCTTTTTATATTTGTTTGATTTATTTATCATTTAAAATTTTCATAAATTTGTCCACGATACGGTTTCTGTTGTGGTCACGTGCAAAATAAACTAAGTACTATGAGGCCCTTAGTTAAGTGTAATATGTTACCAATGAGAACCAGGGCTGTAGTTAGAGTCGAATTCGAGGTAGGGCAGCATTGGTTACAGGTGGGGCGGAAGTAAAAAAAAATATCATAATTGAACTGCCCTCGAATGTCACAAACTGTGGTATGTTCGGAAAAGTTTAGATATCTATCGCAACATTAAAATAAAATCTCAAACTATGAACAAACGATTTGATTATAATAATTTATCTTCGTTTTTGGTATTTTTAAAGTAGGGCGTTGCCCCACAATGCCCCCCCTAGCTACGGCCGTGATGAGAACACACGCTGGACAAATACACTTAAAACACTACGGTATCTCGACCGGTAACTGGGTAAGTTTTATTAAATTTTGTTTTCCCTTACGACATACTCCATTGTTAATACATTACACTTGAATTTTTTTTTTCTAGATATAAAATTGCCTCCTGAAGAAGAAAATAATCTTTAGTATCCTAGCACTTGCTCTACTGTAGCGATGATTGCTCTATAATTTTCCAATTGTTATCATTTTCAACTAGTTCTTTAACTTAGGAAACAGATAGAAAACTCTGTAGGCAGATTCTGAAGAATAAAGAGAATGAACAAGTATTTAAAAGCCAGAATATTAATAAAATTCCATATAATCTTAAGAATAACAACAACATTTTTATATGTACTCGTATAAAAATGAATTACTTTCCTAGCTGAAAGTTTTACAGGTATTCTTATAATAATTAGTTACAATTAGAGTTACTGAATTTAGTCTAGACACCTAGATCCAATCCTCCAAACACTGTTCATTTGGTATCCATCTTTTGTTCCAATACCCTAGACTTGTAACATTACGTATCGAAAGCTTGTACTTTGTTACGGTGGTAAAATACTTTTAGGTGTCAAGTTATAAATAAGAAAAATAGCTATATTCAAGCGATGACTGGCTCGTTTCACATGAGTGAGTTCGAGCGTGACCGCGTTATCAAAATTTCGTTTCCAGTACCAATAAACTTTCTAGAAAAAATATAATGTTGGTATATCTTTACCATTGCTTGTAAACTATTGTAATGGAATTAAAATGGAGGCGTAAACGCGGCAATGGTTATGTAGAAATGTTTTACGTGAGATTTTGAAGTTTGGTTTTGAAGTGAAATGATACAGGGGATTTTCACTCAGGACAACTGTCAGGTTGTCAGACGATATTGTTTGGGGGTGTCGACGTGAACTTTGTATAACATCGTTTTACACAATAATAAATAAATGTAAAGAGGCTTTTTGTTAAATGAAGTGTTGATATCCTTTCGAATAATATATAAAGTATCATAAGATACTTCAATTTTAAGAATGTGAATTGTATTCTAGATTTAAAGCGACGTAACCGTATTATTAAGACGCTTTATTTTCTCAAATCCATAAACTAACGAAAAGATTTTAAATCGTACTGGTTTTATAGTTACTTAGCTATTATTTATTTTAATTACTATATATTTGTTGTAATAAGTAGTTAAATCATAAATTTATTCAAAAATTTATTTTACAGAGTTGTAGAGCGTCTGGTAAGTTCGACTAAGGGAGCAACACCGTTACCGATATCAAAGCAAAAGAAGTATTAATACTTCTTTATTATAAGTAATATATTTATCTCTCTATCCTTCTTTATTATTTTATACCATAAAAAATCAATTTTTTTTATCAGGATTAGTATAGAAGTTGATGCTTTGCAGCACTATCTCGTGTTGAACTATATGACAATGAAAATATTTTCCATGAAAAAACTTATTTTATTTATATTATAGGAGGCAAACGAACGGGTGGATCACCTGATGATAAGTGATCGCCACCGTGCACTTGCAACACCAGGGGAGTCGCAAGTGCGTTGCGAGCCTGTGTTTGATTGATATGATTTTTTTTTGTAATTGTTCAGGTGGATTCAAGATGAAGCGAAGCTGAATGGTTTAGATTCGCCATATTGGACACGTTAGGTGGCGCTGCGGTTGATTTTTTAAACTTTTTTTATATTATCAAGGCAGGATAACATTCTCCGGGCCCACTAGTAATCTATATAATTAAAAATCAACTGTCGAATGTATGTAATCATATAACTTTTTTTTATATTACAGGGGGTAAACGAACAGTCGTGTCACCTGATGGTAAGTGATCACCGCCGCCCATAGACACTAGCAACACCAGAAGAGTCACAAGTAAGTTGCCGGCCTATGTTTGGGGAAGGGGGGAGTGAGAGAAGGTAGAGGGGACGGGAAGATGAGTATCCGGCGTTCTCACTGACCGAACGAAACGCAACAGTGCAAGCGCTGTTAATTCACGTCGGTTTTCTGTGAGAGGGTGGTACTACCCCGGACAACCAAAATAGCTTCAGCATGGCTCTGCCACCCACAATAACTTCAGAACGGCTGCACCTATTTGGTTAATTATTAGTTTGTTGCGTTTGTAATTATCAGGATAAAGTCTGTATGAAATAAATGTTAGAAAAAATCCTAAGGTATAGTAAAAAAATGAGTTAAAATATCCCTATATAAATGAGTAGGGAGATCTTCAAGAATATTGACAGAATTGAGGTTCACGTTCACTATTTAATTACAAGTTCGTACTTTAATCGAAAGATTTGGTCTCATTTACTTCGTTAGTACACCAGTTCGAAGTGGGGGCGCGCAATTAATAAGTAATAAAGGTTGACTGTGAATATAATTTTCACACCATACTATATTGTAGCCAAGAACATATATTATAACAAAACTATAGACCGCAGAAGAAATACAAAACCTAACGATTAGAATATCATTTTACTTAATCAGAAACATAAATCACATCTAACGATTTTTAGATACATTTTTTATTCGATCGTAATTTATTTAAACACTCGGAGTTTCTAGATTGATGCTTAAACTATAATATTTTTTATTAAAAGAAACTGACCAACCGTTACCCAGCTGTAACATCAATCATGCGGTTTGAAAGAATTATTTATATATTTAATAGGGATGAATTGATTTTAATTGGAAATTTCATTTTTTCGTAAACAAAATTTATATTTAAATTCGCAGATTAATTTAAGATGTAGAGACGATTTTAGATTCAGTTTCCATAGCTTTATTTCAAAGGCCGTGATATCTAATTGAAGAAAATATTTCTATATAGAGATCATTTAGTTTTATAGAAAATTAACAGTGATTGTTAAGAAAGTCGACAAATTAATTGTCTTTTAAATACTTGAATGGGCAAGTATATTGTATTTTCGTTTTATTTTAAGTCTATTTTAATGATCGTGACTCTACATAATAGTTTCTTGATGGCCTGAAGTAATTTAAATTCCTTCGACGATCCAAGATCTATACACACGGCTCTTATTAATGGCGAATAGGTGAATTTATATTTCTAACATTCTCACAACAATTTATCGATAATAACTTGTATTATTATTATTTTTAAATAATTGTTTATAAAATAATAAATTCTGTTCTCATGTGTATTTTTTTATACTTTACAGATTTTAACATTTTTCTCGCGTTGTAAAGTCAATGTATCCTTATAAAAATATGAACGGTAGAACATTAACCTGACCGAGTTTTTTGCCGGTTCTTCTCAATGACTGGGTTGTTTTACGAGCCGGTGGTAGTTTTGACGTTCCCAAGCGCTTTCTCAGCGCGTAAACTGTGGAAAGTATTTTTCGTTTTGAATCTCACTTGAAATAAATTACGATATGGCTATATATTGTAAAGTGCTAAATCTAGAATTTATTGAAAGCTCCGAAACAGTGTAGGAATCTAAGCTACGTTGAACAACGTGATGTCCTAAAATACTACAATATGTTATGCCAATATTCATTATTTAAACTTTGTAGTCGTGGCCGCTTGCACTGAAACGACATGAAACTATAAGACAAGAGTGAGGGTTACAATTTAAATTCTTTAAATTTAGTAAGTGTATATCGAGAATAATATTTACTCAATACACGTATCTCTACATCAAGGAATATAATTTTTAAGTAGTTAATAGAATATTAAAAAAATAGAAATATGTGAATAATACCAGTTCAACAACTTATACCTGTGGATACCACTAAACCATCGAAGCGTGCATGTCCTTTATTTGTATTTCGGCTGCCTTTCTTCGCCACTGCCATGGATACTTTTATTAAATTAAAGTTATAAAAAGCAATATATTAAAATTTTATTATTTAATTGTACATGAAGGGGATATGTGTCAATGCAATGAAGTACACTTCCCTCACTCTGACATTGCATACATTCAGTCAAGTAGTAAAGGTAAAAAAGTTAGTTATTTTATTAGCCCGTGTGTATTCGAGCGTTTAGCCCTGTAGTCGGATAGCAGCACGCGGTGTCTTTGTTAATAAAGAGAGCATAATGCGCAACGACCGGTCGTCACGAAGTCCAGCGTCCAGTGTCCACTGCATCTAGATCCGAGATGTTTAATTAAACTACCGACTTAGACGAGGAATCCGTGTAGATTTACGGGACTGATGTAATTGAAATTTTGACGTCTTGATATTACACGCTCTGTATTGTATGTAGCACTATAAGGCGTATCTATTCATAAGGGATAACAAATATATTGCGTCATTTTGAAATGAAACATTTTCTGATTTATTTTAGAACTAGCGGGCCCGGCAGACGTTGTCCCGCCCTGATTATAAAAAAAAATTCTTGACAAATTATATACTAAAACGTTCCTCATGAACCACTTTATCCACTGGTGAAAACAGCTTGAAAATCCTTTCATTAGTTTTTGAGTTTATTGCGAACACACAGACAGACAGACGCGGTAGGGCACTTTGTTTTATACTATGTAAGTAAAGTAATGATTAACAAGGGAGAATGAGATAAAATACATTATACTATATTATATCTTTTATATATAAATTTCTTCTGTACGTGTGTATGTCACTGAACTCCTCCTAAACGGCTGGACCCATTTTGATGAAATTTTTTGTGCGTGTTCCAGTGAATCCGATAATGGTTTAGATTCACAATTGGACCCGGTAGGTGGCGCTGCAGTTGAATTTTAGATTTTTTTTTATTATCATGGCAGAACAACGTCCACCCGGCCCGCTAGTCTATATATAATATATTATGTCTATATTATTGAAGTACTATGTCGCACGCAGTCTCCTCTTTTTTAGTTTTTACACCTACTGATTCTATTCCCTTGTATCTATATCATAATATATTTATTTATTTGTTAATAGAAGAGCAGCATGATTGCTAATAGGTCTATAACACACACAGTATCCACATTTTTGAATGTATGATCCCTATAGATGTTTATTTATTAAAGTTAGTTTATTGATCCGTAGCCAGTGGTCGAATCGATTTTTAAATCAAGTACTTATTTAGCAGATATTATTTTCGGAATCGATTTCAGTTTAGTATCACCTTATTGATGAGGAAATTGTGTACAATTTTTGTGCGTGGAAGTGTTCGACCTATTTTAGTTCGATTTCCTCTTGTAGATCTTATTCTTATTATATGGCACATCGTATTTATGAGTGACTATTTTATACGTTTCTAT
This sequence comes from Antheraea yamamai, assembly GCA_036509395.1. Classification (NCBI taxonomy): domain Eukaryota; kingdom Metazoa; phylum Arthropoda; class Insecta; order Lepidoptera; family Saturniidae; genus Antheraea; species Antheraea yamamai. The sequence goes on from AP028433.1 coordinate 4,391,083, forward strand.
AAAGTCACCACGAAGGCGTCTTTCTTCGAGAGTAGTGAGATGCAGTGCGTGCAGGCTATTCGGGTATGATATTTTCCTGAAGATTTGTGATATCTCTAAAGATTTATATATGTCTGGAAGTAGGGCTCCATATCTGAAAGCCATATTCAAAGAGCGGTCTTATGTAGGTTTTGAGTATTTTGCGAAAGACCTCCACAGTCATTGTTTGAAGAGCCCTGCAAATTACATATACAAATAAGTTAGCTTTCTTGACCATTGAATTAACATCTTCCCATTTTAATTTATCAGAAATGAGTACACCCAAGTATTTATATATCATAAAGCACTTTGAGAAATAGACGATTATGGAATTAAATTATAATTTGTTTACAAAAGCAATTAACTAAGTTATCTAACCTAAGAGTGCACGGGAAACATATAAACCTCAGGAACTGATTTACGCAAACGATCGCGGAGCCATCATCCTCTCACTAAATGGCGGTATTACTTAGACGCCATCACAGTGTGTGCGGATGGCACAATTTGTAGCATAACGATAATGGCCGGGACCCTTCAACGAGGTTTACGACACATGACGCGGAAGATATGCGCTTCACTAACATTCGTACTAGTACCCAGATCGTATGCTGCCAAACGATTTCGACGACCGTCCCTTTTAATAATCTAGTAATAAACAAATTTGTAGTTAAATTAAATGGAAAATGTTATGATCGTGGGAATAAAACTTGGCATATCTATATCTATACTAATATTATAAAGAGGTAGTTTGTTAGTTTGTGAGGTTGTAAGAGGTAATCTCAGGAACTACTGGTCAGATTTGAAAAATCCTTTCAGTGTTAGAGAGCTCAGTTATGAAGGAAGGCTATAGGCTATATATCATCACGCTAAGACCAATAGGAGCGGAGCACCAATGAAGAATGTTTCATAATCGTTTTTTTTCCTTTTGAGAGCTTCCGCTGCGTGTTAGTTAGCCCAAAGTAACTTTTCGCGAAGTCGCGGGCAGAAGCTAGTACGCAAATAACTTTGTCCCAAGCCGAGGTGTGCCGCGCACCCTTGAGCTAGTTGTCAAAATAAAATCGGCTGAGTGCCTTAAGCGCTCGCCTTAGTAGTCCGGAGAAGCTGTTAAGACCTTACTAGGTCAATAGCGTAGTCAGTTCGAAAAAAAAAACTTTGTGCCAAAGATAAACGTAAAATTAATCCATGTGTGCTACAATGCAACTTTCTATGGCATTGATTATATTTATTTTTATGTGTGTCCACAGAAGGAGGATACTGTTTCTATAACTGTACACATTTCAAATATAATATACATTTCAGAAGATAATTGTGAAACTTGTGTTGCTCTGCGTTTCGCATGGAATTTCAGTTAGAAAAGAATAACCAAAAAAGCAATAGCGGGTGTAAATTATACTGTGTGTCACGTACCGGCAAAAAAGCTTTTAGTTTTATTAAAATTTTTGTTTTAAAAGCATAGTTATTGACATGCTAAAATATAATTGATATAATATGGCTGTCGCATGTTAATAGTTACTGCGCAGCTAGACAAGTTTTCGTTATCATCATCTACCTTAAAATTGTAGAACCGTCATGTTGTGCATTGAAAATATTTGACAATAACTGATTTTTGGTAATTTAAGAACTGTAACAGAAATAAATATATATTAAAAAAAAACTGAAACTACTGAATGATTTTTTTAGCATTGAGGCCTGATGCTGTCAATACATTTTTTTTTTATATTATAGGGGCCAAACGAACAGGCGGTTCGCCTGATGTTAAGTGATCACGGTCGTCCATAGACACTAGCAACACCAGGGAGAGTCGCGTCATCGTCGCAATCTTCAACGGTAAGCGGGGAGTCCGTACCAGAGTTGCCCCTCTGACGATGGCTTCTCTCGCCTCCCGCCTCAACGGGAGTGTCGGTTATTTATTATTCGCCCCTCATTTCGATGGGCTATCGTGGTTTCTTTTAACGCCATCTGGCGGTGGTTTTGGTGACTGAGACATCATTGCTGATTTTTCGTGGTTTTCGTCTGAGAGGCCTGGCCATCGATTTTATGCAGAGGGGAGTCTTAAGTGCGTTGCCGGTCTTTTAAAGGAGGTGGGCCTCCGGCGCTCTCACTGACCGAACGAAACGTAACAATGCAAGCACTGTTACTTCATGTCGGTTTTCTGTGAGAGGGTGGTACTACCCCGGGCGAGCCGACTCAACCATGCTGAAACCAGTAATCGCTTCAGCGTAGCTCTACCACCTATGAAAACACTTATACAGTAGTGTGATATATTTAATATTCGTTTGGTTACTTACTATTCTGAAGTGGGAAAAATGTTATAAACTATTTATCGTTGTATTTTAGTTACTGCGTCTGAAAATTGACCATATGAGTAGGGGTAATTATCCAAGGCCGATTCCAGAAATTCAGCTAAAAAAATATGTAGTTATTTTTCTTTAAATTTAATTTTTCTTCATTCTCGCGTTATAATTTGGACTCATCCAATTGGCTATTTATTACTATGATTTATGTGGTAAGATTTATCTTAGAATAGGACTGGCCGTTTGAAATCACTACACGTAATAATTACTATAAAATTAGTAATGTATTATAATGTCTTTCTTTGGCATCCAATGTTGTAGTAAATTATTATTACCATTGTCGAGTAGCTAATGATGTTACAAGTTTTTTGAGGTCATTTCAATGAATTAACAAGATGGTGGCCATTTTGTTAGAACTTTCTAGGGAGTTTTTGTGGCAAGTCAGAACCATGATCCGTGGTATTATTTCCGATGCACTTCACTTGTGCACAATAACCAAACCATATTACGTAAAACACCACCGACATTATAAAATATGGAGCCAAATAACACCAGATTATTAAATAAATATAAAGTTCATTACATGGCATTCTAAGATCCCGCAAAACACTCCATGTAATGTCTTATTCCTATCCAATGCATGATATAATGTTTAAGATATAATTATTCCGCTATTCGTTATTATATAAATAAAGACAATAGTCCACAGATGTTATAACAATACGTAAATATACAAGCGTTAAGCGACAACCAATAGGCATAAAAGGAAAGCTTTGTCGCTCATATTCAAAGTCACGGCACGACACAATGAATGCAACTATTTCATTGTCATTACAATATGATATGAAACAACGAATCACGCAACAGCAAATAACTGACAACAGTTTATAACAACGGTTGTTGCAATATAAAACAATAACGTAATTAATTATTGATTTCTGGTCGTTATTGCGATCTATAAGTAGCTATATCCCAGGCATCCTTCACGTTGCTAATAAACTTGATCGATTGCATGAGCGGTTTTTCTACACAGTCCAATGCCTTCCATTCTACATATTCGAATTAAGTTATTTGAAGATTATCATTGTAGCCACATATCAAATGTTGAAACATCATAAATTTCTTGAAGTAACAGAAAATAAACTTCCAAAGTGTTTTCCAACTCTATCCAAATATAAAACTATATAAACTCGAATTGAGCACGGTCGAAACCAATTTATGTAATAGGGGATCGAACAGTTCATATGTCAGACGACAGATGTCTCGAATGACGTCACACGGGTTCTTAGTGGATGAGTTGCTCCGTAACGTATCCTTGTGTGGCATCTTTATTTGACACTTGAAATATAGTCTCGAGGGTTACTTCAGTTAAATTAATCGGACATTTTTATGATTTTAATTAGCCCTGCACAGGTCATTATATCTTAAGGACATTTTCTCAAGAGTACGCAAAATTGTAATCCCCAGGGCAGCTTTTGATACCAATAAGGTAGTGGAGACATTATATTGACAATTTAAATCAAAATCAAAATACTCTTTATTCAATTTAGGCCCTGAGAAGGCATTTATGAACGTCAAAACTACCACCGGTTCGGAAAACAACCCAGTCATCGAGGGGAACCGACAAGAAACTCGATCTGGTTTATCTTTTCATAATACATAGCATATTTTTTGGTTATTACAACATAATAGACATATAAAGCTACATTCGTTTTTGGTGGATGCACAGAGAGAGGCGTCACTTCCAGACGTCGCCATCATTTACATATTGATCTACCCTGTAATAGCCTTTATGTATTAAGACACGCTTGACATAACACTTGAACATACTATCTGGCAAATCGGTAATGTGTTTTAGGACTTTGTTATAAAATCTAATATTAGTACCTAAGAAACTGTTATTGGTCTTAGTCAGCCTGAAATAAAGAGTGACCAGTTTGTTATTGTTTCTAGTATTTACATTATGTCGGTCTTTTACTAAATCCAGATTATCTAAGTTTTTGCGGACGTACATCAAATTCTCAAGAATATATTGGGAGGGCAGAGTTAAAATACCGAATTACTGAAAAGTTTAGTCTTTAATGATTAAAATAAACGATAAATACACTTAAAATCCCTTAGTGGCAAAAGTTTATTTATATTCACTATTTTTATAGTGGAATAGAGAGTAAAGACGAAGAAAACCTCTTTAAAGAATTACTGGGTGAGGTTTTTTGATTGGCTTCTGAGATCAGAATGAACAAAGCCCGTTAGTAGATTATTGAAGAAAACCTTGTTAAAAGTACAAGGCTGAGGCTGCAATCAATAATGGGCACGTCATTGTGAAATCTCCTTTGGGGGCACCCCTTGCTACTGAATGTGAAGTTGTTAGTTGGTACATTCGCGCATAGCCCATTAGCTGTTCACAGTGGCGGGTGAGTAGCCATGATGGGTATTCTATTGGCAAAAAAAGTTAGTAGCAACTTAGCAACATTTTTAACACGATCAACCAGCACAATGTTGTTACGTCACAAAGGTAAAATCTCAGTAATATATTCCATCACTCTATAAACAGAATTGTCTGTATGTATGTCATTATTTTCAACCAATGCTTTTGGATAAATCAATTCAATATATATACATATAATAAAAATGAAGTGTCTATATGTAATATCAAAATAATATTTTTTTTTACTGATTGGGTACGAAATTACCTATTGGCTACTGATAACAAAAATGCAAATTTTAAAATTTTTGTAGGTCTGTCTGTCTGTTTGTTCCGGGTAAACTCCGAAACGGCTGGACCGATTTTTACAGGAATTTCACTGGCAGATAACTGAAATTACAGCGGGTTACTTAGGCTACTCTAAATTAGACTAGTTATTAACCGCGGCTTCGCCCGCAGTACTTACTATCTTTAAAATGGTTCGACCGATTTTCACGAGACTTTCACTGGCAGATAGCTGACCTTATAAAAAGTAATTCAAACCATTTTAGTTTATACAAGTTGTTATCCGTGGCTTCGCCTGCAGTGCTATCTCCAAAACGGTTAGACCAGCCTTCACAGGGACTTTCACTGGCAGATAGCTGACTTTACAAAAACTAATTTAAGCAATTTTAGTTTATACTAGCTGTTAAACGTGGCTTCGCCCATAGTGCTTTCTCCAAAACAGGTAGACCGATTTTCACGGAACTTTTACTGGCAGATAGTGAACCTTATAAAAAGTAATTGAGGTTATTCTATTTTAGACTAGCTATTACGCGGGACTTTGTCTGCATGAAATTGAGCAAGATTTTAAGTCATTCTTTATTTTTAATTAGAGAAATAATTATCAGCTTATTGTTTACAATTAGACATTATAATTATAGGTTGGTCCCAGAAGGATTTTTTTTTTCTTTTTTTCTCAATTTTTATATTTTCTAAAAAAAAAAAAAAAAAAAAAAAAAACCCTTTCTTTCTTTATGGCAAACAATTTCATTAATATATTAAAAAATAAAGTTAAATTACATAAAGTTTAAACAAAAGGATTTTATTATCATAGACATGAATACAAAAAAGATGGCGCGTAACCGAAAAATGTGACGGTAAATTTTTTCCAACGCCGATAAAGAAGTTTCACTTCAATAATAACTTTAATGATATAGAGGTCTTCGTAATAAAATCTTAGATTATAAACGTATTACGTAAAGAGTTTCGTAATACAATTTCTTGCGGAACAGACAAGCGTTTATTTTTCGTATAGTCTTGTGACTTAATTAACTCTCTTAATTATAATGGCATTGTATCCTAAATGTAATGTAAATCTTTATAATAATATTTTAAGTTATTATTTCATTAGTTCATTATACAGTGTAAGTGAGCACTGAGGTAGTTATATTGTGGGTTAAGGTTCCAAATATGTTGCTGATGACAAACCTCATTTGGCACGCTGTTAGTATTTATATATCTAATGTTACATGTTACTGTAAGTGGCGTGCGTGTCGTACTTACAATTGTTTTTAAAGAGCATTTTTATAATTGTACATAGTCTCACAATTGTATAATTCTTTAATAACAAGAAAAAAAACGCGAGCGGAGCTGCGGGTACAGCTAGACTATAATATATAAACAGGCACAGGGAAAAGAGTTAAGAACATCTTTCTTCACTGTTTCTCAACCGATCTATCTTATTCTTTTTATTTATTAGTCATTTATAAGCGTTACTATTATCAATAAAATTTTGTGAAAAAGTTCGTTTTTTTCTTTAATAATGAAATTTATGATTTATAGTCGAATTTCTACCATTAGACGAGCACTAGTATTTATAAATCAGTAGACTATAGTACTAAAAAATGGGGAACAAAACGCTTCAATGTAATCTCAGATTTAATCAACTCGATGCAAAGTCGAGGTTAACGTTAAAAAATCGAGGTATATCCGCTTGCAAGTCGAGTCACGTTGGTCCCGAGCGGGCCTCAGTCGCCAGCGTTTTTCAAATATAAATGGACAGCGCGTGACCGTTCGTAAATTTTCTGTTGAACATATTAAGCAATTTATAAAATCATCGTTTTCGTTTCAGCGTTTTTCTTCTTCGAACTGACTAACAACTGTTGGGTTCACTAACTTTTACAACTGCGTTTTTAGAGGGAACACTTAGGGTACTTACTCGACTAGCGGTAATCTCAAGGGTGTTAAGATTTGTGCGTAATTATAGCGAAATATTTGAGCAAATATTTGTACATCCAGTATTAGAGTGTTTATACCCTGTATGGCTACAAAGAAAAATTAGGCGTCTTCGTTGGCTTGGACATGTATACAGTATTTTTGCATATTGTATGCCAAGGCGTATTTTACTGGGTACTGTAGTGCGTGCAGAAAGTAGCATCGAAAGGCAATTGCTGTTTTAAAAAATGTGCCAAACAACATATGTCCTCTTTGACTATTGATATTGGGAGGAGGTGACTGAGGACAAATACGGATGGAAGACACGCGCTTATTACTGCGAAGTGGTTGGCGATAAAATGATCTAATTAAATCTAACAATCGCTTCCACCACGTAATAACTAATCAATTACAGATTTAACATTCATTTGATACGCTGGACGAGGCAGTCACTCTCAAACTGGGTTATAGAATCACGAGAAAAAATGTTTCCATAATGCTTTATAAGTCGTCTTTTGTAGAGACCGCGTTGTTTTAGGCGTATCACGTTCCAAGAACAGTCTATGGATCCAGTATTAAAGTAGCTTGATATTTTCTGTACCCGACTGGATGGCTAACTATTGTGCACGTGGCAATACAAAATGTTTTTCTTTTGTTTTGTCACGTATTGCGATTAGCCTGTGTATACGCAGTTGCAAAGAGGCTTGCACGCCGGAATGATAACGGTGAATGTATGCAACGATGGATTGTAGATTTCCTGGTGATTGCAGTTGTTTTTGGATTGCACTAGGCTTACCTCTAGATGCATCACGTTGTCGATAACAAAAACATGTATATGCGATTTGGAATTGGATAGAGAACAGATACCTTTAATTAGTAACAGATGTCGCTGTTGTCGGTTCTCACTGTGTAACTTTTATGCATAAGAACTAAAAAACAGACAAACGATCTACACTATTCAAGCGGAACGCCTAAACACACTTTGTCAAGAAGCGTAAAAGGGAAAACTTTGTACAAGCTCGGTACATCGCGTGAACAAGTTTGAACAAATTCCGTTTAAACGATTTTGAACCGTATCATAATACACTTAAACTTTATCGTAAAAATGCAAAATGTTAGGTTGGCTCTAGTATAATCCTTGATTTTACGCCTCAACGGTTTCACAAGCCAAGAATGGACAATAACTACACCGCTACTACGGTTATAGGAACTTTTCCAATATTCATAAACTCTTTATAAATTCGTTTTTCACGAGGATTTTATCATAATCATATTAGTACAGAATTATTATTATTTTAAATTTTCTTGAAACTACATATAATCCGTGACGTGGTTATTAACTGGTGCGCAGATATTTATGATAATGAAACTGAGTCGATACATCCGTTGAACGTTTTTTTTTAGTTAAAAACACTAACTTTCAAACCTTAACTACAGTTAATGGATACAAAGTCGACACAGACTCAGAATAATTAAATTATTTGGGGAAATATAGCCTAAGGAATACTAAGTACCTATCAGTGAAATAATTTTACAGTCTGATTATTACTTCTAAAGGTTTAGGGGAACGCGATACTAAGTTTTGTAAATATTAGGTGTCAGTAAAAACGACAAATCTAATTATATTTTTGTTTGCTTATGAGCTTTTCTTCTCGAATTATTATTAATCTGAAAACAAATTGTCGTATGTCACTACAGCTGCTAGCTACAGATTATCTAACTCATCTTCCGTTTATACTTTAGTTATATACGCCCCGTTTATTTACGACGCGAAGTCAGAATAGTAGCATATACTTTATGCATTTCCATACGTCTATTCGATAGTTTATTAAGTTTGAGTTAAATTAATGTAACAGATATACTTAAATGTCACACAGTCACAATAGTCACCGACACGGTGACTGTACCATGATGTAAGGATATTTGCTGTTTGATAATAATTGATACAGATATTTGCGACCGCATCCCGTTAGTTATCAATCATTATAACAGTGTATATATTAGTTAGTATTTTTTATTTATATTTTTGTTTTATGGTATTTGATGACTTAGTTGTGTATGAAAAATGAACGCTGAATGTAGACACAGTAATAAATTACACATAATTAATAGGGATTGAATTTTATATAATAATATTGATAGTAAACGAACAAGAGTACCAGTTACGTAAGTAAAATTAAAGTAATAAAGTATGTGCTCTATTTAAATAATAGCTTGTGCTCATCCGTTGCACTCGTCGTCATTTTTTATTCAAATCGTTATAAAATATCCTGTACTTTTTTTTCACATTCCAAGCTATCTCTGTGCCAAATTTAATTGCGATCGGTTCATAGGTTTCGTTATGAACAGTGGCATAGCTGGCATAGGTGGCACCCGGGGCGGATTTTATAGGTGTCACCCCAAAACTCAATCGAAACTGTTAAAATAAAAAAAGTTATAATCATTTACGTTTTATTAATATACGAGTACCTATTACAAACATTTGAATATTATGTGAAACTAATTACTTTGTTAAAAATTAAAATTTCTTCCTTCTAGCTTTGACACTAGCGAACTCCGAAATCACGTCTTCAAAATTTATATTTTGTGTTGCTTCATGTTCTATCGTTAAAATACCAAGATTGTTTAATCTGGTTTCAGTCATTGTGGTCTACAAGTAGCAAGTAATTTTTAATTAATTTTAATTTGCTGAAACTTCTCTCACATGAAGCAACTGATGCACATATTGTTATAAATAACTTTAGTGCGACCGTTAGATTCGGAAGAGATTCTGTAAAATCCCATTCCACAATAAATTTCAAAAAGTCCAGTGTCACCCAATTAGAGACAGTAATATTAGCTAGCCGCTTTTAAATGTCTTCTCAATTTTGGTATTTCTAAAAGGAGTTCTGTTTCTGATACTTCATCGTAAAGGTTAGTAAATTTTGATATAGCAAATTTGAACTGTTCAGTGTTTGCCGAAGCAAGGTCTATGACTGCACAACCTCAAACAATGAAGCTACGTCTTTAATGGACTTTACTCTTGTTTCGAGTTCAATATTGAATCTGTCAAGACATTCTAACATGTCCTTTTGAAGTTCCGCTCTAAGTGTAAGTCCAGCATCGGTGGACGATGCTAACTCACCGGGCATGCGTTTCTTGCGACGAATTCATCGTTCCATCGAAATGTTGTATTTGTCCGATTTTTGTACAGCAAAATCTATTGCCTCTTCTACTAGATGCAACCGTTTCTCTCCAATGAATAGACGAAGTGCTTCTAGTTTTATGATTATTTCATCAACACATAAACCTTTACTTTGTAATGCAATCTGAGCATTGTTCACTTCCCTTAGCACATCATTCCAAAAGAAAAGAAAACAAAGAAATGAGAAATTGCACATAGCAAGTATAAGACTTTGTGCAGCACCTCTAGTTTCTAAATTTACGTCTTGGTCACATAGTTCCTCAATTGCAGATATTATCCCATCAAAATTTTCAGCCAATACTTTTACTGCACCATAATTAGCACTCCAGCGCGTTGTCGAAAGTCTTTTAACAGATGCTTTGCTGTGATTGAGGAGCACTTCCCAACGGCTTGTGGAAGTTGAAAAAAAGTTAAATATTGTTTCCACTGCTCCGAAAAATGTAACACAGGTCACATTTTGTGCGAACGAATGTTGGCCGCATAAATTAATTGAATGATCTATACAACCAATAAAAATTGCTTTGTTGTTTTTTTCTTTTATAATAGCTTGCACTCCTCCGTGTATACCACTCATAACTGCAGCATTATCATAACCTTGAGAACGACACATCATAATATCTAAGCCATCGTTTTCAAGCTTCTTTAGTATTTCAACGCTTAAATCAGCTGCTTTTTTCCATGTAAAGGAAAGAATCCTAAGAATACTTCTTGACTTCTACTTTTCTATTATTAATTTTTACATAACGAATCACTTCAGACATTTGATCGACATGTGAAACGTCAGGTGTGCTATCAAACATGATTCCGAAATATTTGACCGATTTAATTTTGTTGACCAGCTGACATTTTACATGATTAGCTAGAACATTTATGAACTCATTTTGTATTTCTGGCGATAAATATGTTACTTTAGGTGATTTTTTCTGCTCCAAATATAGTATATGTTCTTTGAATACTGCATCATACTTTGACAGCAGTTTAACTAGTTCTAAGAAATGACCTTTATTAGACGACCCTTGGGTTTCATCATGTCCAGGAAATGCAAGGTTTTGTTTAGCCAAAAACAATGTTATATCTAATAATCTAGATAAAAGATTTTTCCACTTCTGTTTTTCCGTATTCATTAATTGCAAGGTTGCGTCATCTATTGTGGTGTGAGATTTTAATCTCATTTCCAAGGTTTTCCACTTTTCGAAATTTTCTAAATTTTCACATGAAGTTTCATGGTCCAATACTTTAGGATTTAGTTTCCACCACTTCTGAAATCCAGTTGTAAATGTTGTTTGTATGTTACTAACAGCAAATAAACGACAGCAAAAACAGTACAGGTTATTTGATATAGGAGAAAATACCGTCCATGATCGTAGAATTTTTTCACCACTAGGCATCTGTTTATAAAACCATTCCTGTGAAAGATGACGAGAATCACCTTTAATCTTTGAACCATGACGAGATACAGTAGGAAACAGTCCTTCTTTGTTCTGGAAATGTTCACTGCCCTTTTTTATTATGTCAATGCGAACATTATCAGGTACCGGTAAACTCCAATGTGAAGCCTCTCTCAAGTGTTGAACTGATTCTTCGAAGCTAATGCTATTTCCGAAAGTAGCATTAACGGCGTCTTTTCATTATTTATTTTGATTCCGTCAAGGTCCTGTGTCGTCTTCATTGATTCTGTATTGTCGATGTTGCTATCTGAATGTGAGTCTCCAAGATGTGAATCATAACTTTCGTCAGCAGGAGACTCGGGTACTTTACTTGAACTTTGGCCGCTATCTGCTTTTGAGACATATTTGAAAAGAGAACCGGACATTCTCTGAATTTCATCCGTTTTAGCCTTTTTGGCTTTTCTCTTGAAACCCGCTTTCTCTTTTCGAAGTATGAATTCCCCGAGGCATATTTCGTTCTGGGTGTTCTAAAAAATATTTTTAGTTAGTAAGTGATACGTTGATTTTATAAACTAATTATAACAGTAAATAAACACCTACACGTTACGTAACTAGCTTTGTGAAATATATTTTTATATAAATGAACAATCCTGCGTCTGGGTGTAAATATGTATTTAAGTATTATTAGAAAAATACTAGTTAAATACTCCACCGTTGATTGTGATATCCGTGCCACGAGTGCTCGAGCTACTCATCTCGGAGCCAAATCAACGTACGCGAAGTTGTATGATATGATTATGATTACTTTTAATCAAAAATCTAAACTTAATGTATTCCGTTTTTGTAAACAAATCCCATTGCTATTAGATCGGAAAATAATAAGTAAGTAAATAATAAATAAGTATATTATTTACAATTAAACATTATTACCTAAAGTAATATCGTAAAACGTGTAGAAATATAAATAAAATCTTTTATCGCCAGCAAAGCCTCTAAAACCTATTTTAATAAATAAATACCTTTTAATAAATAAATACTTGCCCAGGCTAAACAAAAAATTATTACTGCAATCCGTCTAAAATACCTTCTTTAGGTACCTATTTATCATTTAGGATGCCTCAATAATATAGTTTTAAAATACACAGTAATTAAAAGAGAATAAAATAATTGAAGGGTTTTTCAAAATAATCTAAGATACTGCTATTAGATACTAAATGAATTAAAAATGTAAGTATTACCTGTAATAACAAAAATACTTCACTTACCTTTTTTATTTTCTTCAAGAATCGACTATATTAAATCGGTTTTTATACAAAAAATGTTGTTTATAATATCTAATAATTAACAAACACTTTGCACCAGACATTCACACGTTCACGTAAGAGAATATTGAAATGAATGCGGTCGGAAACAAAAGAAATGGCCCAATCCACAATACAAGTGACGAGCGCTATATCGAGGGAATCCCCTAACTAGCTTTGGTTATGCGCGAACGGGGTATTAAATTTTGGAGGAATCCCAGATCGATTGACAGTGTGCACATTGTTTTTTTTTCTAAATATCAATTTATTATGCTCGTGGTACGATATTATAGTTACCTAGATAATTTTATTAGTGGCGATTATGCTCTCTGCCACAGATTTACGATTTTTTATAGGTAGAAAGAACTACAACTGATGGTCATAGTCGGGCTCGAGTGTCAC
>AP028433.1:4431480-4489480 GCA_036509395.1 Antheraea yamamai
TCTCGATACTCGACATTTTACATACACATATTTTTCTACAAATAATTCATCCATGATTTCCTTATTATTCCCATATACCTATATACATCGTACTTAACACATTTACATTCCATATGATTTCGTTCTTTATAATCTGCATGACATCAATCCTTCTTAGAATCATCGCTGTCTTGTCAGTCCATAAGCCTCTCAGTAGCTCGGTATACCTTCCAGTCGGGTACAGATACCTATCGCCCTCTTCGTTACTAAGTATACACAGGTTGATCTCGATAAGCGATACGTGCAGGAGTGCCCTCAGGACGGGTTTTCGTTTGTGTATAGTGGTCGAATTTCAGTTACACACAATGTAGTCCGGTGAAGCTGTGAAGGCCCGTGAGGCCAACAGCAGTAGTCAGTTTAAGAGAAAACAGTTACATACAATATTTTACTCCGGTTACCTATAAAAGCGAGTTTTCAGTTTTTGTTACTATGAATATTATTACTTTTTTTGTTTTTTTTAGTCTTTCAATGAACTTCTATTTTGTTATAACTTGAAGACTCGACTTTTTGGTATAACACGTTATTAAGTTGTACTATGAATTATTTTGTAATTTAATCCCTTCATCGAATGCATCATCATTAGGTGGGACTTTAAATTATTTATTATTAACTAGTAATTTGAAAATTAGACTTTAATAATGAAATGAAATTAATGAGACAAACTTATAGATTTTTTTGCTATCGCTTTTTGATAAAAGTGTTAAATTTCAACATAACCTGACATTTTGAAGTAATAGACATATAGATAGATACCGGCGACGTTAATAAAAACGGCTTAAAAAACAATTTACATGATGGAATCAACATCAGCTATTCCGAATCGCTTGCCGGCGTTACAAGCTGAAACAAAACGCAATATAAACGGTATCAAAAAACAATAGTACGTTGAAACACATCCGCTCAGTTCATTGGGCACATAGAAACAAGCGATCAAACTTTACGATACGATCGAGAAAAACCCGTTTGGTACAGTGAGAGGGATCTTTCTCTTATTTTCGAAAGTTGTAAAACTACAAACGCTCCATTAAACCCCCGATCAAACATAAGATTGGGTTGGTATATCAATAAAAAATTGTTTAGGTACAATTTAAAGGTACAAATATTATCGCGAATAAGAGAATAAGGCGTCCTTGACAGTAATTTGGTAACTACTTAGTCGTGGATTATTATAAACCTACCAATAAATCAATCACTATACGTTTCCTATTCGACTTTGAAGTTTTCTTTGGTGTATCTTCGAAATTCAAGATCTAACGAAATTAAAATGAGACCTCCTTGAGAACATCACCTTTTGAATAAAATAAATCTAAATCGTTTTATAAATTACAAAAAAAAACGAAATGTCAACCTCCTTATTTCTAAAGTCGGTTAAAAAATAACTAATTATTACAATACAAGTTTTAAGTAAGATGACCTCGAGCCATTGAAGTTTGAAATTAAATTAAATTTAGACCGATCCTAAATTTTCCTTTCAAACCAATGAATTCAAGGAGTGCCAACATTTATCCCTCTCGGGCCAATCCATATCTCATTGGGTATTAACGATAAGCTGTATGTAAAGTTTGTATCACCTTCGAATTGTTTTGAACAAATTATATTTGAAGATTTATTACACTTTCGGGATATGAGATACGGCATTGTTATTTATGGGAATAAAAATTATAATACACAATAAACTTCTATATCTTTGCTTAATTGTTGTAGTTCTCGGTACAGCAGTCTATATTCTCTTTGCCGTGGAACTAGATTGTAAAAAGTCCCAATCTGATCTCACTCCTATGTCACTATTATCATAGGTAAATCGAAATAGATAATACTTTATTTAATTTAGACCCTAAGAAGATGCTTATGGACGTCAAAACTACCACCGGTTAGTAAAACAATACAGTGATCCAGAAGAACCGACAAGAAACAGGATCACGTTTATATTTTTGTAACATATATATATTTAAAATACATTACGTACGTTACCATCGTTTTTAGTGGATGCACAGAGAGAGGAGTCAATTCCAGATATTGCCATCGTTCACACATTGCTCCAGTACCTCCAGTACCAGTAGCATTTTGACATCAAAATCTGGTTGATGTGGCCCTTAAACTCACAGCCATACAATTTGGTAATAGGTTATGCCTGTTTCATGTTGCACCATTCATTACTGTTCTGTGCAAACTTTGTCCAGGGTTTTCGACTAGGTTTGTGATATCTTGCTATCAATCTTCCTATACATCGCCTGCTCACTCTTCGCTACCAATCGGCAAGGAATCTACTTTACCTACCTACTCTCGCGTATATGGACAAGTGACTGCTTAGCACTATTTGAATTAAGTTACACGCATACCGATCTGCTATAATTTTGTAGCGGTTACATATACATATTATACTAAGTGGTACTCGTGACTTCTTTCTCTTTGAAAACAGTTTTGTTATTTTATGAGAGTTACTTATATTTCCTGTAGTATCTTTAATTATTGTAATTGTAATTATACCGTTATTAGTTCTAAATTTTACTCATTTTAAGTCACCTTTGTTCAATTTTATAATTACTGCTTGTCCAGATGATATTCTGGAGACAAATTGTACGTGGCATCACAATTTCGTCAACATCTGTTCAACCGTTTCAAAGAGTAACAATGTGTAGGTTTACGTTTAACAGAAACGCTGAAATAATCCTTTTAATATCCAAAATCTAGCATCTCGCAAATCATGTTCATGTAATGACAAAATTGTCCACGTTAACCCGAATCAGCAGAAAAATGGTCGAATCCGTATAAATTCGGCAATTTTTCCACGAGTTGACCAGCAGCCGTAAATTTAATCAAAAACCAGCGTTCGGAAGTAAAACCAACAAAATATTCACACATTCCGCAAAAGCTCGGAAATTTGCGAACGCGTTACTCCGTCCGTTTAATGGAACAAAAGAAATGACCAATTTGTAACTGATCCGGCAATATTTCTGTGAGATGAACACTGGCCGTAGATTAAATTCTTTATTGCGACATTCGTGAGTAATAATTTATCCGTAAAGACGCGCCTAACCAAATAATAATGGCTCCCATCAATAAAGCCGGCTTGCCGAGTCCGCCCAATTCGTTATTAGGGATTTTTCATCGCACGACTCACGAAATAAATGTATGGATCCATTAGGGCTTTCTGCTGTCCAGTACTTAAGAATGTATTCTTAATGTTTCTGATAACGTAATTCCATGATTTAGATGGAAGATGGATTGAAGCTTTACTCAAAAATGATTGTAAATAAGTAGTAAATGGGTTATCCAGCACGGTTTCTCCTCAGGTCTATGATATGGGGCTCTTCGATATGGGACTAAAACGCGCTCTTCAAGTTCGACAACACAACAGTGATACCCATGATGTCGCAGTTGTCCATAGGCGACGGTAACCATTTACATTATGTGGGCCGTCTGTCTGTATGCTGCCTTTTGGCGTAAAAAACGTATCACACAAACTTCCCGAAGGAATCTCTATCTACTGTATAATACATGTTTTAATTATTATATTGATATAAAGTAGAAAAACGTCGATATATCATAATCTATACTAATATATAAAGCTGAACTAACTAATGAGCTATATAACTTTCAGCTTGCGGGTTCGACAGACGTTGCCCACCCTGATAATAATACAAATTATACCTAAACCTTTCCCAAGAATCATTTTATACATCGGTGAAAACGGCATGAAAATGCGTTCTATAGTTTTTTATTTCACAAAACTGGTTACAATAGATGATTATTTCTGTTGACGTCGATACAGTGATGTTGTTACTAATGTAACCTACTGGATGTGGAACTAACATGCACAATATATGAGAGTGTAGCCAACTGGCTATTTAAAAGTGTCTATGCACACTGGCCTTTTTGAAAAGATGAAATATTTGATGTCACAGACGGTTATATATTTTACCTCGACAGACAAGTCCAATATTAAAAGTCTCGATTGCAAAGTCCATGTTTGATTTTATCATACACATATACATTGAACACACCCCCAAAAAGACATTAGAAATTTATGTAGAAATTAAATATTCAGACAAAATATATTAAAAAGTCTAATTAAAGTCTAAAGTTAAAAGTCTAAATATAATACAATTTTTTTTATTGTGATTTTATTGAGGCTAAATAACAATGAAAAATATCAAATTTAGCTTGTATATTGTTGTATTTGTGGCACATTCGGTAGAGGGGCGAGTGTTGTCCAACGTTTGTCGAGTACTTGGGCAGGAGGAATGTTTTGCGATTCTGCAAACGACTGTTGTTACTTGGTACTGAGATACATAACTGTCCTAATAAAAATGAATTCTCAATATGGCTATTCAAAATCTTAAATAGGAAAGACAAATCCAATATGGCTCTAAGGATTGCAACGTTTGTAAAATATAATGAGCTAAACGTGATTGACATGACTGTAAAGAGTTACATTTGTTACTAATGAACGTGAGACGGTATAAAAATCGGTTTTTGTACTTGTTGCTGTTTGAGTGTACCTGGTAGATTGGATTACAAACAGGACTACAATATTCCAAGATACCTATTACCAGAGTATTATATATTTACAAGGATATCGTGGGTTCTCTAAATATATTTGTCTGTCTTGCAATGAATCCAGACATTTTTGAGGCCCTTTTTATCATGGCATCGTAGTAAGAGCGAAAACTAAGCGTGCTATCTACTATAACACCTAAGTTACGTACACATGCTACTTCTTGAAGTTGGGAACGATTAATGAAGTAGGACACTTGGCTCGCGGATTTCTCTTTTTTGTGAACTTTATGTGTAAGCATTTATCAACGTTCAAAATCATATTATTTTTGATGCACCAGTGCTGGATACAATCTATATCACATTGTAAATAAACAACGTCACTATCGTTAGTAATTGTGCGATATATTTTTAAGTCATCAGCGTACATTTTAAAGGATGATGAGATATGATCACAGTTTCTGAGCTTATCGTCAACAAACATACAGGCAGACGTAGCAGAGGCCTTTGTTTTACACTATGTAGTGATGAACTGTTACACGTGCATTCGTCCATGTGAAATTGATCAAAAATATGTTGTATACTGTAAACATACGCGTGAGACGCGTGCTGTACTAGAACCCAAGAATAAATATAATTGAAAGTCGTATGTTTGAATGTAATTTAAATTATAGCAACGTATAATAATAACTTAATTATATTGAGAATATGGGCATATTATATCTATATAATAAAAGATTTAACACATATTGTTTGATAATGTATAGCTTAATATTTTCATTACTTTCTTATATAGTGTAAGTGAGCACTGAGGGAGGTATATAGTAGTGTAAAGTTCCAGGAATGTTGCGGATGAAAAATCCCATCCCATTCGACACACTGTTAGTATTCACGTATCTAATGTACACGTTACATGCTACAGTAGATGACGTGCGTGTCGTACTTACAAATATTTTTGAAAGAGCATTTCTGTAATTTACAAATCTACTCACAATTTTACATTAATTCAATACATTAAAAAAACGCGCGCAGAGCCGCGAGTAACAACTAGTAAATTCATAAAAATATTTTGAACGCTCTCATTATTAAAGATGGCTAGACTTTTACAGATAAAATATTGTACTAAGGATTTGTACATCTTAAAAGACCCACAAAAACTGGTATATGTCTACCTCCTAACTTACAGTATCCGTTGTTATAATTTAAAGATTATATAATTAACAAATAATGTGTTATTTGCGAAGTTATTTTGAGCAATATAGCATGAATCTTTACCTCATTAAATAATTTTTTAGAAATTGAATATAGATCAAAATTACTTTTTACAGTACTAAATATAGGTACACCGACAGATCCCCGAACGCGAAATCCCTGAACGTGACACTATAATTGTTGTTGTGCCTAGTATAGGATGGTCGTGATTCTGTAATAAAAAATGTCATGTTCTATTACACAGCGACCTTTCGATCTGCCTAATACTGGCGCAAAAATATATATATTATGATTTATGAGCCATACTAATATATTCTGCTTATATAATCTACAAATATCAAACGTATTATGTATATATAAAAATAAGTGTTAAAAATAAATGGAGAAAAAAGAGTACAGTACCATTTTCTCTTGTCTCTGTTAGCCAATTTTCTTCATTTTTATATAATAGCTATTGAAAAACGTTAAGTGTTAACAATATAAATCAACGGAATGAGATATTTTCCCTTACCAGCGAAAAGTCGAAACCTTAAATTATTAGATATTTGTCATACTTCATGATCCTTTCTTCTACTAATCTGCATCGCACTCTTTAGCAAATAAATCGTGGTAATATTTAAAAATAAGTTAATTATTGTCGAATTTCAACGGATCTACGACCACTAGTTTCCTCAATTCCGTATCTACAATGTATCAGTATATACATTGAAACAGGAAATAAAGAAACATCTAATGTTCTTAATTTGTACTATCATCGGTATTTATTCGAAATCCATTATTATATTATACTAGCTATTACCCGTGACTTCGTCTGTGCCGTTTATTATCCTAACAGAATACAAGTAAACCCGTGGAGCTTATAAAAATAGTAGTTTCCTAAAACTTTAAACCTTTATATTAAAAAAGCGATCGTGATATTTTCTTTTTTTATAAGGACCAAGTATCTAATAAATAAAACAAAAATTGTTCGACCTATATCCAGTAATTTATAGTATATAGAAGATATATGAATAAACTACGAACGTTTGTCCTATAAGTGAATTTTAGGAATAACACACTTTAGAAATTGACCTAAGCCACCTTAAACCCCACTAAGCTTGTACCCTCGTCGTTCGAACACCCAATATAATGACTGTTCTGACCTTCTCGACCCTAGTAAAGTTAAATGAAGCCTAGTTTAAACGATTAATGATGGTTTGTTAACTTTTATTTTGTCAGTCGTACCTATATTGCGGTGAAAATTTAATACAAAAAACCAAAAACGAGAAAATTATTTTTGAAGTGAAAAAACTTCTTTAACTACGTTGAGCGATTTTTGGTAGGGGATAAATTTATGGGCCGTTCACAGATTACCTCGACATGCTCGTGACGTGAGATGATGGAAGGGTTAAAGTATGGAGATGTCCCGGAGGAAGATACGCTGAGCGTAACAATGTTGGAAGGGACCCTTATGGTGGAGAATCAGTAATTATATGGGGCAGTATTTCTTTAGGAACACGTCGTACACATAGTAAAAAACGGGTTACCGACTGTGGGAATATACGTAATAGACATTTGAGAGCAGAATATGATGCCTTTTGCCTCATTAATGGAGGATAATTTTATTTCACGCAGAATTATGCTCATCCGCACACTAAGGTCGTATAAGCAAGTTTTGATGTGACCAGCACACTCGCCTGACATAAATCCAATACAATATGTTTTGGATAAACTGGGAAAACAAATTAACAAACAAATCCAGTACCAGTTAATTTAAGGTACTTTAAAACTACATTGGTTGAAGAAGGGTAACCAACTAATGCCACAAAGTTTAATTGACAATTTAATAAAAAGTATGCCCAATTTTGACAAAGAGAGGAGGCGCAACTAAATACTGATTGAATCATCCATTATGAAGAGAAAAAAATCTTTAGGACAATATTAAATTTTTATTACATTAAGTCAACATCCTTACAATTAAAATACTGAACGTATTTTGTCTGTTTTTTTCATTTAGTTTATTTTTTTGTGTTCAAAAATGATACTCTAATTAATTGATTCTATTCAATGAATTTTAAAACTTTATATTGTACAAATAAATCTGATTCCATATTAATTTGACCCATTTTTATTACGTTCCTCTCAATATGTCTATGACTGTATGTCGACATTAATTATTTGAATATTAATGATATTTATTAAACAGTGTTTCAATCTTCCAACCGATATGTTAACTCTTTACTAAGAAATCTCGAGTTTTGAATTCAAACGCCAATAAATAACATTTAGCGAGTCCTCGACTTCGGCGAAACGTATCAAAGAAATAAACATTTTTCTCTTTTTAGAACATTTGACATTTGTATTTGAAATATACGAATATAATAAATAATGTTTACATGTGAATAAAGTGACGAGAATATTGCTTGACATTATTTCACGATAAAACCTAATATTACTATGGATATTTATTACAAACTAGATGAGTAAATATAAAAATCTAAAGAACAATCACAAATATATATAGCGTAATAAATAGGTTAAACACGAACTTATAGCAAAAGTCTAAGGGTGTTATTACAAAAATGTTAAATACGTATTGAATACTTGCTTTAAAAAAGTTTGCAGTTGCAGAACGTTCGACATCTTGCTCTTCTATCTCGGTTTGGTTAAGTTAGATTAGACTTGCGAAAAAGGATAACACTATCTTGCCGTGGCAACTGTCGGCAAGCGCGGTGCATTTAATACGTAAGTATCCAAACTTTTTTAAAGCCAGTATTCAATTCTTATTTAACTTTTTTGTAGTAACACGGTAAGTATTCATCTTTTTAGTAACTCAGTATTTTATTGTAATATTACTTAATTTATCCAATTACATTATGTTGTTCATTATCACAATTAAACATTTATATTTTGATATAAGACATGTTACACTATAATATAATACACTAGCTGGGCCCGTGACTCCGTCCGCGTGGAACTTAATCTACAAAAACAGTGACTAATAAAATCTTTTCAATGTATTAAGTCCATTTACTTTTATTTACTTTTCTTTCGTACTTAAGTCGCGCCGTCATTAAAATTACAACCACTTTTGATAGAGTAAACTAATTTACATAAAACCAACACTAAATATTACTCGAGGATATGCTTTATGATTTTCTTGGTGAGGTTTTATCGTCAACACAGTACTTTAGTAGTGGCGTGTATTCAAACAAACATTCAGACAAACAGACGTTTCTAAAAATTATTGAAATGTATTTTATTACTTATTCCGAACAATTTTTTTGTCACATTTTTTTCACAAAAATATAAAGGTCGTCCTGTCTACAGACACGTTTGATTTACAGTCTTAATGTATATATATATATATATATATATGTATAGATGGTGGCATATTTATAAACTCGCACAGTTTAGATACACTGTAAGGAGAATTTAAGTCATTTTTGACTCACCCTCTCACTTATCAGTAAAAATAAGTAAAACTGTAACGTAAGTTACATAACAACTTATAAATTTTGGTATTTAGGAAAAGTAACATTTTATATTTTATTTCAAAAATAAAGCGTCAACACCGTGAAATTGAGTTAACTTCGTATTCAACAAACTGGATCGACGTGTAAGCAATTTAAGACGAATTAATACATGCCAACGCTCGGTAATAAATGAGAACATGCTTTCGGGAACATTCGCTATATATAATGATACTTTATCGACAATTCTTCTAACGGATTTTTTCATATAACGTTAGTATAATATTAGTCTACATGGGCATCTATATCTATACATATAATAAAAGGCTAACGGGACGAAATCTGTACATTAAATATTTTAAAGTAAAAATACTCTGGGAGGGTTTACAATCAAAGACAGAACACATTTTTATAGTTTTTAAAATTTTTGTCTGTCTGTCGGTCTGTCTGTCTGTCTGTCTGTCGTTTGTACAGGATTCACGCAAAAACTACTGAACGGATTTTGACGAAATTTGGTATGGTAGTAGCTTCTACACCGGTATAACATTTAGGCCATGTTTTACATATATATCACATTTGTATGTCTGTTTATTTTACTTTTAAGAAAACATAAAAGAGAAGAAATTTACGCAAAAACTACTAAACAGATTTTCACGAAATTTTGTAAGGTAGTAGTTTATACATCGACATAACATACTAGCTTCTGCTCTCGACTTCGTCCGCGTGTAATAGTTACATTTGGCCCCCGAACCCCAGAAAAATCTCTGTTTTGGAACATTCTTCATTGATGCTTCACCCCCATTGGTCTTAGCTTGATGCTATATAGTATATAGCCTACCTCGATAAATGAGCTATCTAAAACTCTTCAAATCGGAGCAGTAATTTCTGAGATAAGAGCGTTCAAGCGAACAAACTCTTCAGCTTACTGTAACAAGACCAAATCTGTACATTAAATATTTTTTGAAAATTATAATCGGGGTAGACTTTGTTATCGATATAGAAGCCAAAGATTATCCTTTTACAATTTTTGTCTGTCTGTCGGTCTGTCCCTGTGAGCACGCATCACTCTGAAAGTACTGGACCGATTATGACGAAACTTGACACAGGGATAACTAATATTACAAGGTTACATTTAAGAACTTGTCCTATAAAACGCAAGGGGTTCTCCAGAATAACGGACGAAAGTCAAAAATTTGTAGTTAGTGAAATTCTTGACGGATTTTGGTAAATTTTCTTTGTGCTATATATAGCAGACAGATTAGCTATAAATTTAAGCTATATTAGAATGAAGTTCCTTATTGGGCGTTACACGCTATGAGCGGATGGGAGCTAGACCGAAAAAAGTGTAACAAGACTTTTTGCGACACCTTAGTACAAGAGCCGGTAACGTTGGAAGAACAAAAATTTTAGAAAAGCTGGTTCTTTAATATATCTTTCCTTATGCTCTTCCAAACAAGTTTCAGGATAACTGGTTGCCGCTAAACGTTGTCTTTATTAATGCGCATCACACATTTACAGGTAATATATTGATTAGGAAATTTTTTTTCAGTAAAACTTTCTTTTTAATCGTTATTAAAAACATGAATTTATTAATACCAGACAATGTTGTTATTGACAATATATTATTATTGACAATAATGTGCCCGATATGATTCTTTATAAATAAAAATAATCCATTTCAAACCATTTTATTTTGTCCTTTGCAAAGAACATAACATTTTAATAACCATTATGATATGAAGATTTCACCTTAAACAATGAAAAACAACAATAAACGTAAACATATGACTTGGGACTGACGCCATCTTGAATACATGCGTCTATAAGAGGCGCTGCCACAATTATCGCAATCTTTATCATACAGCCAGTGTTGCGCCGAACTATAGCTATAGCTAAGTTATTCTAAACACAATATTTATAATTTATCCTCTTTCATACAGTCAGTGTTGCGCCAAACTATAAATATAGCTAAGTTATTCTATACATATTATTTTTAATTTACCCTCTCTTATGTCTAAATATAATAAAATTAAGTTACAGCTATCTTAACATGGTTTGAACATACTTTTTTTATTTAATGTAAAAATGTCTGGCAATAATAATTTCATGTTTTAGTAGGGTTTTAAAGTTAGGAAAAAGCAAAACATTCGAAAATTATTAAAAAATCAGTATTTTTGACTGTAAAGGTATCGATATACACTAATAAACGCAACGTTTACAGGCAGCCAGATAACCCGCACGTTGTTGGGAAGAACATAAAGATATAAAAAACTGGCTTCTTTAAAATCGCTCTCGAAACCGTTGCTAGCTCTTAGGCGATAGTTACAGGCAAGTGACAGTTGACGCGTCGACGCGTTGCTCATATCTTTTTCATATTTATATTTTTCTTCAATACAATGGAGTGTGAAAAAGTTTTAATACAAGTAGAAGATAGTTATGATAAAGTAAGTGGTAGAGATGATTATTTAATTTTATTTTTGCGTATTGTATATGTGCAGAGTCTATGCGCAGTAGGTTAGGTGTCCTGATAGAGAAAAAGAGAGAGAGAGAGAGTAAATATAATATATCTACACATAAAATTTTCATTTCAATAGCAAACCAAATCAAGGATTGCATATTGATAAATTAACTTTTATTAAATTGATTATCGCAGATCATTCAATGTTTAATTTATCACTAATTATTTTATAAATATATTTTATCGTTTGATTTACAATTTAACTGTATCAACTTGATATTTTATAATGTAAATTATACTGACTGTATAGTAAACGTCTCCAAAAAAGGAAAGGAACTTCGTCTCAACCGCAGGTCCATAGGCCCCTCAAGCCTATTTTTACATTACCGCCAATATATGTAGGTTAGTTTTTATCTTAATTGAACCCAGTAGATGTTACGAACGGGTTCTAGGCTTATTTTAAAAGATTTCTCGCATACCATCTGGGTATATGTTTGAGTGAGTCCCTTGATAGTTTGAATTCACAATTGGAAACCGTAGGTATGGCTGCAATCGGGTTTTGGGTTTATTAAAATTTTTCGCGTTTCCAAATACAATTGAACTTGGTGATAACCGATTTGGTGCAGACGAAGTTGCACGGGTCAGCTAGTCAATTATATATAAGCATATTTATTCAGTTCGAGATGACTAAATGACGTACTTCAATCAATAAAAATTATATCTCTATATTTATCACATTATTAGATTGAATATACGTATGAATTATATACACGTAAATAAAGTGTTTGTCGTTACTCAGTGTCAATATTCGAAACGGCTGAGCCAGTTTTGGCGGAATTTTCAAAGGTAAACTTTTCAAAGTATTGTCCGGGTTGTATATCAATGTGCTTTTTCATAATAACCAAGCAGTAATGGTTAGAATTAAGAGAAGTAATTTAAAATCGGTAAAAAGTTTGTTAAAATTAAATGTCAATGACGGAATTAATATTGATGTAAGAAAAACTACCCGCAATAATTCAAATAACAAGAGAATTGTAACAAAAAAAAAACTTAAGTCAAAATAAATGTACTAAAACCTATCTTCTTCCACATAAGTTTTAGATTTTCATAAATCTACGAATATCGCAGTCACTATACATTCACTGTTTCATTTTGAGGAGTTCCTTGGTATATCTTCGAAATTCAAAGTCTGATGCTAATAAAATATTCCCTTTTCAAGAAAAAACTATTTTTCCTATTTCTTTATAAAAAAACAAAGTTCTGATGTTACAAACATTTAAAAAAAAGTGAATTAAGAGCATTATTTTTTTTTACTAACTCGGTAAAATAACTGCACAATACCTGGTGGAAAGTACGGTTCAGTCCACAAACAACGGCGACTGTCGATGTTAAATAGCAACGGCTGTCGTCGCTGTCATGCGGACCTGCAAAATGGTTTTTTCACGCATCATTAGAAGGACCCGATGTTCTGATGTCAATTAAAAACAACTGGTTCCCAAGAAAAGACAATTACACGGAGCGATATTACGGTCACCGGCAGATATATCTTAATATATAAAAAATCAGTGTTATGATTTTCTACGATGAACTCCGAAACTACTCAACCGATCTTCATGAAAGGTGGCATTTATGTGTAATTTGGTCCAACTAGAGAGGTAGGATATTTTATATTTCGATTAATGGCCTCAGTATGTTTAATTACAAATTAAATTATTACCATTGTTGATAATTTTTATTAATTATAAGTTTTATGAGGCTCAAACAGATGATGCTTTAAATTAGTTCGTTGACAGATAACTGTAGGACCGACTGTTATAGATATGTCATAGATGGCACCACGTTTTATTTTTGAAAATAGTTTATGATTATTTTAATTTAACATGGAATAACTGAGGTATAGTAACGCGTGACCGTGTTTGATTGGGTATGAAATATACACGCTATTGATAACAAAAATGCAATTTTTAAAATTTTTGTTGGTCTGTCTGTCTGTTTGTTCCTGGTAATCTCCGAAACGGCTGAACCGATTTTGACGGGAATTTCACTGGTAGATGCTGAAATTGCAGCGGGTTATTTAGGCTACTCTAAATTAGACTAGCTATTAACCGCGACTTCGTCTGCAATGCTGTCTCCAAATTGGTTTTACCGATTTTTACGAAACTTTCACCAGTAGATAGCGGACATCATAGCAAATAATTTTGTCTATTTTAATTTGGACTAGCTGTTAACCGTGACTTCGCCCGCAGTATTTTCTCCAAAACGGTTCAACCGATCTTCACGAAATTTTTACTGGCAGATAGCTGACCTTATAAAAAGTTATTCAAGCAATTTTATTTTATACTAACTGTTAATTGTGGCTTCACCCACAGTGCTTTCTCCAAAACGGTTAGACCGATTTTCACGGGACTTTTATTGGCAGATAGTGAACCTTATAAAAAGTAATTGAGGTTATTCTATTTTAGACCAGCTGCTACCCGCGACTTTGTCTGCATGAAATTTAGCAAGATTTCAACTCATTCTTTATTTTTATTATCAGCTTATTGCTTATAATTCGACATTATAATTATTAACAACTTTAACGATATAGAGGTCTTCCTGATAAGATCTTAGATTATAAACGTATTACGTAAAGAGTTCCATAATACAATTTCTTGCGGAACAGACAAGCATTTATTTTTTGTATAGTCACGAAATCTTAATTATAATACTGGCAATGTATAAGTAAATGTAATGTAAATGTAAATCTTTGTAATAATATTTTAAGTTATTGTTTCATTAGTTCCTTATACAGCGTAAGTGAGCACTGAGGTAGTTATATAGTGGGTTAAGGCTCCAAATATGTTGCTGATGACAAACCTCATTTGGCACGCTGTTAGTATTTATATATATAATGTACATAGTACATATTACTTTTAGTGGCGTGCGCGTCGTATTTACAATTGTCTTTAAAGAGCATTTCTATAATTGTACATAATCTTACAATTTTATAATTCTTTAGTACGATTTAAAAAAAAAACGCGTGCGGAGCTGCGGGTACAGCTAGTTTTTTATAAGTCTCTGTTTTCCACCCGGAATAATTTGAGACTTTATTCACAATTTTTGGTATATTAATTTCTATCACATTCTCATCTGCAAATTTTCTCGATTCCATTTTCCTACTCTTTTATAATTTTTTTTGCAATTTGCCTCACAAAGTCCATGAATCCCATGAGCGGTTTCCTGGTTATTTCATCCGCCATAATTTGGGGTATTTCCCCTTTCAAAAGTTGGATGCCTACGTGGAATTGCAGGTCACACCTGGACGAGTCAATGCGAGAGCTACATGTGGATATTAAGCAAGGACATAGTAATCACCTATGCTTAGATTTTGTGGGTTACACAGTATTTATCTAAAGACTTAAGCATATCAATTTTTAATTGTCAAATTATTAGGTACTACTAGAAACTGCTGCCAACTCCGTTCATTTCATCTGATCTGAAAATCTTATTTATAACAAGCATAAATATAAATAAAGCCCGTCATAGTGATTCGCTTCTGCGGGTCGCGTTTCGGGATCAGTCTGTGCATATCCAACTTTTCGCAGGCCGGCATGACTGCGGCGACCGGCGATGGATAGTGTGTCACTCGGTGGTCGCCATTGTTTTTGGATGGTACTGTGCTTACCATCAGGCATAGTGCAGTCATTTTGCGTGCTACAATAAAAAACATGTAGTAGATAGATTGCCTATACGTCTGATCCTTAGCGATAGGATGCGAATTATAGCTTAGTTGATAGCGTGTTCGGACACCACATCGATGGACGTAGGTTCGAAACTGAATCGGAGCATTCAGTGAAGGAAAACATCGTGATGAAACACTAGCATGGCGGTATGGATTTTTCTAAGTCCACCTGGATAGCTACAACCCTCGAGTTGAAAATCTATCACCAAGCACCTTTTGGTGTATTTCGGCAGCTGCACTTGAGAACCAGCCCCCTTTAGGTTTAGTGTGTTTATCAGTTAAGACCACATCGTCATTTTTTTTTTATATCATAGGAGGCAAACGAACATGTGGGTCACCTGATGTTAAGTGATCACCACAGTCCATAGACACTTGCATCACAAGAGGAGTCGCAAGTGCGCTGCCAGCCTGTGTTTGGGAGAAGGGGGAGTGGGGAAGAGGGGTGGGGAAGGAAATTGGGTATCTGGAGTATCAATTAACATAAGATGAGATAGTAATCAAACCATAATCATAAGATGAGATAGTATAAAAAAAGTGTGTGTGTACTTATGTACACGCGTTAGAAGTTATACTTCTTTGGCGTAACAAGATAACAATCTGTTCAAAAATGTTATCTTTCGCCTTAATCTACGTTTGTAGAAAAAAACGACACTAACAATAGAAAAAAAGGTATTTAATACATTGAAAGTTTTAATACAAAGAAATACGAACAACAAATACAAAGAAACAAAATGTTGACTATAGCTAACTTCAGAGTGCCGGTTTGCAGACAGCTTCATACTGTTAATTTTGTGTCACAGATGCGCGCGCATCTTAAAATTTCACTCTCATCATTTTTTCATAACGCGCCTAAAGAAGTATAACTTCAATAAAGCATAAAAAAACGAATAGTTATTACGTTTCGATTTGTACTTTGATGTAACTAGAAGATATATATATATCTACAATAATACACAAGAGTTAGGTACTTTATATTATTACTGAATACGTAAAAAATAAACTCAAGCCCTCATAATAATTTAATGAATAAAACACCGTCTCGAGGAATAGTTTACATAAAAGCCAACACCGTAACTGAAAGTTAATTTAATTAAATACCACCCGGACGAGGCCTTCCGAAAAACTTTTGAAAGAATCTCTGAATTAATGAGGTACTCAAAATTCTGGAGCTCGCTAAATTTCGTCGACGCCTCATTATGCGGAAGCGCTGTATGATTCTCTTGTATATATAATAAGGATGTGTGATCTTTCCCGGTCCGCGAGGCTTGATTAATAGCTAGAGTTACCGCGTTTTTGAGTGCTTGTAACTTTTATTTTCATACTAGCTGCCCACGCAGCACCGCACGCGTTTTTTAAAATTTGTATTAAAGAAATATAAAATTGTGAGACCATCTACAATTATAGGAATGCTTTTTAAAAACAATTGTAAGTACGACGACACGCACGTCCCTTACAGTAAAATGTAACGTATACATTAGATATATAAATACTAACAGTGTGGCAAATGAGGTTTATCGTCAGCAATCAAGTCAACTTTGTATCGCATGCTTTCTTTTCGTATTACTTTACGTTTCAAATTAGACATATTCTTTTGGATTTTCTTAACCGCAATTATTTTTTTTTGTTTTAATGATAATAAACAGTTTCTCTTATTATTTTTTTAGCCATCTTTATTTTTTTAATTATCTTATTTTGTACATGTCGTGTTCACATTTATTAGGGTTCATGACAATCTTTGTTCACCGAACTCAGTTTTGTCATTATGCCCCAATGGAACAAGGGGATAAGTTATTTCAAGGATAAGTTATCAAATTGTCACATAATTCGACTTTTAATAAATAATAGTTTAAAAAAACTAAAAAAACACGATTTCATAAAAAATTCAACTGAAAAACAGAAAATAAAATTTAATTTAACAGTGACGTATCGCATGTTAATATCAGCACCTCCAGATATCAGTATTTTTATCATTTTTTTGTCACTTTTTACAAAAATATACATTTATTTCTAATTTACACTATTCTTAATCCAAATTTATTAAATTTTATTTTCTGTTTTTTAGTTGGATTTTTTATGAAAGCGTGTTTTTTTTAGTTTTTTTTAACTATTATTTATTTTTCATTTTTTAGTTAAATTTTTTTAACTTTTTTTTTCGGATTATTGCATTGTCATCGACCTTTGATAGGTGTGCAAAGTTTGAATTAAATCTGATCGTTCAAAGTAGGACAAAATCGACCTCAAAGGGGTCGGTTACAAAGATACATACATACAGGTGAAGCTAATAAAATCGTGATAAAAAGCGGATATTTGAAAGAAATAACTCTAATATTTCAGTGGGAATCTCATACAAGAGATGCGTTTTGTTTTTTCATACCTTATTTTTGCCTTTATCGTAAAAAGGATTATACACATAGACGTCTAACTTATTCTGATCATAATGCAAAGTATATCATAAAAAGTAATTATAAAAATCAGCTAAGTGTAAATCTAACTCACGCTATGGATCCCAAATGAAATGGAATATAATATAATTCGTTTGATGAAAGCCTAAAAAAAAAATTCTGTGGTGATACAGAACCCGTAGTGTGTGACTTCGACCCACACTTAATCATATTTCTAACGAGTCTAATGACTCATACATAATATGGCGGTAAATAAATCTTTAATAATCGACCAGTTTTAGTTAACTGATATAATCTATACACAAAAACGGAAATGAAGTAACCCTTGTTTGTAAAAGCTAATTTCTAAAATGGCTAAACCGCTTTTTTGAGATGATTTTTACGATAAGACTTATTAGAGTATTAAATAGGCTACATATAATTACGCTTTTTCGTATGGGTTAAACAGTATTGATAAAATAATTCTCTCTACAATCATGTCAGATAAAACACGTAATTCTTATGAAATAAACCATTTCCACGAGAACTAATTCGCGAGTATCACATAGTAAGAAAATAAACCAGCACTATAACAAACCTAAACAAACACGCGGTAATTTTATTTCCATTATATTCAGCGTCTAGTACAGTGTTATCATTTAATCGTAGCTCAATAACAAAAAAATATAAAAATTGTTAGATAAAACATAATCTCATTAAACGTTATTAAATCGATCACAAATTACATATATAAAATTTACGTAAGATAAACACAAAATAAACTCTCTGATACAACATACATAGTCCTAAAATAACTCGAACATTCTTCGGTTACGTGAAAACCAATACATATCGTGTAAAACACGAACGTGTCGGCGTGGGTCAAACGTAAACAGAGTAAAATCGAGTGGCGAATTTGTCCTTTGGTGAATCGGGGGATTAAAAACACAACTCCGTCCAAGCCACAGAAAAGTAGGAAAAGCTTGTTTACTTCGAACATTTACACATCATTGCGCTATTCGATTGGACCTATATTCAAGTGTTGTTGAGATTTTTTTTATGAAGTGATTGTACAGTGCTATCCAATCCATATATACACATAAGCGGGATTCCTCGCGAAGGCTTGCATTATCACAATAAGCGTACCAAAAGCAACGTAAGAACGCGGGCGTCGGTAAAGTGGTCGATATCAAAGGCATTTATCGCAACAATGTTCACTCGTTTTTGTGATTCTAACATAAGAAAAGGTTTTGATAGGTGGTAGAGCCACGCTGAGGTTTATTATTACTGGTTTCAGCATGAATGGGTTTGCTTGCCAGGGGTAGTAGTACCCCCCACAGAAATACTGACGTGAAGTAACAGTGTTTGCATTGTTGCGTTTCGTTCGAACAGTGAGAACGCCGGAGGCCCACCTTCTCTCCCTCCCCATTCCCCCTTCCCTTCTTTCCCCCTAAAAAAGCCTGGAAACGCATTTGCGACTCCCCTGGTGTTGGAAGTGTCTATGGCCGTTGATCACCTAACATCAGGCGACCCACCTGTTCGTTTGCCTCCTATGATCTAAAAAAAAAAGAAAAAGGAAACATTTCTCTGTATTTATAACCCTAATACTAGAAACTAAACCCTGAAGTGTAATTACAAGTAATTAGCTGCAATTATATTCAACACTTTTTTTTGTTGTTGTTTAAACTGACTACGCTAATGACCTAGCAAGGTCTTAACAGCTTCACCGGACTACCGGACACCGGAATTATATTCAACACGTGAATAAGCTGATCTCATTTATCTGTGTTAGAAGTCTGACTTTGAAGCAAAAAGTAGACTCCGCAAATTGAATTCGCCGCGTCTTAATTGACTTCTGATGTTGTTTTGGTTTATCAATAAAAATCTCGACGAATATTCTTGAATATTTCCCTACAGTAAATTTTATTTGGATGCCAGAACGGTAATACGCAAATACTTATCAAAAGTTGTACAGAGAAACACAAAATATCGAACTCTAAGTCTTTGTTCACAATTTATTTCACAAAATAGACGAATATAGTCACGAAAATTTTCATAGTAAATAAATTAAAAGTAATAACAAAACGAACAATGAAAGAATAGTGGCGATAAAACCTGAACAATAAAATAAAAGAGAAAGTTAGTAATTAACAATACCGTCTAGGCGATAAAACAAAAATAAGCGTCATAAACTTGTTCCGTGAGTACAATCTAAGAGGACTACGATCGATATAGCTTCTATTCTTTGTGATGACTCCGGCTCATTGCAAAGAAGACGTTGTGATGGAACCAAAGCATGTTGGTAGGCCTTTTTCTAAGCCATCGCCTTACTAGCTAGCTACCACATTCAAATTGCAAATTTTTCACCATGAACTTATAAATATAGACATATTTTGGCAGCTGAAACTTCTCTAAGTTTAGTTTATTTGCTATGTAAGCCTACTTCGTCGCTTAATATCAGATGATATAATTGTGCATAGTGTGTAATGTGTATGTATGCAGTCTTTCGTTGCGTACATCTTCAGCATACTCTGTTAGCAAATCGTGAGATACTATTACTGTTGTACACAACGTTTTGTGTTTGTTTTTTTGTATCACTACATAACACTGAATATTATCATGACGCTTTATCAGGAACAAACTAATTAATCAGCGTAATGAATGTCGATGTTTGCTCTAATTTATTTCTTATCGCTTAGAAAACACAGAAAATGACAAATCTTCAATGATGGGTGAAGAAACAAGTAGTGCTCGGCTTAAGGTGATTAAAACGAAATTAGTTGTTAGCCAAACGTGCCCCGTGAAGTAATTATCTTAGTTGAGTTTTTCATCAAAAGCCGTTGCAAAAACCTTTGCCAGTGTCAAAATTTACTCCCCATGTAGATAACAATTAAAGTTCAACTCAATAGCATTGTTGTTTTCTTCAGCGTTCAAGAAAGAGTTTCACAAATTAATCGACTATATTTGAAATAACCACATACGTAATAGTAAAATTCATTTCTTTATTCATTTGACTCTCTGACACTCTGACTTTCTGACAATCTGACTCTCTGACACTCTGACTCTCTGACACCCATTATTGAGATTTAGAGGCACGTTAAAGTTCAAGCTCTATTTAACTCCGAATTCATTTTTCTTTTGTTAAAAGTAGGTGTAAAATTCACAGACACATGAGTTATTCAGTCAATAACAGCTAAAAACAAATAAATAACTATAATAATAATAATAAAATTAAATTGATAAATAAAACTGACATAGCGGAACAAAATCTTAAAAATAACAATCGTATACAAAAGTAGATAATTATTTTTATATAAAAAATGTGCATTATTTAATTCTTAATACTCATGTAATATGATTTCAAAAATGTATAAAGTGAGCTGAATTGGAAATAAAAACCGTAAACAGAAATTTTAAAATGAATTCTCAACCGCAACCTTTTGGTGTGACGACGAGTGGTGGGGGTAAACACTGTGTCGGATAGAGTGGAAGCAGTGTCTTGCTTGATTATTTACTATAACAAAAAGCAATAAAAATATTGTTTCTCCGTCCACGAAAAACACTGTAACGGTAACAGTTCATATCAACCAACAAAATGACCATAATATATCTCTAGCGAAATAATTACCCATGTGACAATAATGTCAGCAAAAACGTATGAAGATTTGTTATATGTTATCGTGAAGAACGGCGACGTCTTTTTGCAATATTTTATTATTAATGAAACAGTAATAAAATTACTCTGATGGACAAATACACGTATTGAACGCCCCTACCATGAATTCTGTTAATGGCTCGTATATCTATTTTAGTGACTACCGTATTGCGCTTCAAACTGAAGTCTGTGATTGTTTACCGTATTTGTTCATAAATATGAAATATGCCTAAACTGCGTTTACTGATGAAGTTACATAAATCTTTCGTTTAATTTTCTGTTTATTGTTTCATACATTACTGATTTAACTAATACTTTTATTGTGAATATATAATAATTAACATAGTATAATACAAGTTTATCGTTCTAGCCAGATTACTCGTAGATTTTTCTTGTAGCTTGTTATATACTAATCGCTGCGTATCTCCTATCTCGAATCGCTCTCTCAAAGTATCTCTCGATCTATCTAGTGTATCCTAAAGAGCGAAATATAAACAATACAAAATTGAAGTTCATTCAAAGAGCGTTTTTTTAACTTTATCTTTGCTCTGGTAGATACAGTTTCATGGCAATAATAAAGATTGAAAGCACACTTTGGAGCTTTCCTTTGCTAAGTAATATATGTCTTTTTTTGCTAGTGACAAGCCGCGCTATTCTTTCTTGCTAAATATGTTCTTTTCTTGCGTTTCAAAAATGTTTACTTGCGCTCTTACAAGACAAATTAATAAATAACATTTCGTATCTGCACTAAATATTTTGTGGAAGAGCCGCAGTTTGCTGAACACTGATCAATGTGACTCTCCTAATCGGACTCTATCGTGGCTGTTCTGAATAGTCTTCGTTCGTACTTCTTATTAACATACCTCGTCGCTGTGATTCGCTAGTGAGTGCACTCCGCGTGAGTGTTCTCAGATTCCACATCCATGTCGGCAGAACCGAGACCGTCTGAGAATCGCCCGTCATTTACGCCTACGTTACGTCTATACGTTATGTTCTAAAAGGTTTAAACAAATAACCCAAATGTTCACATGTCTCCGTATTCTTCGTATAGGCACCACTACATATATGTATACTATAGCACGCACCATATATTTATTGCGTCTGTTTGACGTTATCAGAACTTATCCTTTTTTTTATTAACGTGGGGAAATCCCTACGGGTGCCCACCCTCCCGGGGGAGAGAGTGGGTTATGTCCGACTCGCACGGACTAAAACTTCACGGTGTACCGCCCGCCGCATGGTAGGGGTTGCTAGAGATTGGTCTCACTATCTTACCTGAAAACTGTCCCTGCTGCAACATGGCAAAAAGTGGTCACCAGACTCCGTCCTAATAGGGAGGCAGGCTGGGTACACAGCCAGCCACCTCCCCTCGTCAGCCGAACCTGTGCAATTGTGTAATGAGAACATGGGCCCCTGGCCCATCCCCTCAGGCTCGTCTACGGTACCTAAAAATACCAAATGTCGTCGCTGCCGAACATGGCCTTCACCACGCTCGGCAGCGAGAGATCCCGCCCTACCGCCGCAGCCAGAGTGCGGTGTTGCCCCTCCCACGCAGCACTCCAGACGGTTTACTAAATAATAAACAATATTACTTTATTTAAAAATCTGTTGGTCGCTATATATAAAAAATTGACCCGCTTGGGACGTCTGGCAGATGTGGAACTTCGAAATGGTTTTGTATAAGTTATATGGCTAAAAGAACACATTACGACAGGAATCAGGTATGGCATAATGAAAAGATAAAGTCACAATATTACAATTTTTTTTTTCATAAAATATTTAATAATAAATAAATAATAAAATAATTAAATAATAAAATAAATAAATAATAATAATATTTATATAATTGTTACGCCATCGCTACACACCATAATTGCTGAGTAAGAGTTCCAGTCCCACGATGCGGTAGGTGTTCCAAGTATTACGCCATCGCTACACAACATCATCGATGAATAAGAAGAATGCCGAGTTCCCAGTTCCCAGCTGCGGCAGGTGTGCAAGTGTGCGAGTCAGCAGTTTCCACAACAGGTGCGCAAACTTAGTGGAAACGTTCGGTGGTCCGACTCCTCCGTTCCCACATTGTTCATGTATAAATACTTGGACGGAACCAACAGATGAACAGTGTTAACCTAATATCGGTAGCATTCATTATGCTATTAGTTTTAGTTTAGGGGGAGCAGGAAGTTTAGTGTGAGAGTAAGCCTAACATCGGCGATAATCTCTAGGCTTAGAATCATTTTGTATTTTGTGTAATAAATTAATTTCAAGTAATTTGGTTTTTTTTGGATCCTCCGGCTCTGACCTTCGTAATTGGCGCAGTCGGTAGGATATTCGGATAGATTAGCTAGGGTATTCTCACATCGAACCACCTTATTGCTGAGTGTCCGGATACCCGAAAAAGAACCTGGAGGCCAACGGCTGGAGGACAAATCCAAACATCGATTCCAAAGGAACCAAAATGAAATATTTCATGTAAGTACTCGAATCGCTCCTGTACTTGCTAATCCCTAAGTTTATCCTTACTTAGTAATTTAAATTTTCTATCGCAGAAAATTTCGGATAGGGCCTACATCGAGTAGGCAGGTCCAAATAAACTTAGTAGATAGTATTAGAGTAATTTTTCAAAATTTTCTATCGCAGAAAATTCGGATAGGGCCTACATCGAGTAGGCAGGTCCAAATAAACTTAGTAGATAGTATTAGAGTAATTTTTCAAAATTTTCTATCACAGAAAATTTTCTGCAGGCCCTACATCGAGTAGGCAAGCCCGTAGAAACCTTGTAGATAGTAATAGATATTTAGAAACCTTAGTAGAGTCAAGTAATATTATAGAGATGGACCTAGACACCATCTTCAAGGTTTTACGCACGGTGCCCAAATTTGACGGGAA
Source organism: Antheraea yamamai (assembly GCA_036509395.1). NCBI lineage: Eukaryota > Metazoa > Arthropoda > Insecta > Lepidoptera > Saturniidae > Antheraea > Antheraea yamamai. The sequence goes on from AP028433.1 coordinate 4,455,785, forward strand.
TCCTAATGTATTAACTCGATTCATAAAACTGTGTGACCAGATATGTGCTGTATATTTAAGTACCGAACCGGGTAGTGAGCTTTCCAATCTATCCTTACTGAACGGAATACTTAATAAAATTACAGGGCCGGCCGCCCGCACAATAAATGCGAATGGTATCCCAGAAAGCTGGGATGGTATTAGAAATGCCTTAATAAATAATTTTTCGGATCAAAGGGACGAAACAGCCCTCTATAATGACCTCGCTATCGCTACCCAGGGTAATAATTCACCCCAGGAATTTTATGATCACTGTCAGAATCTATTTAGCACCATCATGACATATGTAAGCCTACACGAATCTATTGCCACAACCATAGAGGCGAAACGCACCCTATATAAGAAACTTACGCTACAAGCGTTTGTTCGCGGGTTAAAAGAGCCTTTAGGTTCACGTATAAGGTGTATGCGTCCCGATAGTGTCGAGAAGGCCTTACAATTTGTGCAGGACGAACTAAATGTGATGTACTTGCAACAACGAAATGATGTAGTGAGTGATCGTAAACCTAATGTTAATACTGCACCAAAACCTATGCAGTTGCCACCGTTTGCAATGCCAGTACAGAAATCATTCGCTCCTCCTGCAACTACGTACAATATACCTTTCCTGCGATCAGTGCCTCATTCCCAACCTATAACAGCATGGAGACCTAACCCTCCAATAAACCGACACCCTCAAGGTCCTTCCCGCACCCAACAAATGTTCCGTGCGTTGCCTCTTAACTACAATGCTCAACACAATTCATTCAAAATGCAACCGCGACCTCAATCATTCAATACAGGCCCTAAGCCAATGAGCGGTGTAAGTCACTATGTGACCAAACCCTTACCACCTACTGGTTTGGGCGGACATGACTGGGCAAGGTCGGGTAACCCGCCGCCTAGTAACTACTTTAAAACGAGGGAGATGAATCTTAACGAGTGCTTTGATAATGAAATATACCATTACCCTGACTATGAACCTTATTCGTATTACCCAGAATATGAATTTAATTATGACTGTCCCGCGGTATATGACCATGATGAGACTCAGGACTATTCTGATTATATCAATTGTGAACCGACAGACACGGATGACGTAAACATTCCCCAACCTTCTACAAATAAAGAGCAGGATTTTCTGAAAGCTCAGAAATCAAGAAGCTCAAAATAGAAATTAACCTCCAAACGCAACGACAACTTCCCTATATCCAGATTTCCAATCCTCCTCTAAAATTTCTCATAGATACCGGGGCGAATCAGTCTTTCATCAGCCCTGAAGCAATTGAACGTTATTTTCCGCATGTACCTCTTAATTACGACCCCTTCGAAGTAAGTAATGTGCATGCTACCACTCGCAATAATTATTCTGTGACTTTACAATGTTTCCCAGAACTAAACAACCTTGATTGCATTAAATTATTTGTGTATCGTTTCCATAAGTACTTTGACGGACTTATCGGGCTTGACTTACTTGAAAAGTGGGAAACTAAAATTGACCTCAAGAATAAAGTACTAATAACTCGCGACGCGACGAATCCCATTCAGATGTACAACTCGCAAAACGTTAACCTATATGAAAACATTATCCCGGCAAATTCTTCTAAATTAGTTAGACTTCCGATTAATATTCACGACGGCGACGCGTTTATACCGGAACAAGTAGTATGCAATTGCGTCATAAGAGACTGTCTTACGGTAGTTAGCGACAAACACGGTATTTTAGAAGTTAATAACCCGTCGTCACACGACAAAATTTTTTCAATGGAGTACCCGATTCTAGCCGAAGCTCACACTAACGAATACGCGCGCACTGAACGGATACCCACGCGTACCGACAAGGTCTTAACACGTCTACGTACGGACCACTTAAACGATGAGGAACGCGCGAATTTAGAAGTTTTGTGTTCTCAGTATGCGGACGTATTTTACATCGAAGGGGAGGCACTAACATTTAATAATAAAATAAAGCATCGGATTCGAACTACCGATGAGGAACCAGTGTATACGAAAAGTTACCGCTATCCATTTATTCATAGGGACGAGGTCAAACGACAAATTCATGAAATGTTAGATCAAGGGATCATTCAACCTTCCGAGTCTGCTTGGAGTTCCCCAATATGGATTGTACCCAAAAAAGCCGACGCATCTGGCAAAACGAAATGGCGACTTGTCGTTGACTTCCGCAAAGTTAATGAAAAGACACTTGATGATAAGTATCCGATCCCCAACATATCAGACGTATTAGATAAACTGGGTAATAGTCAGTACTTCACTACACTAGACTTGGCCAGCGGATTTTACCAAGTCGAAATGATCCCCGAAGACGTTCCAAAAACTGCGTTCAATGTAGAACATGGGCATTATGAATTTTTACGTATGCCCATGGGTCTAAAAAATTCGCCATCTACATTTCAACGTGTGATGGACAATGTGCTTAAGGACCTGCAAAATACTGTGTGTCTGGCGTATCTTGATGATATAATTGTCTTCAGCACGTCACTCCAAGAGCACATGGTAAACCTCAAAAAGGTGTTTCAGAGGCTTAGAGAATCTAACTTTAAAATCCAGATGGATAAGTCAGAATTTTTAAAATTAGAAACCACATACCTAGGTCATATCATTAGTAGAGAGGGAATCAAACCAAACACGGATAAAATCGCGGCAATAAAAAACTATCCTATTCCCAAAACTCCGAAGGAAATTAAACAATTTCTCGGACTTGTCGGGTATTACCGAAAGTTTATTCCGGATTTCGCTCGAATTGTCAAACCACTTACCAATTGTTTAAAGAAGGGTAATAAGGTCGTATTAAATTCCCAGTATACAAGTAGTTTCGAAAAGTGTAAAACCCTGTTAACCAACGACCCCATATTGCAATACCCCGATTTCACAAAGGGTTTCATACTGACCACTGACGCTTCAAATATAGCTCTCGGCGCCATTCTCTCCCAAGGACCTGTAGGATCAGACAAGCCTGTGTGCTTCGCTTCCCGAACCCTAAACGATAGCGAAATCAACTATAGTACTATAGAAAAGGAAGTTTTGGCTATAGTTTGGGCCACTAAGTATTTTCGGCCATATCTGTTTGGCCGAAAATTCAAAATACTTACAGACCATAAACCACTTCAGTGGATTATGAGTCTTAAGGAACCAAATTCTCGACTAACAAGGTGGAGGCTCAAGCTTAGTGAATATGACTTCACGGTCATATACAAAAAAGGGAAAGCCAACACTAATGCCGACGCACTTTCTCGGGTCGAAATCCATAATGAAAATGCCAATTCTATGGTAGTTAACATTTCGGACTCTGAGTCAACAGTTACGGCACCTGACGATAGAGCACTTGTAAGTGACTCTTCAACTGACACCGCACCTACTATGAGAGCTTACAGTTCTGACATAGCTGTCGATATAAGTAATGTAGGAACACAACATACGTCTATCGAAAACCCTATACTAGAAATACCTATAACTAGCGACCCACTGAATAAATTTAACAAACAACTTATTATGACAGTAGTAGGTGACGTAAAACGACGACCGGCAGTTACGAAACCATTTAACACGCACACGAGAACATGCGTACAGATATCTGAAAATAACTTGACTGAAGACGTTATTAGTGCCATAAAAGAATATGTGAATCCAAAGGCCAGAACCGCCCTCCTCATAAACCCACCCTCACGTATTTATGACTTAATCCCGGTTATTCAGGAAAAGTTTCGTAGCTCCGCAATGAATTTAGTATTAACCAGGAAAGAGATAGAAAACGTCAAGGAATACTTTCGACAACAAGAATTAATCCGTAATTACCACGATGGTAAAACAAATCATCGTGGCATTAACGAATGTTATATGTCCCTTTCAAATAAATACTACTGGCCTAAAATGAGAGATCACATAACTAAATTTATTAACAACTGCACTATATGTGGTCAAGCTAAATATGATAGGAATCCCATTAAACAAAGATTCAACGTAGTACCGCCAGCGACAAAACCCTTTGAAATTATCCACCTTGACCTATTCACAGTGCAAAATGAAAAATATCTGACATTAGTTGACGTTTTTTCCAAGTACGGACAGGCTTACCACCTTCGTGACGGGACAGCCATAAGCGTGATTCAAAGCCTACTTCATTTCAGTACCCACCACGGTCTCCCACTTACCATCGTAACTGACAACGGTACTGAATTCACCAACGAGCTATTCTCTGAATTCACTAAATTACATCAAATAGTACATCATAGAACCTTGCCCAATGCGCCTAATGATAACGGCAATGTCGAAAGACTGCATTCAACCCTCTTAGAACATCTACGTATCTTTAAACTCCAACAAAAAGATGAGTCCGTTATAAATCTTATGCCTTATGCTATTTTAGCGTACAATAGTTCTGTGCATAGCTTTACGAAATGCCGACCTTATGAGTTAATTAACGGACATTTCGATCCTAGGGACCCGGTTGGCATGAACATAGCCACGCACTTATTACAGCAATATATAAGAACCCATCGTGAACAAATGAAAGCCGTATATAGCCTAATCAATGAAACCGCGCTTACTAACCGAACGAATTTAATAGAAAACCGTAACAGGACCCGCGAGCCTGAAAGTGAATATCAACCGAACCAACCAATTTTTATTAACAACCCATCAGCTAGTCGACAAAAACTTGCTCCACGCTTTACTCAAGACACCGTTTTAGCCAATCTACCTATACATATATATACCTCCAAAAAACGAGGACCTGTAGCTAAGTCACGCCTTAAGAGAGTTCCTAACTCTGCCAAATTGTTACAGGCTCCTTTGGACTCTGACCAAAATGACAATACCGGAGGCTCAAGAAATAAAACTTGAAGCTCTAGACGATGGACCTGGACTTTTACCCTTTAAATTAGGACCCACCACATTAATAACACATTATCATACCTTCTTACAATACGTAGAATTGGATAATATTGAAGATCAAATTGACATCTTACAAAATCAGCTTACCGACTTTAAGAATAAACTCGAAAATGACACCTTCACCTTATACGAACTACAAATAGAATATCTAGATAATAAACTACAGAAAATATTAGGTCACTTGAGTAGTCTAAAGCCCCAACGCAATAAAAGAGGCATTATAGATGGTCTAGGTTCCGTTATTAAGAGCATAACTGGTAACCTCGATTACTTAGACGCGATTAAATTCAACGACGCTATAAAAATTTTGGAAAACAATCAAGCAAAGATTGCTCATGAGTTTAATAACCACCTTAAGTAAGGATTGGATGGCACACCACAATAAAGTTATAATACAGATAGTTCGAAATCAAGAAATGATTAATAGTACTTTAGCGCTCCTTTTAAATAGTGAGGCACATAGAGACACAAGTCTCATTAAATATGCTAAATTTGCTCAGTTATTAATAATAATCTCGGAAAACGCAGATGACATTATGGCAGAACTTTCTAGGTTAGAGAATATTTTAAGTTTTGTGCGTGCATCAAGCACACACCATTCTATTGTTAGTGTAGATATATTATCCAAAATGAGAGAGAAGCTAGAATTGATTTATCCCCAAGGATATGTTTTAGGAATAGATTTAAGAGACTATTATAATATTATTAAACCTGGCTACTATTTTTCAGACAGGCGTATAGTTATCACTTTAAAGTTTCCCATAGTATCACCCAAAAATTACGATTTATATAGATTAGCTATCATTCCTAATAAAAATAACCTGTCTATCATACCTCCCTATCCTTTAATAGCAAGTAACAGACATGCATTCATGTACATAGAGGCAGAATGCCCGAAGTACAATAATCAATTCTTATGCGAAGAAGACATGAAGCATCAAGTCCAAACACAACCAGACTGTATCCAGCATCTCATTAACAATCATTCCGTGGATTCATCCTGCGAGACGAATTCAATCAAACTATCTAAAGAAGCTGTGGACCGGCTTGACGAAAGGCACTACGTTATTTCTTTTCCTCACCCAACAAAAATTCATACTATCTGCGGACACGAGAGCTACAACACAGTGCAAGGAAGCTTTCTTATCACTATTCCGATCAGCTGTTCCCTGAATACAGAAGAAATCAGTATAAGAAATAGCTACGATAGAATTGAAGGACAACCTCTGAAAATCATGAAAATTTCGATGAAATCTGAAGCTCCATATACATTACCATTACCACAGCTAAAACTAAACTCCGTCAACCTCAGGGATCTTCACAAATACCAAGAGAAGTCAATGCTGCAGCCATTGATACACCTGGACCAGACTTCATCTAATGTTGTTAATCATACCACAATACCAGTCTACGTCATACTTGCTGCTGCAGTTATAATAGGTACTGCATTATTCATACGCCGATTCTATAAAAATCTTAAGAGAAATCAGATGAACGTCAAGACTGAAGATTCGCAAAACGAGGATGCTGAGAGAACCGCAACCTCACAAAGTGCTCCGGCAACATTTTCTCTCAAAGTTCTAAAATAGTTGCCGCTCTGAGGGGGGAGATGTTACGCCATCGCTACACACCATAATTGCTGAGTAAGAGTTCCAGTCCCACGATGCGGTAGGTGTTCCAAGTATTACGCCATCGCTACACAACATCATCGATGAATAAGAAGAATGCCGAGTTCCCAGTTCCCAGCTGCGGCAGGTGTGCAAGCGTGCGAGTCAGCAGTTTCCACAACAGGTGCGCAAACTTAGTGGAAACGTTCGGTGGTCCGACTCCTCCGTTCCCACATTGTTCATGTATAAATACTTGGACGGAACCAACAGATGAACAGTGTTAACCTAATATCGGTAGCATTCATTATGCTATTAGTTTTAGTTTAGGTTTAGTGGAGAGTTAGCCTAACATCGGCGACACTCTCCAAGTTTAGTGTGAGAGTAAGCCTAACATCGGCGATAATCTCTAGGCTTAGAATCATTTTGTATTTTGTGTAATAAATTAATTTCAAGTAATTTGGTTTTTTTTGGATCCTCCGGCTCTGACCTTCGTAATTTAATCATTTTTTTTTACTGTTTATTTATTTTATTACATAAATATTCATTTTTATTAAATACAAAAATTCAACTAGGCGCAAGCGCGGTGTGTTTGACGGCATTTTCAAAGGGCGCTAGGTCGTCGGCGCGTGCCTCGTAATACTAGTATAACGAGTGGCCGACAAAACAATTTGAATCTTATGTTTATACAGATAGGGTTGCAAATGTTTTTGAGTATTTAGTTAATAGTGCAAAGTTCGTGTTTCGCGCCAAGCCAAAAATCAGGTTTACCCGCGCCTATAGATGTTTCACATCAATTAATATATATACAATTATTTGTTTCTATATAGGAATACTGTATACATACAAAGTGATTAATATTATTAAAATCGGAATATTAATAACGTAATCCCCCGTGAATGTGACGAATAACCTTAATTCGACCGCCACTAGAAGTTATCTGTGCGGTATATGGTAGGGGACCTGCGTAGCCGAATAAAAGATAAACAAAGACTGATATGAGGGATTACTGAAACGCGAAACTCGTCTCGCGGCTCTTCGAATATTTATTTTGTTAATGTAATTTATTTGGCACTCAATATAGGTTTTCGTACCCTTGAGTTTTCCTACTATCCTCGACGCAGACATAGCCATGTATTTGTATTTAATATATTTCTTTTTTGGGTCACGATTGAATTTGTTTGTCGTTTGATAATTTAAATTTGTTTACACGAAATAATCTTAAACATGTTCGCAAAATATCTTGCTCGAATAAATCTGGGCAGTTTTGGAATATTACTTAAATTACTTGAAAACTTAATTGATATATTCTTTTTTAATAATATTCATTTAAGCTTGGTAATTTTTTTCGCAGAAATATCATAACCAATTTTCATTATACTGTTACTGGGGTAACTTAAGAGAAGATTTGTATACTATTATAATAGTCTGATAAAGTTTGTTTGTATGCTTAATCGGGTGGTAGAACTTGACAATCGCGACGCCTATATACCAGGTGTAAAGCTCGACATAGCAGCACACTTAATCCAGCAATTAAGCAGGGTGGTAGGGGAACTGTATCTAACTTGGTCACAATACATACACAGAGAGGTTCCCAGGCTGGCATGGCGATCGGTATTGGCTTATCAATCTCTTGGAGATCACAGTTGTTTCTATATTCTGTATGTATTTACCATTACGCACTGTGTAGTCACTCTGTCTTACAATGAAAAAGAGAACAATAAACTTTGTTTTATCATTATAATTTTCATTATATTAAAATTAACGAGTACTAAGTTTCGGAGGATGTAATAAAACGTAAATAATTACCCGCGATACCCGCGACTTCGTCTGGGGTATTTATCATTGTATTAATTATTTTATGCGCAGAGGAACAAAAGATAAATAGTAAACTTGGCTTAGAAGACATTCTTTGTAAACAACGTTATCCGTTTACTTCCCACTCCCATGTATGCGCACGACATCACTTAACATGTATTCCTTATAAAAATCTTAGTTTCTTAATACTTTGTATTAAATTAAGCTATTGCGATTGTTAAGACAAGGACCTAACATCTCAGAAGTAAAGTTAAAAAATGGTTCGAAATCTATCTATTAGTTGTTGAGCTATGTCCACACAACGGCAGACTGCTATAATTTTATTTATATAGACTAGCTGTGCCCGCGACTTCGGCCACATGTAACCTGATGTACAAAACAATGACTAATAAAGTCATCTGAACGTATTTAGTCCATTTGCTTTTCTACTTTTCTCTCATACTTAAGTTGCGGCGCCATTAAAATTACAATAACTTTTGATAGAGTGAACCGATTTTAATGAAACAAAACTAAGTTACTCCCGAGGATATGCTTTATGATTTTTGTATATGAGGTTTTATTGTGAACCCAGTACTTTAGCAGTGATGTGTGTTCATACAAACAGACAGACTATTCTAAAAATGATTGAAATGTATTCTATTACTTATTCCTAGACACCTGCAACAATTTTATTCACGAAAATCGAAAAAGTACAGACACGTTAGATTTACATTCTTATTATATGTATAGACTAGCTGTACCCGCAGCTTCGCACGCGTTTTTTTGAGTCGTATCAAAGAATTATAAAATTGTGAGCCTATGTACAATTACAAAAATGCTCTTTAAAGACAATTGTAAGTACGACGCGCACGCCACTAAAAGTAATATGTAACGTGAACATTAGATACATAAATACTAACAACGTGCCAAACGAGGTTTGTCATCAGCCACATATATGGAACCTTAACCCACCATATAACTACCTCAGTGCTCACTTACGCTGTATAAGGAACTAATCTATACTAATATTATAAAGAGGTAAAGTTTGTGAGTTTGTGCGTTTGTGGGTTTGTGAGTTTGTGACGTTGTGACGTTGTGACGTTGTAAGGGGTAATCTCAGGAACTACTGGTCCGCTTTGAATAATTCTTTCAGTGTTATATAGCTCATTCATCGAGAATGGTTATAGGTTATATATCATCACGCTAAGAGCAATAGGAGCGGAGCACAGATGAGAAATGTTTCAAAATCAAGATGTTTTTTTCTTTTTGAGAGCTTCTGCTGTGTGTCTGCGTTAGCCCAGAGTAGTAACTATTACTACGCGGACAAAGTCGCAGGCAGGGGCTATAATCTATATACTAATATTATAAAAAGGTAAAGTTTGTGAGTTTGTGACGTTGTAGGGGGTAATCTCAGGAACTACTAAACCGATTTTGTAAATTCTTTTACCAATAGAAAGCCACGTTATTTGGGAGTGTCATAGGCTATATATCATCACGCTAAGGGCAATAGGAGCGGAGCAACAATGAAAATAGTTTTAAAATCGGGGCTTTTTTTCCTTTTGAGAGCTTCCGCTGCGTCTTAGCCCAAAATAACTATTCCACTCGTGCGAAGTCACGGGCAGAAGCTATTAACTAATTATATTATCTATAATCTATACTAATATTATAAAGAGGTAAAGTTTGTGAGGTTGTAGGGGGTAATATCTGGGGAGTCGGAGGAAAAATGGTCGAACGAAAACGTTTCTTACGAACGCTGCCTTAACTATGAGAGATATATGATTGAATTCTAGAGAAAAGTTGTAGCATGATAATGCCTATTACCGCCCAACGAAGTGGGCACGGGTCGGCTAGTGAAACAATAACTTGAAATATTATTATAAAGATTTACATTACATTTAATTTACATTGCCATTATTATAAGATTTTGATATACAAAAAATATACGCTTGTCTGTTCCGCAAGAAATTGTATTATGAAACTCTTTACGTAATACGTTTATAATCTAAGATCTTATTAGGAAGACCTCTATAACATTAATGTTATTAATAATTATAATGTCGAATTATAAACAATAAGCTGATAATTATTACTCTTATTAAAAATAAAGAATGAGTTGAAATCTTGATAAATTTCATAGAATTCATCAAAAATAGAATAACCTCAATTACTTTTTATAAGGTTCGCTATCTACCAGTGAAAGTTTTGTGAAATTCGATCTAACCGTTTTGGAGAAAGCACTTTGGGCGAAGCCACGATTAACAGTTAGTATAAACTAAAATTGGCTAAATAACTTTTTGTAAAGTCAACTATCTGCCAGTGAAAGTTATGTGAAGATCGATCGAACCGTTTTGGAGATAGCATTGCGGGCGAAGTCACGGTTAACAGCTTGTATAAACTAACATTACTTGAATTACTTTTTAGAAGCTCAGCTATCTGCCAATGAAAGTTTCTTGAAGATCGGTCGAACCGTTTTGAAGATAGTACTGCGGACGAAGCCACGGTTAACAACTAGCCTAAATTAAAATAGACTACATTACTTGATATGATATCCGCTATCTGCTGGTGAAAGTTTCGTGAAAATCGGTCCGATCGTTTTGGAGATAGCATTGCAGACGAAGCCGTGGTTAATACCTAGTCTAATTTAGAGTAGCCTAAGTAACCTGCTGTAATTTCAGCAATCTGCCAGTGAAATTCCCATCGAAATCGGTCCAGTCATTTCGGAGATTACCCGGAACACACAGACAGACAGACAGACAAACAGACCGACAAAAATTTTAAAAATCGCATTTTTGTTATCAGTAGCGTGTATACTTTCATACCCAATCGGTAAAAAAAAAATATTTTGATATTACATACAGACACTCCATTTTTATTATATGTATAGACGAAGATAGATATAGATAGAAGATAAGATAGTTGATTTTACATGTATCAAACTTAAACGAACCCTGGCTTGTTTTTTTTAAATAAACCAAAAATTATATTACAAAGATTTCTTTGCTTAAATTAATTTTAACCCTAGAGCACTCCTCAACATCATATGCACGTTACATCACATTCACTACTTTCGGGCCCATAGATTATACGTTATAATAGGATATGAGGCGGTGTAAGCTGCTGCTTAGACTCAAGGAGGACATTATTTACAGATATTACGCAAAAACGCGCTGTGATTACTTGAAAGGGGAAGATCTTCGAGATTTAAACATTATAACCCCTTGTGGGTGTGCAACTATGTATACATATTTGCTAATCGCTTATAGCAGCTTTTCTTATCATTCTATATAACTTTTTCACTCATCACATAATCATTTGAAGCAATGATAGCTCAGTAGTTAACGTGTTCGGACAAAGCGTCGATAAACTTAGGTTCGAATGCTTGCTCCTTGATTTCTTGAAACCATACTATGGGCTAGCTACCTCTCTCAAAATGAAAATCTATGGCCTACTACCTATAGAAGTGTACCCGCAGCTGAGTTACGATTGATGGACCTTATACTATTAAATATGAAGACCATAATTTTGTAGGTGGTAGAGCCACGCTGAAACTATTACTGGTTTCAGCATAAATGGGTCGGCTCGCCCGGGGTAGTACCACCCTCTCACAGAAAACCGACGTGAAGTAACAGTGTTTGCATTGTTGCGTTTCGTTCGGTCAGTGGGAGCGCCGGGGGCCCCCCCCCCCTCCCCTTCCCCTTTCCTTTTCCCTTCCCCCCTCCCCCACCCTATACAGGCTGGCAACGCACTTGCGACTCCCCTGGTGTTGCAAGTGTCTATGGACGGTGGTGATCACTTACATCAGGTGACCCACCTGTTCGTTTGCCACCTATGATATAAAAAAAAAAAATAAAAAAAATAATACCTTATTATTTCTAGAATCACATTAGCAATGTCGTTGATAAGATAGCGCTACTAAGTTTTTTTTTCGAACTTACTATGCTATTGGCCTGAAAGGCCTTTACAGCTTCTCATGACTAAAACGCTACTAGGTTGTACAACATTCGAATAAGGAATGAGGAAGAAAGGAAGTTAGGGTCATTCGAATACGGTTGTACCAAAATATTGTATTTTTGGGGTGTCGGGGGGAGGATGTAAGGGGTGTCGAATAACATGATAAGACTTGAGACACCCAAGCCAACCTCACCTGCGCGTGGTGCATCCTGCTGAATAACGAACGAGGCAATGGCGAAAGCGGGGTGCTAGGGTATTACAGCCTGACTGGGTCTCAACCACCATGTCTATAGCGAAAAAGCCCGTCATAGTGATTCGCTTCTGCGGGTCGCGTTTCGTGATCAGCCTGTGCATATCCATTTTTTCGCAGGCCGGTAGGGCAGCGGCGACCGGCGATGGATAATGTGTCACTCGGTGGTCGCCATTGTTTTTGGATTGTACTACTGTGCTTACCATCAGGCACAGTGCAGTCACTTTGCCGTGCTACAATAAAAAAAAATTGTGAGAAATAGCTAAGCAATGTGCGTAAGTTAAAAATATTTTTATATACCTGTGTTATTACAAAAAAGTTAAATACGTACTGAATATTCGCTTTAAAAAGGTTTCGTATTAAATTCACCGCGCTCGCCCGAGGCAAGTTCGCGTTATCCTTTTCGCAAGTCTAACCTAACGTAACCAAAGCGAGACAAAAGAACAAGATGGCGAACATTCAGCGACCGCAGTGCATTTTTGTTTTTTTCGAACTGACTATGCTATTGACCTGGCAAGGTCTTTACAGCTTCACCGGACTACTAAGGCGAGCGCTTAAGGCACTCAGCCGATTTGGTTTTTAGGTAACATACACAAGGGTGCACGGCACACCTCGGCTTGGGCTGTTACCTGAAAAGTCGCGTCTGACCTAGCTAAACTATTCTAAGCTATTCATACATATATTCATTTGTGAATCATACAATCGAAATTACATGATTCACAAATGCGTACGTGTATATCGGAATGAAGCGAGCTAAACTATTCGATTCAGCTCGAAAAAGGGAAAAAAAAACAAACCCGTCCACCATGTGTATGTATGTGCACGTGTGGTGAGAGTTGATCTCATGTGTGAGTACAAGTGATGTAGGTGAGTCACTGTATCGCGAAAGTACTACCTCGGGGGCTCCATCCGGGGACGACCTCGGCTCGAGATATCACTGAGAACCGCGATGTGTGCGGGAACTAAAGAGAATTCCTTCTCTCACGGCGGCGTCAGAGAAGGTTACGCGTGCGTGGGCGCAAACACGCATATTAAAAGATCGGATTTAAAATTAAGTGAACGGCGTCGGCGCCGGAATCTAAAAATAGACATAGCAAAAATTATTATTATTACTCGATCGTTTTAGGGGAAGTTAGACGTAAATACACGGATTTATTCTATCTTGTGTGAATTATTTATTTTTGAACGGCGGCGCGCGCGAGCCGTTGTAGAGTAGCCGCGATGGCAGGAAACCTATGGATCGCGGTTACGGAACCTAGGGCCGGATTTCTGACGGTTTCTTCGTAAGCAGAGATCTCCCAGATCTCGTGGAAGATGAGTAATTGACCTACGTAATCAATACTCGATAGAGAGAAGGAGAAGGCGGGGTCGGCCTGTAAAGGCTTAGCCGCCTGGGATCTGGGAATCGGCTGGGACGCGGGCTTAGGAGCCCGGCAGGGGCGGGGGGGCGCGCTAGTCGCGGGTACGGACGCTGCTGGTGCACGAGATGTGCTCGGCAGGCTCGGGAAGGCCTCTCGGGACATGAGAGGCGGAGGTCGAGGGCGGGCGGGGGCGGCGGCCGTCCTGGACGGCAACGCCTGCCTGGGGTAGCGAAGGCGCTTTGTGCGCGGGGCGCGGGGACATCCGCGATAGTTCGCGGTATGACCCACGCCTCGGCACAGAACGCAGCTCGGAGGGTCGGAGGAGTCTTTCGAGCGAGAACACTCCTTAGTGGAGTAGTCGCCGAGGCCCCTCACGCCGCAGTTCATTTAATACGAAACCTTTTTAAAGCAAGTATTCAATACGTATTTAACTTTTTTGTAATAACACCGTATAGGTTTTAGCATTTTACCTCGGTCAGTCCGGTGAAGATATGTAGGCCCGTCAGGCCAATAGCGTAGTCAGTTCGAAGAAGGCGTTTTACCTCGATCTCATCTCATATAAAATGACGATGTAATCTAAGATAGTAAACACGCTAAACGTAGAGGGGATCTTGCTCCGAAGTGCAGCCGCCGGAACACACCAACAGATACTTGGCGACAGTCTTTCAATGTGAGGATTGTATCTAACCAAGTGACTTAGAAAAACCTCAACCACCAATTTTTTGAACGCGATGTTTCCCTTCCTCAAAAACTTGCAAGATGTTGCAAAATAGTTACAAGGATCTTCTGTTAAACGAACAAAAAATTTGATTATGTGGTAAAAAATTTTTTTTTTTTAGGTTTCATCTTTGGATTTGCTCCCTTTAATGTAGATTTATTCTTCGGAAATAACACTTTTTTTCTGAATAAAAAGATTACTATATGACCTTTTCTGTACCCCTTTTTTTTACGTGGGGAAATCCCTTGTGTATACACCACCCTCTCGGCGGAGAGGGTGGGTTATGTCCGACTCGCACGGACTAAAACCCCACGGTGTACGTCTGCCGCTAAGTTGGGACGGCACGAGATCTCTATAGACTTCATCGTGCCGCCCCAGCGGTTGGCCCAGCAGCGAAATCGCCGCCGCCGGGCCTCGTCCTGTTAGGAGACAGCCGGCTACACGCCGGCCGCCTCCTCTGTCCGCCGGAACTGTGCAATAGGAAGTTGGGACCCCCGACCCATCTTCCCTAGGTCCGGCTGAAAAATACATGTAAAATTTTATTATGATCGGTTAAATGGTGAAGGCGTGAAAGGATAACAAACAAACAAACGCGCGTTTACATTTATAATCTTATTTAGAACTAGCTGTGCCCGCGACTCCGTCCGCGAGGAACTTAATGTAAAAAAACAGTGACTAATAAAATCACCCGAATGTTTTAAGACCATTTACTTATCTACTTTTCACTCATACTTACGCCGCGTCGTCATTTAAATTACAATAACTTTTTATAGAGTGGGCCGATTTTAATGAAACAAACACGAAGTTACTCCCGAGGATATGCTTCACGATTTTCTTGCTGAGGTTTATTGTGAAAGTACTGGACTTTAGCAGTGATGCGTGTTCATACAAAAAGACAGACAGACAGACATTTCCAAAAATGATTGAAATGTATTCTATTACTTATTCCTAGACACCTGTAACAATTTTTTTCACGAAAATCGAAAATGTACAGACACTATAGATTACATTCTTATATTAATAGTATAAAAAAAGTCCCCTACGAGTCTGTCTGTCTGTTATTCGGAAAAACTAAAAACACGAAGGATCTTTATGGGTTTTCACAGGGAAAAGGATTACGAGGAAGTTTTGGATGAATTGCGGTTTTTATGGGGGGACGCGTTATATGTATATATAGAAGATTATGACTCAGCATGTACAACTTATGTGTGTGTTATGTACGTAACAAATATATAACTTCCATTTATTTTATTTTTTTATTTGAAATATAAAGTTAATATACTGGACGCATTAACTTTATACGTCATTAATTTTATGCGTCAATTTAGTTACCTTTAACTCATGTTTATGTACCAGAGGGCAACGGTAAACGGCACATAAATAAGTAACAACAGAGGACAAGTACATTATCGGAATGTTCCGGGCGAGTGCGTCCGCCCCGGGCACTTGAAGAATGGACGCCGCACTGACATACATATACGAGGCGGAAACAAGAACTCACAAGCTAAACACACGTTTCTAATAAAAGCAATAGAGTTTAACTAGTTTTTGTCCACTAGCTTGTTTTTTTAGTATATATATAGCTTAGATCCTCTATCGAATTCGGTTCTATATTAATTCGGTACCGACATTTCTTGAAGTGAAACTTGGTATGCCACGGTAGGAACAAATTTTTGTTACGCGTTAAACGTAAGGTGGGTATGTATTTTTTTTTTTTAACTTTATTTTTGGCAACCAATCTTTTAGATTATTACTGCCATTGTCGAGTAGTTAATAGTATTACAAGTTCTTCTTCTATTCCCTTTTCGGCAACCAGTTTTCTAGTAGACCATTACTGTCATTGTCAAGTGAGTATCGATATTACAAGTTTCTTGATATAATCTCAATGTATGCCATTGTCGAGTAGAAAATAGTATTTCAAGTTCTTCTTCCATTCCATTTTGGCAAACAGTCTTCTAGTAGACTATTACTGCCATTGTCATTTGAGTATCGATATTACAAGTTTCTTGATATAATTTCAATGAACTAACAAGATGGTGGCTATCTTGTTAGAACCTTCCATGGAATTTTTGTGGCATCTCAGTATTCATGGTCCGTGGCTTTATTTTCCATTCACTTCACTTATGCACAATAAACAAACTATATCACATAAAACACCACCAATTTTACACAATCTAGAGTCAAGTAACACAAGATTATGAATAAAAAATAAAATCCACTACATGACAGACCAAGATCCCGCCAAAAACTCAGGTATGTATTTGTGTGTTTGGGTAAGTATGTATAAGTCTGTTTTATACAAAAATGAGTAATTGTATAGTTAAGTGTTTGTACTACGAGACTTTGTATATTATATAGTTTATGAGCATTCCCACATAGACATATGAAAATCCAGCATCATGATGTTTATACACGATGAACTCCGAAACTACTCAACTGATTATCACCAAAGTTGGTGTTTATGTATAATTTGGTCCAAGTTGAGAAATATATATATAATTTATATTTCGATTAATGGCCTCAATATTTTGTAATTATAAATTAAATGTTTGTCAATGTTGATTATTATTATTAATTGTAAGTTTCATCAGTCTCGAACAGATGGTGCTTTAAATTAGTTTGTTGACAGAAAACTGTAGGATCAACTATTATAGAAATCTCATAGATGGCGCTACGTTTTAATTTTGACTTTCTTTTGCAACTCCAGTTCATGTAATAACCGAGCCATAGTAATGCTTGGCTGGGTAATCCAGTACTTATGTAAATGGTTACGTAAGCATATGGGGGGGAGGAGGTAAGAGCATTGCTTACTTTTGCTGACCAGAGGGAGGTGGCGGTCAGAAATTACAAGAATTCTGTTTACGTATTTTATGACAAAATAAAGAATAAACATATTGGCAAACAACACACGCGAGTGTCGCCGGGGCCGGGGCACGAATAAATTCACATGACAAAATTTTAGTTATACAAAGTGGAACGAGCTCGCTTCCTTTATTTCCTCCGGGACGTAATTCAAATGAAGCAGCCGGATAACGAATTAAACGAATAACATGAACCCATATTTTTGGTAGAATTTATTCACCGTGTTCTGTTATCAGTGACATAACAAGGATGCAAACAAAAATGGAAGGTGTTCTTAGTGAGTTGAAACCCGTTGACGCAAGCATAATATTAAACAACTTATTATTGCAAAGGACACTTTTTGGCGCTTTGAGGGTACGTATATACATACATGTAATACGTTAGTTATGTACGTCACTACATATTATAAGACAAAGTCCTCTGCCACGTCTGTCTGTCTGTCTGTCTGTTCGCGATAAACTCAAAAACTACTGAACGGATTTTCATGCGGTTTTCACCAGTAGACAAAGTGATTCATGAGGAAGGTTTAGGTATATAATTTATCAAGGATTTTTTTTATTACTTTATGGGTATTAGCGTCTCACCTGATATTCTGATCTCATTTGATGTTACGGTGATGTGACGTTATGATCTAAGATGTTAAGCACGCTAAGCCTAGAGAGGATTGGCTCTCAACTGCAGCTGCCAGAATACATCAAAACTTGCTTGGCAACAGAATTTTAACTTGAGGGTGGTAGCTAACCAGACGGACTTAGAACATACCCTACCACGACCCAATTACATTGTTACAATATTATTACATCTTTGCATAATAATTATGTAGTATATATATGCATATATCATACATATAAATTTTATTATATTCTGGGTCTAGATTATATAATTTGTGTCGTATTTATCCATTTCTAAATTAAAATCAAAAATATTTTATGTTTGCTTTAGGCTCTGAGAAGATGCTTGGGACCATCCATAAATTACGACACACGTTAAGGGGGAGGGAAGGGGTCGACGGAGTGTGACACTGTGTGACAAGGCGGTAGGAGAGGGTCTCAAATTTCATGACGTCACATTTCCAAATGTATGTGTTAAAACACAAACTTTACACTATTAAGGAAATACTCAAAAACATTTGCACCCCTATCTGTATAAACATAAGATTCAAATTACTTTGTCGGTCACTCACTCTACTAATGTTACATGGCACGCGTCGACGACACAGTGCCGTTTGATAAATGCTGCGAAAACATAGCGCGCCTGCGCCTACCGGTGGTTTCTTTGTTTCTATTGGACAAAACTACCACCAGTATATATATTTTTGTAGAAATACATTGAAGTTGCATTCAGTTTTGGCAGATGCATAAAGAGCAGTGTTATTTCCAAACATCACCATCGTTTACATATTGATCCAACCTATTAACATAAAATCCAGCTTAACAACATACGAGAACTTACTATCCGGCAAATCAGTAAATGTGCTTTGGGACTTTATTTAAAATCGAACACTATAATTCACATTATTATTTTAGTTTAGTAAATCAACAAGAGAAATTAACTTTGAAAACTGCACAACAAAGTCCCAATATATTTTCCTAAACTACACTAACGTTAACGAAGTAAAAAGAATCGCTTACAAGTCACGTCCCGAGATAAGAAGGTATTATTCGCTGTTCAGAGACATCGGGGGGAACGATCTTACGGCCTGATTGGAGCGGTGATGGATGACTCCAGGTGACACGATTTAAAGGAAAAGAACAGGATTACTACTAAACTAAATTTATTACTAAACTAAAGCTGGTGCTTAAGTAGTCAAGGGTCCTTTAGTTGTGTTCATATTCTAGTTTATTTTCGAAACAGATACCAATGGTGGATTTAGGTCCAGGCCGGCAAAATTTTCGAAACTTTACAATTGGTAAAGTGCCAAAATAATTTAAGTTAAAAAAAGAATGTGGACTACTTTTGCTACGAATTACTGAAACATTTCTAGTACAATTTTTAAAATGATTGAAATGTTATGTTTACCCTTAGATTTTTCGGTACAATGTTAACTTTTTATCAGATTAATATTAGACGCTGATTGTTGCGGCAGCATAATATACAATTAGAAAATATTGTGTCAGCGAGGGTAGGAGCACTTTGTTTGATCGCTCCCGATGTTCGTGACGCCGCCCCCAGTTCGCTCGGGGGAGTTCGGTCAAAAACATCGTATGGAAGCGCATGCGCCTTGAAGGATTGTGGGTTCCTCGTGTCGCACTAACCTATTTGTGATTACCCTGTTAGTTCGCTATCGTCGTGCATTAACACCGTCGCAACTCGTCGGCGCCGACTATCGGCATCGAACCTCGCACAGTACTGGTGAGTAATCACAACATTTAGCTACTTGACCTCGCTGACTTCGCATTATTCGCATCACAGGTGGTTCCCGATCGCAGGAATCACCACTGATCATAATTATTTCCTAATTTTACGCAATAATTATTTTTTATCGTGGGGGCTTCAACAATTTTGATATTTAATAATAACTTTAATGAGTAACATTAATTTAAATTTTAAAAGGTATATTTCTTTTTTAATTCAATTATTTCCTTAAATTTGTCCTTCGATTAATGTATTAGGAGCTTATTTTATTAGAGCTAATATTTAAAAAATCAATAGTGGTCTCTTTCCATAGAATTTAAAGGAAAAACTCGAGATTACATAACTAAAACGGTACACTAGAGAAATATTCATATTATTGAATTATCAAATCATATATTCAAAAATACTAGTAAAATACCTGTACAATATAATTCAACTTCGTTTTGAAAAATTATAATACATTTTGTTGTATTAACTACATTCAAAAAAATTTACCGATTATTTCACAGTCGTACTGTAAAAGTAAGATTTGGTCTTATTTCGTTAGTAGGTACACCCGTACGAAGCCGAGGCAAGCTAATAACTCATAACTTATACATATTATTGGTATTGCGATAGTATTTATTTATATATTTTTACTAAAAGTGCATACGAAGTGCGAACACTAGCGAAGTTCACCAGAAAATTGATCAAAATGTTTTTATAATAAAACTATGTTTAATAAGTATAATTTAGTTAAAAACAAACTTTTTGAACCTTGTATCAAAATGATTTAATAATAATTACTTACAAGTACATGCTAGGAGTTTTTGGCGGGATCTTGGTCTGTCATGTAGTGGATTTTATTTTTTATTCATGATCTTGTGTTACTTGACTCTATATTGTGTAAAATTGGTGGTGTTTTATGTGATATAGTTTGTTTATTGTGCATAAGTGAAGTGAATGGAAAATAATGCCACGGACCATGAATTCTGAGATGCCACAAAAATTCCATGGCCACCATCTCGTTAGTTCATTGAAATTATATCAAGAAACTTGTAATATTGATACTCACTTGACAATGGCAGTAATAGTCTACTGGAAGACTGGTTGCCAAAATGGAATAGAAGAAGAACTTGTAATACTATTAACTACTCGACAATGGCAGTAATAATCTAAATGATTGGTTGCCAAAAATAAAGTTAAAAAAACTGCATGCTACAGCATGTAACCTCAGAAATAGCAGTCATTTTTACGAACATAGTAATTATACTATACTCTACGTACTAATATAATATTTGTCATATTTTCATTTATTCTGTGGTGCCGATAGTTTTTTTTTTTCGTTTTATTGGTACTAAAGAATCAACTGAATAATCCATGCAACATTTGTGTTTTGGTTCAAATTTAACTTGACTTCTAGAAACAGCTTTCCATTTCGCTTTGTAATTAAAAATTAACTTTGAAAGTTTTTTTATACCTACGCATTAATGTGTCGAATTCCTGAAACTTTGTTTACTACGTTTAAAATTGATCAGATGACGTGCCGTTCTTCTAAAAACCTATTGGTTCACGGTTTCTAATATACTTTAACTAGCGGGCCCGGTAGACGTTGTCCCGCCCTGATTATAAAAAAAATCCTTGACAAATTATATACCAAAACGTTCCTCTTGAATCACTTTATCCACTGGTGAAAACTGGATGAATATCAGTTCAGTAGTTTTTGCGTTTATCGCGAACAAACAGACAGACAGACGCGATAGGCGACTTTGTTTTATACTATGTAATGATTCAATCGTGGTAATATCTGCGGAAAAAAATTGTTTATACTATAACTACTCAAACGATATACCAAATTTCAGACAAATTTCGGCAACCAAATTCATGTCATATCTATACATATAATAAAAATGAAGTGTCTGTATGTAATATCAAAATATAATTTTTTTAACGATTGGGTATGAAAGTATACACGCTACTGATAACAAAAATGCATTTTTTTAAAAATTTATCGGACCGTCTGTCTGTATGTTCCGGGTAATCTCCAAAACGGTTTGACCGGCAGATAGCGGTCATTATAAAAAGTAATTTAGTCTGTTTCAATTTAGGCTAGCTCTTAACCGTGGCTTCACCCGCAGTGCTATCTCCAAAATGGTTAGAGCGATCTTTACGAAACTTTCACTTTCAGATAACTAAGCTTATAAAAAGTAATTTGGGTAATTTTTATTTACTAGTGGGCGCCCAGTGGTCGAAATTCGACCATAGTTCATTGAATTTTTAAAGTTTGAACTTTATTAGGGTTCTTTTATCAGTGGCATCGACTTCAAATATATAATAATATAAAGGTAGTTCAAATATCAATATTTTTTATTTAATTCGGTTAATTTAATAATTAAGTTATTTTTCGCTTTTTAGTGCCTTATTAGTTTTTCACATCGAAGGCGGTTTATTTTTTTTTTTGTAAAAAAAATTATTTCTCCATTTTTAGTGTTCATAAATATATCTGGTTTGTAATGGGTATAATAAATCGGTTCCAATTTCACGAAAATACGTAGAGACGAAGTGGGTGAAAATCAAATAAACGATATTTCACTCCCTTAGGGCTTGAATATTTTCTTCAAATTTATATGGGACCACCGCTGAATATAACTAATTCAAATAAGAATCATTAAAATCAGTTCATAATTTGCGGAGATATCGATTAACATACATAAAAAAAAATACATACAACCGAACGTAGTAACCTCCTCCTTTTTCGAAGTTGGTTAAAAAATACATACAGTCGAGCATAGCAACCTCCTTCGCAACCTTTTTTGAAGTCCGTTATTGACGGATGTCAAAATGTCTTTTTTATTTACATGTGTGTATATGTTGTGTAAAATTGAAGCAGTAGTGTGAGTAATGCATATTTTAATTAATTTAATGTACTTCTAATGCATTTTATATAAAATAAATAGCTTTCTGCACTTCTCCTCCATATAAACTTTAACTATGCCAAATTTCACGTTCATCCATTCACGCAATTCTTTTAAAAAGGGATACAAAGTTTTGGCTTCACGTATTAATTTTTATTTATACTAGCTATTAACTGTGGCTTCGCCCACAGTGCTATCTCCAAAACAGTTCGACATATTTTTACGGGACTTTCACCGGCAAATATCGGACATTATAAAAACGAATTTAGTCTATTTCAATTAAGACTAGCTGTTAACCGTGGCTTCGCCCGCAGTGCTATCTCCAAAACGGTTGCACCAATTTTCACGGAACTTACACTAGTAGATAGCTGACCTTATAGAAAATAATTTAGGCTTTTTTTTTATTTTAGACTAGCTGTAACCCCAACTTCGTCCTCATGAAATTTAGCAAAAATATGTTGTTCATTGTAAACATGTCCGAGGTCTTTCTAATGAGATCTTAGGCTATAAACGTATTACTTATTGACAATATGGGCATATTATATCTTTATAATAACATTTCTAAGTTATTGTTTTATAGTTCCTTATAAAGTGTAAGTGAGCACTCAATTAGTTATATGGTGAGTTAAATTTCCAAATATGTTGCTGATGGTAAGCCTGATATGATACACTGGTAGTATTTATGTATCTAATGTGCACGTTACATGTTGCTATAGGTGGCGTGCGTGTCGTACTTGCAAATCTTTTTGAAAGAGCATATTTATAATTGTACGTATTCTTACAATTTTACATTTCTTTAATGCAATTTAAAAAAAAGGCGTGCGGAGCTGCGGGTAAAGCTAGCTATTACAATAAAACTATAAAATGATAAAAATAACTATAAAACATGGCTATATATATAAAATGAAGTAATAAATAAGAAACTGTTTTGTTTGAATACACAATGAGCGAACTATGAGCGGTTATTATTCAAGCAATATGACCACCTGTTACACAGAACATTACTCTAGTGCCCGTACAACCGTGAAATTAGAAAGTGCTCATCTATGTAAACTTATTTTACGACACTTAACATTCTTATGTATGCATGCTGTTACGGTGTGAATTCAGAAATTTATCGAAAAAAGGATTGAATTTTTCAAGGTATGGCGTTAGGGAATTTTCATAGTATTATCTTATCTAGAAAAACGACGTGAAGTAACAGTACTTGCATTGTTGTGTTTCGTTCGGTCAGTGAGAACACCGGACACCGACCTCTTTTAAAAGACCGGCAACGCATTTGTGACTCCCCTGGTGTTGCTAGTGTCTATGAGCGGCGGTGATCACTTACAATCAGATGACTCGCCTGGTCGTTTGCCCCCTATAATAAAAAAAAGTAATACCTAAGGCACGAATACATAAAAAATAAACTCACATTCTCATAATATAAGTTAGGGTATTTATGTGGTCACTACGTATATCTTTAATACTAAAAAAAAAATAGAAATGATTAAAATAATATCGCAACTATATCAGTGTATACGTCAGCCACTTTAATTAAGAAATAAAGGTCGCTATTAACGGACAATGAAACAAACGTGTCGCCACTGTTGAATGGGACAGAAGCACACCGACCCATTGTCTCGGGATATCATTATCCGCTCACCAACGAATCCGGGACCTGCCTTCAGATTACACAATACCTCAGATTTATATAAACTTGGGAGGTCAGTGTTAATTGTTCTTGGAAAAATGATCATTTCGTTATCTATATACAGGCAAAGACAAAACAGTTAGGTAGGTGTAATTAGGTGTAGAATTTTCTTTTTTGTTAATTGAACATTGATGAGCTCTACTGTTATCAATAACAATGGGAAAGAGTTCGTTTTTTTCCTTACCAACGACAAGTTGAAGCCTTTACTTATCATTCTCTATGCATCATACTTCAAGCTCCTTACGTCTATAGTCGACAATATTTGTATCCTCTTTGTAAAAATATCTCAGTAATGTTAAAACTTAATTAATGAATTATGGTCATATTTCAACAACTGGACAAGTATTTATTTGTTTTAATTATTTATTTATCTATAATGTAACTGCTTCTCTGAAATTAGGCATCTGAAATTAAACATATTTCGAAAGATATGAGTTAAGAATATAACTACTTTATATCTATTCCGAAGCTTTATTTAGTTATCTGCTAAACATATGGAACATAAAATGGCGGTTGGCAAATATCAACAGTCACCATAGAATGGCGGTTGGCAAATATCAACAGTCACCATTTTAGATGATATAAGTTCCACATTCATAATATAGATATATGAGGTTGGACTAACAAAGAAGAGGAAAGAACCCTATTAAAAATTACAGGTAGTTTAAGAAGAAAAGCTCCTTTACGATATCCGAAGACAACTTCGTTAAAAAATTACCGGCGGCAGAGGAAGAAGACCTCACGAAACATCACAGCTGGAGGAGGAAATAAATCTTTAGTGTAACGGTTGGCAAACTCATCATCCAAAATAAAAAAACAAATATAAACAATACAAAATCGAAGGTTGATCAAAGATCCTTTTTTTAATGGAAATGATTAGTATTAAAAGTACATTCTCAAGCGTGTCTTTACTAAATGTATTTTTTGGGAGATTTTTTTGACTAGCTATGCTATTATTGCTTTCCAGAAAGATGCCTCTCATATGTAAGCTGCATTTCAAAATTGTTCACTCGTGTCTTATAAGACAAGTCAATAAACAACATTACGTGTCTGCACTAAACACTTTGTGAATGAGCCGCAGCTAAGTAATAGTAAGTAGCTACACGCAGATAGCAGACAGTTTAACGACCACTAGTTTAGTGGATGGTGAGGTAAACTTCACGATTGAGTCAGCATTTTCGCTGGCGTTTGCCGCGAAATCATTACAATTGTATGTTCACGAACTCTCGACATCTCATTACGAAGGTCGATAGGACACCGTTGGATTTTAAAGTCTCTCGTAGCCCTCTTGTTCCCTTAGACAGGAAGGAATACATACATGATGGTTTTCGTTAAATTATAAAAGAGAGCTAATGATAATACTTTATATAGGTGGTAGAGCCACGCTGAAGTTATTACTGGTTTCTGTTCCTGTCACAGAAAACCGATGTGAAAGAACAATGCTTGCATTGTTACGTTTCGTTCGGTCAGTGAGAGCGCCGGAAGACCACCTCCCCTCTCCCCTCCCCCCTCCCCAAACCTTCCCCTCCCCTCCTCAACTCCATCCTCTCCCAAACACAGGCTGGCAACGAATTTGCGACTCCCCTGGTGTTGCAAGTGTCTATGGACGGTGGTGATCACTTAATATCAGGTGACCCACCTGTTCGTTTGTCTCTTATGATATAAAACTAAACAAAATTCAATAACTATAACACCGGTCAACACGATTTTTGGGTCTAACTTCTACATTTTAAATTTTGGTTTCTCCTACGACACAAATAAGGAAAAAAAATTTTTTTTTCGATTAAAGTTTGCTTTTGTAGAAACTAGAACAATTTTTAAATTTTTCGGCAACAATTATTGATTTTTATATTTTTTCTACACTTCCACTGTAAATTATAATTAGAAACCATTTTTTTAGATACAACAGTCTTTTTTTATTCAAGATTTCTGATAAACAATAACATATAGATGTAAAATAACAAGAAACTAATGTCTAAAAGTGAATATTTTTCGTATTTCTTTTATGCTCGTATGAGCTCTCTCGTATTAAACCCGAAATGTAATCTCCCATCATATTCTCGCTGTACTGCCCTTGATATCGCCGTTCAAAGTCCATCACATATTGGTGAAAACGTTCTCCTTGTTCCTCGGAGTAGGCCCCCATGTTGTCTTTAAATTCGTTCAGATGTAGTAGTAATCTTTTGTTTATGAAGTAAATTAAATCA
This sequence comes from Antheraea yamamai, assembly GCA_036509395.1. Lineage (NCBI taxonomy): Eukaryota > Metazoa > Arthropoda > Insecta > Lepidoptera > Saturniidae > Antheraea > Antheraea yamamai. The sequence goes on from AP028433.1 coordinate 4,482,409, forward strand.
TACTTATCGTCGTAAATCAGTCCAAAGCAAACTTTATGAGCTAAATATGAATATTTAAGTGTTCTTCGATGTCTAGAATCAGAATTTAAGCAAGAGAACAGAAACCAAAAAAAAAAAAATTTTTTTGTTGACCTGTGTAATACATAAAGAATAAAGATTTTTTTGTAGTCGATAAACTCAAAAAATAATAAACAAAATAGATTATCAGGGAGTAAGTAACATTCAAAATCGTCATTAAAGTTTTCTAAGCCACGAACAAAAGCTAGTATTTAATATATTTGTGAGGTAAAACCTAAGATTTATTAAGTGAATGCCTATAAACAACGATATCAACTATTCCCGCAAAACTTTTGATAATAGTCCTAGCTTGTGACACAGTGACATATATACATACAATGACCTACATATAAATTCTAGTTACAATTCCCAACTCAACTACCGAAAGGCAAGTATTGTAATACAGTTATATACGAGAAAGACTCATGAAATATTCCGATCACGAAAATACAAGAAATTCTGTCCCCGAAGTTAGCAAAACCAAATCTAATCGTTATCCTTTATTACTCTTTGTACAGTCTGGACTCTGCCTTAAAGATTACTAGAAAATCTCGGATTCTCTATATTATCTGTTAAATTTATTAAACTATTAAGACTTCATAAAACTCGGGTACGGTTTGAATTGGAAATTTGCCAAGCCGTAACAATATTCTTTAAATATTCCTTGCAATGTATTTCTATATATAAATTGTTATACATGTTTGATTATATAGGCTTTGTTATTATCTTTTAACGTACATTTATTTCTATACAATTGCTAAAATATCTGTAAAAGTTTATATAAATACTAGCTTCTTTTTTTTTCCTCAAATTGATGCTCGAATTGATTATGCTATTGACCGGACTACAATACTAGCTTCTGCCCGCGACGTCCACGTGGAATAGTTATTTCGGGGTATTCCGGCGAAGCTGTGAAGGCCCTTTTTTTTTTTTTTTTTATTTACGTGGGGAAATCCTTTATGGATACGCCACCCTCTCGGGGGAGAGAGTGGGTTATGTCCAACTCGCACGGACTAAAATCCCACGGTGTACCGTCCGCCGTATGGTAGGGGCGGCCAGGGATCGAACCTGCTGTCTTCCTGAGAAACCGCCCCTGCGGCAGCCTGGCGAGTAAACGCCAGGCTTCGTCCTACTATAGAGAGACTACTGGGTACACGACCAGTCGTCTCCCCTCGTCAGCCTCACCTGTGCAGTGAGGAGATGGGTCCCCCGACCCATCTCCTCAGGGTCGGCTCGGTTATGGGAGGGGGTGAGCGTTCCGCCTCCCCCTCCTTCCTGCTCTCCTTTGGCGGAGAGGGCCACTTTGCGGATCTTCCTCGCGGGCCCTCTCCACCGCCTCCTTCTGCGAGATGACTTCCTCGCAGAAGGAGGCCACAGCAGTCCACCCCTTCTCACTGCCGAGCATGGCCGAAACCACGCCCGGCAGCGAGAGATCGTCCCCTACCACCGCAGCCAGGGCGCGGCGCTGATCGTCCCACGCGGCACACTCAGAGAGAGTGTGCTGCGTGGTGTCCGTCTCAGCGCCGCACTCGTGACATGCGGCGGTGGGCTCCCTGCGCGCTATCCGGTGCAGGTACCAGCCGAAGCATCCGTGCCCGGTCAGCACCTGCACCAGACGGTACGTCAGGGAGCCCCAGCCCCTATTCACCCAACCCGGCAGGACCGGACGGACGGCGTCGATGGTATATCTTCCGTAACGCTCGTCCGCCAGGTCCCGCCCCCACCTCTCTAATTGCTCGCTGCGGGCTCTCGCCCGCAACGCAGCAATCTCCCTTGGAGCCGGAGGTTGTCCTCGGGATTTCCCTGCCGCCGCATAGTTGTATACGGCGGCAAGAACTTCCACCTCCAGCTCCCAAGGAAGAGAGCCCGCAAGCACCATAGCCGCCGCCGAGGACACCGTTCGGTACCCGCGGATTTCCCTCAACGCCACTGTGCGCTGCGCTTTGCGCAGCACTCGAACGTTCGTGGCGCTGAGGGAGTCCACCCACAACGGTGCTCCGTAGGCGGCCATGGCCCTCACCACCCCTGCATACAGACGGCGGCAGGCAGCGCCCGGCCCTCCCGTGTTCGGGAGAAGGCGGCCGAGCGCCGCCGCCGCCCCTACTATACGCGGTCCGAGCCCCTTGAAGTGGGGCTCGAACCGCCAGCACCCGTCCAGGGTGAGGCCCAGATATTTCACGCGGGACCCCACCCGGACACGTACGCCGCCCACCGTTATGTGGGCCCCAGGAGGTGGCCCCTGCCGAGGCCCGTGAAACAGCAGGGCCTCGGTTTTTTCAAGGGCCACCTTGAGGCCCACTCGGCGGATGCGCCCGACCACGAAGGTCGTAGCCAACGTGGTCAGGCGCACCAGCTCTGCCCATTCCCTCCCCTGGGCTACGACTAGGGTGTCGTCCGCATAACATATGAGGCGCGTCCCTGATGGGGAGCTGTGAAGGCCCTACCAGGACAATAACGTAGTCAGTTCGAAAAAAAAAGTTACTTTGGGCTAGCGCTGACACGCAACGAAAGCTCTCAAAAGAAATAAAAAACGATTTTGAAACATTCTTCATTGTTGCTCCGCTCCTATTGGTCTTAGCTTTTTATAATATTAGTATAGAGTCTGTCGACCGACTTGATGACCGCGCTGAATATAGTTGCTCAGAACACATATTTAGGTATAAATACCTGCCATTGCTATTTAACATTGATAGTCGCCGTTGTTTATGGACTGTACTGTACTTTCCATCAGGTACAGTGCAGTCATTTTGCTGAACCAGTGTAAAAAAAAAAAAAAAATCCCTATAATAATACTTGAACGTTGTTTTGTGTTAAACTCTTGCATTTATGCGTAAGCCCAAACTTATGACTATAGCCAGAGCAACCAACAATTGACGACGACTGCAAGTCTTAAATTTTTATAGAGAAAGTTATCGAAATGAAATATGAGCGTAATGGGAAAACAGTTTTTATTATGGCACGACAAAGTGACAGCACTTTGTCTTACGGTAAGTACAGCACAAACCAAGGCGATGACCACTAGTAATCTACATCCATCGGTATTTGTCACTATCATCCCCGACTGCGAAGTCAAAACGTAGTTAACTAAGAGAGTGTCGGATGCAGAAACCCTTACCAACTCGCTTGCTTACTAAATATACATAGTTTCGAGAAAGCGACGTGTCTATGACGGGTACTTACACCTGGTGCATAAGGCCCGTGATCCAGTAAGATACAATGAGCAATGATAGCTTAGTGGTTAGCGTGTCGGATACCAGATTTTGGAGGTGGTAGAGCCTCGCTGAAGCTATTACTGGTTTCAGCATGAATGGGTCGGCTCGCCCGGGGTACTACCACCCTGTCATAGAAAACCGACGTGAAATAACAGTGCTTGCGTTTCGTTAGATCAGTGAGAGCACTTTCGACTACCCTGGTGTTGTTAGTGTCTGTGGACGGTGGTGATCAGTTAACATCAGGTTCGTTCACTGTTCATATGCTTGCTATGACAAAAAAAAATTGACCAACATAGGATGGAATTCTTGAGAATGAGCTCGTGCTTTCGGTGAAGGAAAATATCGTGATGAAATCATAGCATTGTGGTATGGCTTTTCTAAGCCCCATCTAGCTACCACCCTCAAGATGAAAATCTATTACCAAACATATATATAGCTTGTCCAGCAGCTGCATTTGAAAGCCAGTACTTCTTTAGGCTTAATCCGCATTATTACAAAAAAGTTAAATACATGTTGAATACTTGCTTTAAAAAAGTTTGATTACAAGAGAGTGTCTCACCTTTGCTTACAAATGGACATCATTTAAATTTAAATACTCTCTAACACTTGTCTAAGTTGACAATTCTTATTAAAATGAAACTTTTATTACATCGTCTCAAACTTTTTCGTCTGTGTGTTGCATGTCGCGTGATTGTCGGCCGCGGAGTAGGGATAAAGTGAAAGGCGCTCATCAGAGTAGCCAGGGCCAATATGGTGGCGCCTATAGTTCGCAGCAGCTGACCGTGTAGTGTATAGGCTATTATTAGTTAAATGTCTATAGTGTGAAAAAAAGTTTCACTTTTACCGTGGTTTCATAAAACCACACAATCCTTTTTTTTGTTGTTGTGATTTATTGTATTTCTATTGGCCAGCAAAAGACGTTTCATAATAAATTATACATTTCGTGGATATATGAAATTAATTTGGAAGAAATAAACAAATTAAACAATGTTAGAGATTCACAAGTAAATCATAACTACTACTATATGACACTATTGATATTTATTTAATCAGAAATTATACTGTTGTTCCACCTTACGCAGTTTGACGTAATGTATTAATCTTATAAATTGCTTATATTAACAATTACATCATTTTATATTAACTAAAATGTCACAATAATGGATATCATTAAAATAAAATAAGTAAATTATCTTAATGAAGATCTGAATGACAATATTACTCATAAAGTGAAGATGTTTGCAAAATATCTCTATCTAGATGTTTGCAAAATATCTCTATCTATTGGAACGTTTTCGAATGACGAGAGTGAATTGAACGAATGCTACTAGGTCTTTACCTATGAAATTGCCGTTTTGTATGAAAAAATTTAAACTAATTTTTTTCATGTATTTTTTATTTGTATTAATCGAAGTAATCACCCATGCAATCAATGCGTCTTTGCCAATGCAGTGGCAGTTTATTGATGCCCTTCTTAAAGAAATCAGCTGGACGGGAGGCAACAAATTATTCAAAGGCGTTTTGTACTGCCTCTCGGGTATTGAATTTTTTTCCCGCCAAGGAGTTATCCTAATTCTGGAAAAAGTAGTAGTCTGTAGGCGCAAGGTCTGGTGAGTAGGGCGGATAACGTAGAACTTCCAAACCCAATTCTTGCAACTTGGAGATCGTCTACTGTGCAGTATGATGTCGCGCGTTGTCGTGCAGGAGCAGCGGAGACAAGTGATTGACCAATGCTGGTTGGAGATGTGCCAGCTTCTCCATCATTGTGTTCAGTTCTTCACAGTACATATCTGCAGTAATGCTCACCCCGTTTGGTAAGAAGCTGTGATGAATCACACCGGCGCTAGACCACCAAACAGTGACCATCACTTTTCTAGGGGTAAGTTTTCGTTTAGGGCATTGTTTAGGTGCTGCACCAGGATCCAACCAACTTGCTGAGCGCTTGCGGTTATCAAACAGAATCCCTTTTTCATCGCAGGTACAATGCAGTTCAAAATTCCTTCATTTGTGTGTCTGTTGAACAGTGCAAGGCACGTCTCGACGCGTACTTCGCGCTGGCGATCATTGAGTTCGTGGGGCACCCATTGGTCAAGCTTTTTTACCTTGCCAATTTGACGCAAATGGACCAATATTGTTTTGACGCTAACGTTGAAAGCTGCTGCTAATTCAGCCGTAGATTGTGTATCATCAGCTTCCACAATCGCCTTTAATTCGTCATTGTCGACCAAAGTCTTCGGACGACCGCGAGGTTCATTTTTCAGGTCGAAATTCCCAGAACGGAAGCGAGCAAACCAATAACAGGTGGTGCGTCGGTTTGTAGTGTTAGCTCCGTAAACGTCGTTGATGTTGCGTGCCGCTTATGCCGCGTTGCTGCCACGACGGTACTCATATTCCATAGTTAGTCGAATTTTTAACGTATCCATGATGACAAAAAAGATTGAAATGCGATTAAAATGTAACACTAATCAATAAACAAATGACTACTTTTGGAAAAAGAATTCCATGTTTTTAAAATAAAATTAATTTGAAATTAGAATTCTTAGCCAAATAAAAATTATTTTGATTTGAAATGGCCAGTACTGCAGAACGGCAATTTCATAGGTAAAGACCTATTATTTAGAGTTGCTTGCATACCAAATTTAAGCTAAAAAATATTTAGCTAGAGACCGCTTTTGTAATAAAGTATTTTAAACATGTGTTCAATTAGGTTTCAAATTTTAAAGCATTGCTTAGTAAAACTCGTGTTAAACCCGTGTTCATTTTTGTTTTTGTAATGACACCATCTTAGACCACGTCGTCATTTAACATCAGACGAGATTATGGTCAATTGTTATTAGGTGAAACTGTAGCGAACAGCTAACTACCCTTAGAAATCCATAAAAGTGCTAAGCCCTAATTAATATATAATATCTTTATAACTAAATTAACTTTCTTTTGAATGGTAGGAAGTACACAAAAAAATTTAAAAATATGGTGGTTGCGCCGCTTTATGTATATTTGAAAATTCCCGTATTATGGATTAAATCGCGCTACTTTGAAGCCCGACCAATTAATTGCGATCAGGTCACGCCACCTTTCTAGCCCCGCTCCCCTCCTATGGCACTTATTCGGTAGCGCGTCCGTGCTGCCATCGCCAGTGTTCAGTGTTCGACCATTGTGCAACTTCGTCTGCTATCGTCGTGTAGTTTACGCGGCTCGCACAGTGTGTTGTGTCGTACCGCGCCGAGCCGCGCCGCATGCTAACATTTTGAGTTTTTGCATGGCCGAGTGAGAAATAAACGCATCGCTACATACGTGCCGACATTTATTATAAACAATAAGTGTTGTGTGAGAGAAGACTCGGTGGAAAGAAACGAGAAACACCTAGCCGGCTAGCCACGTGGAGACTGCATCGCCGCGAGGTATGTGCCAAGTTTCCATTCTGCCCTTCTCTCCCTAATCGTAACTGATCGCAATAGTTGAATATCAAATATAGCACCCCCGCAAATACAGTCCACTTAAATTAACATAGATAACCCCGCATCCGCATGCCCCCCGGTGACGTCGTCAATGCCGCGGCGTCACCATATGGATTATAAAAAAAAATCAACATATAACCTAATTTTGTTCATATTATTATACAAATTGGTTTTCAACGATAGTAAACAAGATGACCAGCACTCTTAAAATGTAAACCAACTTGACACCGAGAAGAATCTTCAACGACATATTGAAAGCGGATTTTACGGCTCATCGCACACTCGACAAGGATGATGGGCTAACACCATAAAAACAACGAGACCGATCTTAAAGTAAAATATAGT